>JASCQY010000173.1:4990608-5004258 GCA_030264315.1 Sardinella tawilis
AGAGGGCCTGTAAACCTTTTTCCATTCGATTCTTCCTCTCTGAAGTTCAAAGAGGAGAGAGTGAAAAACAGAACTTTTACACACTGAACAGCCTAAACCTGAAAGGACTATAACAGAGTGTGTGTGTGTATGTGAGCGTGCGTTTTTACCATTGGATATTTGCATTTGGGCGGATGAAAGCAGGAAGAGAAATCCTTTGTCTACTAGAGGCTTCACAAGCACCTACAGACAAAATAATGACATTGTTTAGATAACTACTTTGGCTCACAGACAAACAAGTGACAACCCCAAGATTAAGGGTAAAGGGAAACGGTCATATCCAACAATGGGAATTTAAAACAATCAATAAACACATAAGCAGGAAACATGTGCAACTGCTGTGCAAAACTGGAAGCCTTACTAGTTTGTCCTTCTCCAGCTTCTGTAGCAGTCCCGTTAGATTTTGGTTGCCAGGTTTGCTCTTGCTCACAACTTCAAACAGACTGCAGTACATGCCATACTTTAACACTGTCATGGAGAAGCAGAACACACACACACACACACAAACACACACACACACACACAGTTCAGATCATTTTAAAATCAAAAGTGCCTGAAACCCATCTGGCCAGTCACATTTTAAGCATGAGTGCATTTTTTGTGACCAAAGCAAAACAGCACTCGTCACTGACCCTCGCGCTTGCCGTAGAAAGTGTCCCATGACAGCAGCGCCGGTAACTTCCTTTTGACTGCTTCCAAGTGCATCGCAGTGCTAATATCCAGTTTGTCAGGCCTAACACGACAAGATAATTCAACATATTTCAAAATGTTATTATTCTTCAACAATGGTGAATCATAACAAAGAGAGACTAAATCACAGACTAGCAATTTTGAGGCACATGTGAGTTTGCGTCTGTGTGTGCATGGAAGTACACTTGTGCGTCTGTGTGTGAGCATGTGTGCATGCTGCAGGCACTCACAGTCGGAAGGGCAAAAGAGGAAGGTTGGCGGATCGGACACTGATTTGGAAAAGCTCTTCTCCCTTGTTCACCAGTGTCCCACTCCAAATGGTGTACCTGCGCCTTGCTAAACAGTCAAAACAAAGACAAGACAAAAAAAAAAAAAATCTTTTGACATGTCTGGCTAGCGGCTCGGGTCGCCCTAAGGACTGTCACAGCAAATCATGTCAGAGAAGAACGATTCAAAGTTTCCTTGAATCAACTTATGATGGCAACTTTTCTTCCCACTAAGAAAAACAATGAAGGACTATATATCAGGGAATAAACAATAAGCTATTAACAAAGGAACTATTGTAGAACATACCTCGGCTTCCATCACTCATGGGGCTGCTGAGTCTGAAAGAAAAACAGAAAGATCAACATACTGTACAACCTAAAAGCAACATAATTGCGCCTCACAGCTCTAGAAGTAAATTGGCAGCAAATAAGACACTCATTATCAGCTAATTAAACATGTTCTTTTGTGTGCTTCATTTCCAAGCAGTAATCACTGGGGCCACACCTGTTCATAGACGCTCCCGCTTCTCGGCCTCTGTACTGGAAGGACAACACTGCGTACGGGCACACGTGTCTGGGCCGCGACTTCAGCTCTTCAAAGGCAAACTCAAACAAATATTGCTGCAGAAGAACAACAGGAAAAGAAAAACAGATTTACAAACTTGCATTTATTACACCCAAATACATGTAAGTGGCTGGGGAGACGAGTGATAACTGACAGAGGGGAGTTTGTTGGCTTTGGTTCAACGCACAGCTAAATTCAACAACAACAAAGAGAAGCTTCAAAGTTGCTGACTGGGTGTGTTGAAGCTCAGCTGGGATGTGTGGGAGGAATGGCCTCAAGAGTCCCCATGCATACCTGCGTGTGTTCAAACGCCCGATAGGAGTAGAGAGACGCCACTTTGCTTGCGTTCTTGAACACATGGCAGTCGAACTTCTGCGTGGGGTCCACCACATTTTTTGGCGTGTTTTCGTATATGGTTTTTAATTTACCCTGCCACACAGGAACAGTCATTTGTTTAACATGAATACACAACAAGAAAACAATCTGGGGGTAAAGGATAAAAAAAATAAAAAAATAATAAAAAATCTGACCACAAAAACCTATTTGACCACAGGCATGACTGGACTTTAGCGAGGAGATGTTTACCTTCATTATCTTGAACACTATGATGTCTCCGGTGGTTCCGGGTTCAAACGTATTGACTTGCAATAAATCAGAGTACCTTGATAGATACACACCTGAAATCATTGCAAAAAATATGTCAATATATACTGCATATAAGGTTTTATTGCATTAACTTACATTCCAGACAGAACTTAATTCAGGAAAATGCGTCACTTTCGCTGAACTTGCATACAATGACAATACTTTTAGACTTCAGCTGGAGAGCTGAGCAGTCCCGACCACACAAGGAAACCCACTGCCATCACAGCAAACCCAGCTGCAAGCCCACCCACTAAGGCACCATCAACCAGTTGCCCTCGCACTGGAACTGGTGAGGTCATGAAGACCACAGGCCTGTTGTACTAGGCAAGGTTACTGGCTTGTCCAGGTAAATTCACTCCATGACACTCCGGACACTCCATGAAGCACTTTTCTAAAGATCACTGCTTACTCCTTCGGTTTCCTGGCTAAGTCAGCGACCTGACTCAGTTTGTAGCACATCCAGCCAGGTTACCGTGCTCACCTTTAGCAGGACTGCCCAGCATGTTGATACGGGAGTGGCCCACGGACAGACCTTTCTCACAGATGGTCTGGACCTGCAAAGCCACAGGGAGAGCTAGTGGTTAGCAGAACTTACACCCACCATCCAAGTCATCTGTTCATGCACACACAGTTAACAGATCTGTTTGCAAAACTATGAGCTTTTGAACAAATTAGGCCTCCCTCACTGGGAACATAAAAGCAAACATCAATATAAGCATAATCAATATAAGCATTAATTTGCAGATTAATAAATATACAAGTTTCTGAGTTTATTGGAATCAGAACGCATGCCTTATAATCTGCATAGCTACGTGCAGTTTATGTCTTTTGGTTTCACCTAGACTCAACAAACTTTCCACAATGACATGACTGTTTTATTTTAATTCTGTTTCTGCTATTCCCGTCGTGAGAGATAAGGTGGAGTATTATGTTCTTGGGGTGTTTCGCTGCTTGCACTGTCTGGGTTTGTACCCTGCATTATTACTTATCTGTTTTAGTGTGCCAGGTTGGCACTTATCAGGGTCTGATTCAGTGTGGTTCACGTAAACTGGGATAACCTATGCCATCTTCCATGAACTTGAAACGGTACTTAAAGTCTATTTTAATGCCATTTCCTTGTCTAGTTAGAGCTGGTGACCCTAATAAAACATCTCTGCTCCAGATTTTTCTAACTATGGTCTGACTTGGTCTCCCATCATCAGTAAAATCCAAAAATTACTATCAGTTCTGACCTTTTTCACCACAGAAAATTAGGATATCACCACATATCACAACACATATTACAACACAATTCACAATTCTTGAAAATAATACTGCAACTTGTTACAGATAAAAACAATAAACTTGCATAACTTGCAAAAGTCCGACCACAAGGGTGAGTGAGTGTTCCACACCACAAAAAATGAAACCACAAAGGGGAGTCTGGTCAGATAGGATTTGCATAACTAAGTATACTACGCTTTGGTGTGGGTGTGTGTGTGTGTGTCAGGTGTGCCTTGTCCACACAACTGGTCACAACCACCTTTCAATTCACCTG
This sequence comes from Sardinella tawilis, assembly GCA_030264315.1. Classification (NCBI taxonomy): domain Eukaryota; kingdom Metazoa; phylum Chordata; class Actinopteri; order Clupeiformes; family Clupeidae; genus Sardinella; species Sardinella tawilis. The sequence continues at coordinate 4,994,351 of JASCQY010000173.1, forward strand.
GCTCAGGTGGGCGCAATGACTCACCTTATCTTTGTCTGGCAGCAGAAACCCATAAGTCTCCTCCAGCTCTGCATCTGTGCGGCCATTCTGCTTGAGTTCCCTCTTCTTCTCAATGAACTGCCAGACAGGAAGCCCAAAGCAGACCATACACATCACAACACTTATCACATCCCCAATGTTGTTGTTTACATCATTATTATTATTATTATATGACTAGAAAAGCACTCGGAGAGCGCAGACCTCTGCCAAGGCGATATGGGTCATTGACCCAATACAAATTCCAGACGGTCTGACATATCACCACTAATATGTAATCATCTGTTCCTTGTCCTAATGTTGTAATGTACCCATGTTGTCAGCAAGTTTCATCCAAATCTGTGAGGTACTTTATTTTGCTAACAAACAAACAAGTAAACAACCAAACGCAACCGAAAACATAACCTTCTCGGTGGAGGTAATTATTATCTTGCTAAAGCAGATACCAGCAATCATGAAAATCATTCTGATCTGTATTTAGGCTAGTGCTGCAACCTCATACAATGGAGGTGCCAGTTGCTTACTTTCTTGGGTGCAATGACTGGATGTCAGATCTGTGTTTATACAGTGAAACATTACTGTATGAGGCTGCAGAACTTGTAGTGTTATACACTGAGAATACTATCGTTCTTGGACTGCTTTCTTCACCCTACTTCATAGCTCCCTGTTGCTTTGAGTAAAAAAGGGACTGCTGAATCACTTTTCTAGGTGCGCAACAGGGGACTATGACTCGTGTGGGAATTTGAGTGGTGTGCGTTTTCTGAGCAAAGGCTTACTTCTTTTTCGAGGAGCTCATTGTGAATGAGACGGGCTTTGGTGTACGTAAAGGTCCCTCGTGAGTTAGGCTCCAGGTAGAAAGAGGAAAGCAGCTTCACAAGTTCATCAAACTCACGAGAGTCCAGGGAAAGGTTCTGGAACAAACCTGAAACAAAGATGGGAGAGAAAAAAAAACAGGACCCTACATGAGCATTTCCACAGTAAACTTCAAGAAGAATATAACAAGAAATATTCATAAATTCACATAAATGATTACAGTCATGTACAGGACTCAAGAGTTCTAAATGTTTGTCAAATGCATCAGACTGCATTGAAGGGTGTTTTTTCTTTGACATTCAGAAATGAGCTGAATTGGCACAATTGTCAACCACGCAGAGTCCGTCACAGCTTTAGCACATCCTCAACTGACTGCCTCCGAGCAAAAGAATCGGTTACTAGTGATAGTAGTTTCATTTTCGAAACATGAACTTTCTCCACCCCCTCAGAACGCCGCTTGCCACAGGAAAGACTAGCATAACTGAAAAGGGTGAATGACTTCCTAAATATTTGCATGCCCTCTCACATACACCGTAGAGCCTTATTGACAGTAAAGCAAAAACAGAAGACCATGGCATGTGACTGCTACTTCGACACAGTGCTGCAGATGCCGATACTGTAGCTCACTGAAGGCACCGGGAGAAGATTCACACAATGCAAGCCAGGCAAATGTAGTTATTCAGATTTGTGAGTGACGGAATGCACTGATTGGGACCACGGACTGGAAGAAATGCCGACAAAAGCAAACATAATCTGGACAAAGCTCAGAGGACAGAGATAAGATGTGGAGTGGACAAGAGCAAAGATAGTGTTATGCTTGCCTTTAGTGCATAACCAAGCCCAGTAGATTTTTAAGAGACACTTTAAATTTTCTTTTAAGAGATGTATTCAATGAAATGTACATCACTTCAGATCCAACATGTGGGCTACAGAAACCAGTCTGCTTGGCTCCAGATTAGACTAATTGCTTATACAAACCAACACGCAACACAGCCAATAAGATAAAAAACAATATACTATTCCATTTGTTGTCTGACAACTCTGTTGTTACACTTTTCATAAACACACACAATACATTATTTACCAATGGAAAATTACAATAACAATACTAACCTTGAACACACCTTTCATGTAAAATTTCAACACTATCAATGAATTTACACAATTTCTTGACTTGAGCACAGCTGGACAATGAAATTTTAAGCTTCCATGACCACATGAACCCTGCAAATCAATTTTTCTGTGTGGGTCTGTGACAAAGCTTCCGGGATGCCCACGCAGACGGAAAATAGCCTACTGTACACAAGACACAAAGATAAAAGGACGAACTAGAAATCAAGACCTAGCCTAAACTGATCCACAAATTCTGTCGTTCTCTGCACACTGACAAATTCTTCTCTTCACTTTAGCAAAGCAAACTCTCCCTTTCAGTTGAAGCTGTGCAGCCAGTGCAGATAGCCCGCCTCTCTCCTCTTTCTAATAGTTTTATTTGACAAGACTTGGATAACAACTGTGTGCCACGTGACAAGGACCCCACACATAACCCAGTCCAAGTCTATTTAAAACCTGACCAGAGGCAGGTAGTGAAAATATTATATTACATTCTGAGTCAAATCAAGCACAGTACACAAAGCAAAAACCACACCATGATGCAGAAACATGGTGTCTAAAATCACACAGCCTACCTACACAGCATACATACATACACCAGTGCCCACACCACAGACGTCTGCCCACAACAAGTAACCCAGTATCGAATATGAAACGTGAAGCTTTAGATCGGGTGGCCGAGCTTACAACCAAATAGCCCACACACACTAAGCGAGCCTCCAGCGTAACAAAAACCCTTCATGGTGTCAAATGGATGAAATGAGCTATTAATACTAATGATGGCTCTGAGAAAGACTGGGAGACTCAAGCCACAATTAACCCCCCCAAGATCACCGGTGACACTCAAGGCAGCTGGGGCCAGACAGGGCTGCAGCTGTTATGTTGTGTGAAACAGTGCTTCAAGGGAACAGGCAGGTCAGGGAAGCCTACGTGCAATGCCATGTTGTTTGTGGCGTTTCTCACTATGCATCCAGACCCATGTCACTTTTGAGGGCCTAAAGTTGAGGCTAGTTTCAGTTTCATTTGAAATGGAAAGTAACACTACTAGATGCACACTTACAGGCAACTGGAAGGACGGGGTGTATAAAGAGGAGGGAAAACTGAGCAAAAAGTGGGGCCTGGCACGTGAGAAATGGGTGTCTTGAGTGGTCACGTTAGAGTGGTGAAGTAATAAACACAGGCCTCGGCTACTGCATGGTGGGCCAACGCGCATCCGAGGAAGTAGGAGTGGTGAGCCAAACTGTGTAGCTTGGCAACCAACGTTAACTTCACGGCAAATACGGTGGATTTGTATACATTGGCGCAAGCACAGCTCAAATCCACACATGGCAAGTGTTAGCGATAGTTGCACTACACACATGGACAAGGAACTTCATGGTCATGTCTTCACGTGGCTTCTTCTTGCGTTTGAATTTACCTGCCACACCGGGTTATGTGAGTGTTAGCTTGCTAACAGTTCAGGGTCCGACGGGTGGCTAACAGTATAATTAACAATCTACCATTAACTATTTAGCATCTGCAGCCTGGCCTTTGTTATGACATTAATGACAGCCGTTACGAACCCCCCATTTTAGAAGCAAACTTTACATGCACTAAAGGGTGAAATATGAAACAGACAATCCCTTTCAGTCTTCGGCTAACGTTAGCTGGCGCGCTAGCTAGTATTAAGAGGACACAACCTTTCCTTTCCTTGATCTTCCGTGGAATCTGAAAATTTCTTCTTGGCAACTCATCTGCTGGTCTCTGAAGTGTCGATGGTGAAGTACTGTTGGTTTTCAAATCCATCATCCCGCTCTTCCGCCGCTCAGACACATCTTGTTCAGACATTTGCTCGTCTTCACATCCAGCTTGTTCGCCATTTTGCCTGGATGTGGCCGAGATAGTATCTGACAACAATTGCTTTTGAGAGTTGCAGCTCTCGGAAGAAATCGCACTGGACTTAAGGCTTTCGTTGTCGTTTTCAATTTCCGCGTTGGAATTGCAGGCCATTTTTAGGCACTGCTGACTTCTTCTAAGGGCGAAGAAATTGGGAACAGCGCCGCTTTGCTGAGTGCCTGTCCTCCTCAACCAGCCTCCGCCATTATGCTTCTGACGTATGGCCTTCTCCACCACTGCAAAACCCCTAGCGTCACTGTTCCAAGTCATCTCTCGCCCCCCAGAGGCGCTTAATAAACAATGCAATGTTTTGAAGGAACTGTCAATCCACTTGTGGTAAAAATTAAAAGCACAAAATCTTGTCGACAACTCAATTTTGTTCTTTATATCTCCAGGGAGAATACTTTTGGGAGACTTACCAGCAGACAGGGATCTGACATTGTTTTAACAGTAGGCCAATAAACTGATCACCTATGTAAGGTCTTACCAGTAGGCTATGTCAATTTGGAGAGTTGAGTGGAACTGTGATCTTTCACAAAATAATCAGCTTTGTGTAGAATTGAATAAATAGTATAGTTGCCTACAACTATAGTTGGCCTGCTGTGTTGTAATGACATTTTTGGGAGGTTTAATCTGGGGGGAGGGGAGGGGGGGGGGGGGGGTTGAATTGAATTGATTTTTTTTTTTATTGAGCAAAAGTCAGTGATGTCTGGAGATGTTGCCTAGGATGGGCTTTTGCCTAATGAAAGAAGTGCTTCACAGAAGTTTCTTCACAGTTGGACAGCCTGCAAAGCTGCTAGTCTCCTCTGATGCTTCCTTGACACTGCCATGCATAGCCTACATGTCTGTGACCAAAAGTAGTCTTTTAGAATTGTTAGAAAATTGCTTTGAGGTCCACCCTATATTTTAAGTCATGATGTGTGGCATGGCAGTGTTTGATGGTTAGTCCTTTGTAAAACTGTTCCAGGATTTGATTTTTAATGTCATTAGCTGGTTGCCTGGCTGCATTATCAGTAGGAAGCAGTATAGGCCTGTATGTGGTGTTATTTTGAGTATACTTTATAAACAAACTGAGGAGTTTTACCCTCAAACTACAAAATGTAATCAAAATTTAAAATCAAGTGTCAAGCTTGGTTTAAGTTCAAAGGTATGACTAAAGTTAGACTAAATATGAAACATTACTTTAAGCATCTAATTTACTACAATAATGTATTTGCTTTAATATTAATTTATAGTAGTACAGTGCACAAATTCAGTGTTTGAATTTCATGTAAGTTTGACTAAATGTATTAGTGTCAGCTTGCAGTGAGGGTACCGAAGCTCAGTTCTGCCTAAATATATCAATGCAAAATAACAGTACTACTGATACCTTAGAAATAATCTGTTAAACATCTGTTATAGATTACTTATTTTTATTGCCACCTGAATATCCCTCACCAAAAGTTCTCTTTTGATAAGTTATAATTTTTAAGTCCCCCACCTCCACTGCACCACCCATACTTCCACCCCATCCTCACATTTCATTTGAGTAAGAAAATGAATTGATCACAACAAAAACATCAAGAATAACGACTGTACATGAAGCAAACAATGCCTGAGCATAACATTTCATATTCAGATTCATTCATAGACTCAAAAAAAGTAAACTAGTAGGACATTTTGACTTTTTTTAGCAAATTTATGTGTTTAGAACCCATCACCTCTCTTCTGTTACACTGCCTCTGCCATATACATCATACTCTTTAAAGCGGAGGTAGTCCTTCAGGCTGTTGGGTAAAGGCAAGTAGGTTAGAAACACCGGTGACTTCAGACGCAGGCTCCACAACCGATCCCGGATTGTCAGACGACACAAGTGCTTCAGGCTGCGTACATTTGCTGTGAACATGGAAATGCAGTGATAAATCATTGTTGCATTTAGTTTTTTTTTTGTTTTTTTGTTTTTTTTTAACTACTACGATTTTTTTTTTTTAATTCCAAAATGTACCACTTAAAAAAAACTATCCCAAACCCTATCAATAGCAAAGCTTAAAACTTCTAAATAAATAGTTAGGCCATGCTTTGTGTTAAAAAGGTGCTCACCTTGGATATGGCAAATATCATCCCACTGTTTTTGCTCCTTTAGAACTGCTTTCAGTTTGGAGCAGAGGGTGACGTGGTCAACATAATCCAGCATGATACGGACCACCTGTCCAGATAAGTGCTTCAGCCAATACACCGTTATAACCTCACAAAACTGCAGGGGAGACAGGGAGGGAGAGAGAGGGGTGAAGGCGATACAAAGTGAACAAATAGCTTAGAGAAGTCATTGGAAGCCATCATTACGTCTATTATTGTTTTTTAAAGTCTTTCCCTCATGCTCCTTTTGTTCTCTAATGGTCTTTTTGTTTGCCAATTGATCCAATCCAACAACTTTAACAAATGGGTCTGGCTTAGTCAGACAAACCTTATCAGTATTATTCAGAATCAAGAAAAGAAGAAAGAAAAGAAAAAAAACAAAAAAAAAACACACCTTTCCCTAAGAGGTGTAATTTTTCTTCATGAAAAAGACAGACTCGTAGACAAAGGCAAAGAGATGCATAAAGACATAAACACACCACTCTGCGGCTTGTCTCACCACCATGTCTTTTATAACCGAGGCGCTCCAGCCTTCATAGTCTGCAGGCACATGGGGCCCGTCGCCATAGGGACAGTCAAAACAGCGCAGCACATCGTACCCGTAGTTGAGCAGCATGCGCAGCATCACCTCATCCTTGAGTGCGTACTGTAGGGCCGAGGGGAAGTGCGTGGTGTTGATGCGCGAGTAGTAGTTGACGTTGCCGCCGTAACGCAGCAGCATGTTGATGAGCTCGTAGTTGCCCTGGCGCAGCGCCACCTGGAGGCAGTTGACAGGGTCCTGGTTGGGCATGGCACCCGCATCAAGCAGCATCCGCGTCGACTGGAGGTCATTGTTGATCACGGCGAAGTACAGCGCCGAGCGTCGCTCATCCTCATAGTTGCGTCGCACCTTAGGGTGCAACATGAAGTTGGGGTCGAAGCCTGCACTAATCAGCACCTCCAGGCACTGAGGGTGGCTGCCGGCCGCAGCAGAGTGCAGGGGGCTCATGCCACTCTTGTTTATGGCCTCCAGTTTGGTCACTGGGATAAGATGCTCCAGGACACTGTGAATGGGGAGGGATGGCAAGGACTGATGATGGTTGAGGATTAGATAAATGGACAGAGGTACAAGTGTGCTTCTTCTGTTCCTCATACATGATTCAAAACAAAACTAATATCTAGGATGAAACAAAACTGTGTCTGATGTATTTTTTTTTTACCGTGCATGACACACACTTTGTTTTAAACTGTTATTTTTCAATCACTGTTCAGTAAAAAAAATAATATTAAGCCATACATTGTAACTTTTCCTACTAGATCAATGGCACTTACAGAAGATGTCCTCTGTAAGCCGCCCTGTGGATGGGTAGATGGCCAGAATACATGGGTGCATTAGGGTCAGCCCCGTAATCCAACAACACAGCTATAACGTCTGGATTACCGGAGGCTGCTGCCTCAAACAGGACAGAGCCAGAGCTGGCTGACTGGGATGAAACCTTAGCCCCTTTAAAGAGGAGACATATGGAATAGAAAGTGAGAAAGAGTGAGAGAAAAGGGGGATCAGAATAAGAGGGAGATAGAAAATTTGACTAATACATAGAGGACTAACAGTCACGTCACCTTCAGACTGACAGCTTGCAGTTGAAATAGGAGACAGAGAAATGTGAAGACAATTAGTGACGACAGAGAAAAGGCAATTTTGACATTAGCTAGTAAACTGTCAATTGCAACCAGCAATGCACTCTAGGTTGAGGTTAATGGTCACCAAGAAGAAATGCACCTGGAAGCACAAGGAAGGTGAACAAGTGAACAACAGCCAATGTCCCCACTAAAGCCTTGGCCCTGAACCCTTAAAAAAAAATTACTGGCATGAATACACTTCATTGGCTTGGCATTAGGGTTCAGGCCTTGGGGTTAGGGGCGACATTGGGATTCATTCAACCAATGACAAGTTTGCTGTAGCCATTCTGGTTAATAATAAGTAGTAAAACATGACACCGAGTGACACCCGGTACTGTGACGGATTTGGTGAAACGACATACAGACAGCGTAGCGTAGCGTAGCCTACCTCCCTGGAGTAGAATTTCAACAATATTCAAGTGGCCCGCTTGCCCAGCCAGTCCCAGTGGAGTGCGTTCATTGGCATCGCAGGCATTGGGGTCTGCTCCAGACTGCAGGAGGAGGTAAACGTAGTTGGGCAGACCCAGCATGGCAGCCTCGTGGAGAGCAGTTCTCTGGAGGGCCCCTCTTTGGTCCACTTTGGCATCGTAGTGAAGGAGGAGAGAGGCCAAGTCATACTGTTCATTCTTAATAGCTAAAAAGAAATGTCAGAAAACAAATGAAACGATGTTAGAGAGAGAGAGAGAGAGAGTGAGTGAGTGTGGAGGGAAGAAAAAAAATAAAGAGTGGGAAGGGAGCGAAGGACATAAATAAATGTCCTGAAATAAATCCAAATGAAACTACAGGAAATAAATCTAAATCCTGAAATTATTACTTGCAGGATATACTGTAGTTGGTTTATAATGTGACATCCATTTTAGCTCTCTTTCACTGCACTCAAACAGACTAGTCTCTTTTGTATCCTGTTTGGATTAGACGTTGGCCTGAAACAGTCAATTAAAAGGTCACAGACTCCGCCCACACATTAGCACACAGTCCCATCTTAATCCAACACAGCTGCATCTGATCATCACAGTCAATGTAGCAACACCTCAACCCAACAACTGAATGAGGCTGAGAAAGTCACACCTTTGTGGGTTACAGTCTTAAACCTCTTTGAAGTTTTCTGTCTACATACTCTTCTGGCATAGCTGATAAAGCCTATTTAACACCACCTTTTCAAAAGCAGTAACAAATAATTTTTTAAAATTTATTTCAAAAAGTGCCAAATAGCTTTAGCATCCTCTGGGTCATTGGCTTGATACAAACTTATGCCTGATTGACTTTCCACAATATGGCTTTGTGTGTCTCTATGCAAAATGCCGCGATGTCTCACACACCTGCAACCAGAGGAGAGTCTCCATCTTCATTCTGAATGTCAGGGTTGCAGCCATTCTGAAGCAGGAATGTAGCGTTCCTTGCGTGCCCATACACCACAGCAAAGAACAGTGGCGTCTCTCCAGTTGGCGTGCAACTCTCTCCAGCTCCTTGGAAGGAAGCTGTGAGAATCATTACATTTCATGAATATATATTTCTGAATATGAGTCATGAATATACTGAACACTGAATATTCTGTAGAGTGTAAAAGGCAATTAATTTTAATTTTAACTAAAATCTTGTATTGTACTCTGCTGTCGCATACCGCAGTAGGCTAATAATAATAATAATAATAATAATAAAACAGCATTCATTTAAAAGAATACTATAATACTGCACTGCAAAAAAAAAAACGAAAAAAACTGCAACTGCATTTGATAATGGGATAAGGGAATGACGATGGCTCTTTATACAGTATGTCCCCAGCCATCTCTGAATATTGGTTATTTCAATTTACATTGATTGCATACTGATATACTGTATCTGTACTGTATACAGTTTGAATATACACCTAATAATACAGTATCTCCTACTGAGGTCAGGGCACAGGTATTGGGAATACCTGAATAAGTGATCTCCAATATGCTCTTCTTCTCTTGGGCTGCTGCCTCGTGGATGGGCAGCCAGCCCCTACTGTCTGTCTTGGAGAAAGCCTCTCGATTCTGGGCAATTCTTCTGAGTGCCTCCTCATCACCTAGCTCCAATCAGATGGGCCAGGGAATAGAGAAAGCTCTGTTCAGATCTTGGAAGAGAGCTAAAAGGATTTATTGAATTATGTTGACTTACTGAGGGGACAGAGCTAGAAATGCAAAAGAATGAATCATTAGAGAAATCTCACCTGTTCTTATGACCGTTAATATTTCGTCAACATCAATGGTATCCCCAGGATCACTGAAGAATTACAATGACATCAATAGTATTTTGTTTGTTTTTCTTTTGTTCCC
>JASCQY010000173.1:5025608-5036995 GCA_030264315.1 Sardinella tawilis
CACACACACACACACACACACACACACACACACACACACACACACACACACACACACACACACAGCACACACACACACACACACACACATAGCACCAGTGAAGAGAGCTGTCTAAGTATATTATTATATTTCTTCAAAAACATTCAATATTAGACAAAACAGTGGTGGCCTTTGTTTACTTGGTAGGTGACATCAACACAATTATTACACCCCGTCACCTTATCAGATTGCATTCTACAGTGTGGGGTGAGAGCTGAATGCACTGTGCAGGCACCCCAGGCTGACTATATGATCCTCCAGTATATATTGTATATTGGACATTTACCATGATCCATGTGCGAATGTTCTTGTTTGATGGATCCTCAGTCACAGGCCCAGTCATCAGCATCTCAAACAGTCTGGTCAGAGACACCACTGTGTTGCTGTTACTTGTAGGGACAACCTCCTGTATGAAGGTAATAAGTCATTTTCATGAAGACATTTTTCTAAAGTTTTAGATTTTCACAGATTTTCCACTGACATAATTATGTAGTAATTTGCATAAAAATGATTGAATGAATACGCTACTGCACAGACCAAACGAACCATCAGCTAATCAACTTGCCACTAATATTTAATTCAGCTATATGTGGCAGGCACATATAACATATTAGTGATACAAGAAGGAGAGGCAGTGGAACAGCATACCCACCCTGCAGTGTTTACGCAGAGTCCTGAGAGCAGGCGCAACCAGCCAATCAAACAGCTCCAACAGCAAGGCGGAATGTTCCGGTGCCTGTAGCGGTTCCGGCAGAGTGTGTAGCCAGGAAGTCACCAGCGGCATCCACCCTAGCTGAGACGGCTCCATGTAGATCATCCCACAGCGGCTAACTGTGGCTGGCTGTAGGCGGGTGTAGTGGAGAAAGAGAGGAACAAAAATTTTGCAATTATGCCTTCCAGAGGCGCTGTCAGAACTGGTCTGTGGGTCTGACCTACTTCAGAGGAAGAGTCATCGTGGCCTAATCAACTGTACTCACTGAGGCCTGTGAGAGGTCCATGGCCTCAAAGATGAGACTCATTTGGCTCGACATCTGAATAATTTCCCCACTCATGAGACACAGCTGCAAAGGAGAGAAAGTTAAACCACTGAGAAAAAAAACAATGAGCACTTTATTTCATGCTTCACCATGGAAATGAATGTATGTATGTATGTATGTATGTATGTATGTACTGTATGTATGTACATTTAGTATGCACTGTATGTATGTATGCATGTACAGTATGTTACAAATGTGTGCTAAAAGCTATTTGTAGGATGTTGATGTTCACTCCCTGCCTTTTTGTTGTCGTCGAGCACAGTGTTCATGCTCTCGATCCAGAGTGTGTCGATTGGCCCGTCAAACACCACCCACTTCCTATCAGGCGTCTCAGACGAGGCAAACTCACGGAAGGTGTTAGCCACAATCCCATCTGTCCACTGAAAACAAGAGGGAAAGAGAACAAAAAAGAAAGGAAGAAACACAAAGAAAGAAAGAAAGAAAGAAAGAAAGAAAGAAAGAAAGAGAGAAAGAAAGAAAGAAAGAAAGAAAGAACGAAAGAAAGAAATAAAGAATAATATTGCTGTCAGGGGGGTAAATAAGGCCATGTTTTTATTCTCTAGGCTGTACCACACTCTACTTATCCTTTCCATGTGAATTTGCACAATGCACCTCATAATGCTGCCACATCCTATTTAGTCAATGCTCATGAGAATCAGCGGGCCATTACAAAACTGACCCATCCTGTTTAATTTTCATTTCCACGCATGATCTCTACAGCACATCAGCCAGGCAATCCTATTGTCAATCAGAAGTCACGGCAGGACAGTCAATCTCCATCTCACTGGGATTTAAAGAGTATGTCGGTCGCATCTCCACTGGGGAGTGGGGTGGGGCGGGGGCGGGGGTGGGGGATCATACAAAAGCCACCTACTTACTAGCAACCATCTGTTCTGCTGATGATAACACTCTGCACGGTGCTCTGCCTGTGTCTGACACACTTATCAGATTCGCCTGAGCAGCGGCTGACGTCATGCACATCGTGCAGTCAGAGGGGCTGTTGACTGCCCATGGACTGAATCAGTCAAACAACAATGCCACGGGAGATGGAGCTACTCAGTTTATTCTGACCATGCTGAGAAAAATACTTTGCCCTGATTGGTTGACTAGCGCCTGACTTGTACTATACAGACAAACAGCCCTTACTGTATCTATCATATCTAAACTACAAATTGATGATTCCCCTATTGATTTTTTTCTCCATTTTGTAAGATGCATTTTAGTTTTGTATTTTTGTGCTGCTTGTTATATATTGGTAAAAAGAGGGTTTTTAAAACAGACCTCATGAGAGACGGGGTCAAACTGGCCGAAGAGCTGACCCATGGTGATGGACTTGGGATTGACGGTGCGATAGATTACCCGCTCCTCCTCGTTGTAGCCTCGCTCGTGCATGAGGGTCAGCGTGTCAGCGAGCACATGCAGCACTTTGGTCTTGCCTGCAAAAGGCTCTCCAACAAGCATAAACCTAAAACGATTTAACAAACCAACAAAAATAATGACCTGATAATAATGACTTGTTAATCAAATCAATCAAATCACATGTTCTAGTACAGGAATTAGACTGTGAGGGAAGTTGCTCAAGGGTGACGGACCCGTGACGGACAATCATCATCTCATAGGTCTGGATCATCTTGTCAAGGAACATCCTCACTGGTTGGACATTATGCTCTGCACAGCACTCATGAGCACAATCCAGGAAGAGCTGCAGATCAAACAATGTCGAGAAATGACACACAAGCATCTTTAAGTCAAAGCTAGATACAGTAGAGCAACTATTTCTGTGCAGAACTCTGACACTTTACTCTCTCTGTACTCTGTACGTTTTTTTTCCAGTGCATACAGTTACATTACAGGTAGTGACTGTGTGGAGAAATTTGGCTGACTTTGACAAAATGTTGAATTGCAATTGTCTCAGATGAAACCATCGCACCTGATAGTCTGCTGCAGGCAGGGTGATGCCAGGGAAAAGATCACTGGTGATGCCGTTAAACAGTGGAATATCGTGAGACAGGAACTTCGCCTCATTTACGTCTTTGATGGATCTGAGCAGCTGAAGAGGAAGGCACTCAGGTTCACCATTGTCTGATACATGCAATGTGACATTCTTGCAAAATTTTATTGGAATGTTGTTGGAAAATTTCTTGAAATGTCAATGTAATATTCTCTTTATGGTGGCGCTATACCATTTGGAGCACCTACCAGTATGTCCTCGTTTTCCTCGGGGAATTTGAGTTTGAGGTTTCCTGCGGCCACCAGCACGGCTTTGACAGCCCTCATGCCATAGTCGTAGTGGAACTGGGAGGAGAGCTGCTCCGAGCACAGCCTGTAGGTCATCACGATCTTCACCGACAGCGGCTTGGCATTGAGGAATCCATAGGAATACAAGGAGATCTCGGCTATCAGCGCATAATTAGGGACCATCATGGCTACTGTCCTGAACAGCACCTGGTAAACACAAGCCAGGGAGGGGAGGGGAGGGCCGCCAGTGCACGGAACAGAGATAAATGAGCTTGAGCCGACATCGAGGCGATGGATTGAACATCTAGATTTCTCCATCAGGCAGCTCGCAATGAGGGAGGGTGGCGGGGGGCTGGCTAATTAATCCGTACGGCGAGATTGGATGAACGGACCTGTACAGACACCTTTAATTTAATTAATCTACAGCAGAAGTGATGGAGGTGTCACAGAGGCTTTAAAGGGAGGAGGAGGAGGAGGAGGAGGAGGAGGAAGAGAGGAAAGCAGGAAGGAAGGAGAGAGGAGGAGGGAGAGGTAGAGAGAGAGAGAGAGAGAGAGAGAGAGATGGAGAGAGAGAGAGAGATGGTCACCTTGAGGTTATCAGGGAGCTCGGATCGACCGGCGTATCCAGGGTTCATAGTGATGGCAACGAAGCAGTTGGGGTTGAGCTTCAGCTCCGTCCCCTCAAAGTCAAAGTACTCCATTTTCAGCTGGATGGCGCGCTGGATACACAGGATCTGCTGGGCCACCACAGACAGCACCTCCAGCTCGATGCGGTTGAACTCATCGAAGCAGGCCCAGGCTCCAGATGAGGCCAGCCCTTTGAAGAACTAAAGTAGGAAGAAGAAAGCAGGCAGAGTAGCACCATAAAAATGTAGCTTCACCTTGACACAGAGCAGTTCTATTTTTCATTTCAGTGTATGTGTGTGTGTGTGTGTCTGTGTGTGTGTATGTGTGTGTGTGTGTGTGTGTGTGTGAAATCAACAATCAATATAAATCAATCTCATTTTCTGATTCTATATCAATTTAGCACACCAAAATCAATACTTCATATTATGAACATGCTCATCCCTCAAACAAAGTCAATGGGTCAAGTATTAATGAGACCCTTAAAATCTGATTTAAACCAAATCCTTTCTCTTCCGTTCAAAGCAAAGAGTTTTCATGCCTTGCCCATGGCCAGATAGTCCAGTCCATCAGAGCAGTTGAACACCACACACTGCACAGCCAGAGCTTTGGCCAGATCCTTGGTGGTCTCCGTCTTCCCAGTGCCAGCAGGGCCCTCAGGAGCGCCCCCTAGATTCAGGTAAAACGCTCCAATCTGAAGCACAAGCACACGTGCAGGGAAATATGTAAGGGATAATAAACGACACGCTGTGCTTATACTGGAAAATATTGCACATTCGAAGTGGTGATACACTTCGATAAGCTGAGGACATGATCTAATACGACAGCAGATGTTTACAATAAAATAAAATATCTGGGTTTGTTTTGTCCATATATCTTTATATTCAATATTTATATACATGTATGTAAATAATAAATGGGGGTACGATAAGCAATAAGTGCTGTCCATATCACCATTGCCATGTTTCACTTTACCAAAGTCCGGTAGCATCTGTCTGTCAGAGGAGTGATGACGAGGCGTGGTGAGTTGCCTAGGTACTCATAGGCATACTTCACATCACAGTTGATGATGCGGACACGGACGTTTTCATTCGCCCAGTAGTAGCGCAACTGAGCTAACCACTGGAAATCTGTTTCATGTGAGACACCTTCAATAAAAACAGACAATGTTCAAGTATCAATTAATAATCTTATGATAGGAGAAATTTCATGATAATATATGTTAGGGATAATGGCCACCAAGGTGTCCTGATACTGACATAATGGACGAGACAGGGACAAAGAACTTCAAGACACGTAGTGCCAATATGACATGATATGATATGATATGATATATGATCATTTTGTTTACCTTTTTCGACCATTTCCATGACTACGTCTCGAGCGTGCACATCTATGGTCACCAAGGCTCCCAGTGTGGTGCGAGTCTGTTTGGGTAGTTTCCCTCTCACCAGCTCCACAATGTCATTCAGCTGCAGCTGCAGCTGCTCATGGTAATTTCTCAAACCCTACAACAAGCACAGGTGCTGGTGAGACAACGCACTGACTGCAATTGGAATAATGTGACCTTACAGGTGCACAGTCAAAGACAAAAACATAACTGGGGAGAGGCTATGTGGATATATGGCTGCGACTGAACCATAGCTGTGGGTATATTCTTTCCAGCCCTATTCTCAATCCTGCCTACGGTACTGTAAGTATGTAACGCCATAAGACATCAGCCACAAGCTCATCCTTACATTTGGCCCACTGCGGATGGCCTCGTGGACCTCCAGTGTCCAGAACATCTGAGAGGTGCACAGCACCACCTGCCCGGGCCAGTCTCGTACCCACTGACTCCTCTTGGTCTCTGGGTAGGCCTGTAACACAGAGAAACATGGGCCACCATGAGGCTGTGAAGAGGCATTACAGTAATCAGAAAATCTCAACACTAAGTAAGAAACTAAGTAAGAAAGAAAGAGAGAGAGAGGGAGGGAGTGAGTGAGGGAGAGAGGGAGAGAGAGGAAGGGGAGGCAGAGAGATGCACCATCTCACCAGCCTGGAGCGGTTGACCACGTCCCTGATGCTGCGAAGCATGACATCCTCCACCTGAACCAGCCACTTCTCCACGGCGCCGCGGGCCTCAGAGGTGGAGATGAGCTGGATGAACTCCACCCGCTCGCCCTCGCTGCTGTACATGGCCCGGATGTCCAGGTTGGGCAGGAAGTCCAGCTTGGCGATGCCTTCGAAGCACTTCTTCAGGTGAGGCTGAACCCGCAGAGGATCTTTAGTCTCGGAGAGAATCTCCAGCATCTCGTCATTGGACAAAAAGAAAAACCTGTGGAATTGGTTGAAACTTATGCCAATTAATTTTTGCCAGTGACAAAGTCACAACACTAATTGCATTTCATTTGAGTGACAGACTTATTTATATGTATACTGTATATATATAATGTATATGTATAATGTATGTATATGTATGTGGACTAAATACTATGTAGGTGACAGGTAAACAATATGGTTTTATTTTTGACTAACCGTGGAAAGAAGAGTCGTTTCTTCTCAAGGTAGGCATTCAGTCCTTTCATTATTTTGTCCAAAAGTCCATTGGAATCTTGAAGTTTTTCAAGCAAACCAGGCAGGGAAGTTGCAGGTAAAATCTTTTGGGAAATAACATAATGTACAGGATTGTGATCAAGAATGTGTTAAATGTTCATCGTAAATCCAAATCGCCAAAAGCATAGCATTCTTAATAGAGACAATGTACTGTATCCACAATATCCATGTACCTAAATTTGCATTTATATATTTTATGCAAATTTATATAATTTCTTAGCCTGGCTAACACCAGCCTAAATCTCAAGTGAGATTTAGACTGGGGACCACCTATACATTTTCTCGTATGGGATTTCAGGTTTCGTTTGTCCAAAAGTTCGTGCATCGTCTTGCCATCTCTCCCCGTTGTGTGATTGGTTCCCAAATTCATGCGAAAATTTCAGCCATGGTCTCCAGGCTGCCGTGCAGTTCGGAAGGAGCGTGCAAGACAGCATGGGTATTCCCAGGCTAATAATTTCTGGGAATGGTTTTGAGTGAGTGAGTGAGTGAGTGAGTGAGTGAGTGAGTGAGTGAATAAATGAATGAATGAATGGGAACGTTCTGAGGAAAGTTCACCTTGGGATCCTTCACACAGTGCTTCATCACGTCTTTCCAGATCTTGTCAACAGTCTGGAAGAGCTTCCCCTCCTCGGGCATCTGCTGCATGATGTCTGCCGAGCTGAAGATGGGCTCCAGGTAGAGCCACTGGGCCTGCACCTTCAGCCACTCGTCTATGGTGTCCTGGATACGGATCAGACGCTCCTCCCAAGTCTGTGGATGACCAGGAAACACTTCTTTTACTTAACTACTTTACTGGACTTCTGGTCCTTTTCACTGTGCAAATGAATAGTGTCAGTAGAGAAAAAACGCCAATCCAACCAAGTGAGAGTGCTGCAACTCCATAGGCGTGTAACTCCATACTCATAATCGGCATCCATTACTTGTTTGGCTGATTTGTTTTTAAACTGGTCAGATTGAAAGTGTGTGTAGGAGCACGTCATGGACCAACCTTGATCTCTGTCTCAAAGGGTTTGATGAAAGGGGAACCCCTCATGGTCTGTGTTTTCACTATCTGATCGTCCAGCATGGTCTGGATCTCATCCACAGCCGTGAGGATGGACACCCCGGACTCGCGGTAGGGATGGTGGTTGAAAGACACCCCATCCCACACCTCCACCATGGTGTGCATAGCCTTCTCAAGGGAGAATTCCTGTGGGGGGACATGATCAGGTCACAGGTCAGGCAAACTCATAAAGCATTCTCACCTCCAGGAGATTGACTGAATGCATGGCATTATCACGGAAAATAACAGAATGGTGGCTTTAACTGGTTTAAAAAGTTTCAATTTGGACCACACTGATTGCGTGACCTGCCTGTATTGAAACAAGCTTTACTTTTGACAACAAAAATCTTTTAACTGCTAATTAAAAATCTAAACAAATGGACACTGACTTTCTTTTTCATTGATTTTCTTAATAGTGAAGTAATAGTATACTGTATGTTAAAGTTCTCTTTCCATTCCCTTTGAGGAAAACTATTAACTTTCTATAACTTTATATATACTGTATTAATTTATAAATAACTTTGACACACAAAACATTGCCACACATGCACATGCAGTAGTAGGTGCCTTTGCACAGACATCCCATTTAATGAGTGGAATCAAGTTCAGATGGCAGGCTTGCTAATCTCATTAATGCCTGATTAATTAATAGGCTTGAGGAGGGGAGAAAGAGAAATCCCTGTGTGCACTCTGCACAGTGCAGTGTCTCTCACCCCACCCCCACCCCCACGCTGGCCTCACCTTGCTGGCGCCAGCGCTGATGGCCTCAAACTGCTCCAGATAGGGGTTGAGGTTCAAGCGCAGAACTTTGCGGAGGGTGGTGCCTGAGTTTGGAGTTAGGTCGTAGTAGACGATGGCAGACATCTGCTCCCAGTGCCGACTGCGGATGCCTGGATTGCATAGTATGGACACCATGGGAATATTTTCCTGAGGAGGGAAATTCAGAAAACAACCGTTTTGCTCATTTCAAAGTGAAAAAAGAGTGGTTGACGAAATACACACATACGGTACATGTATTTTCAGGTTTTCACACTCAATTAATATCACTATGGACACAACCCCTCTTTTCATTTTACTTTGTAAAGGATTCTATTAAATGATTGTGAAACTGTTGTTGCAATCTGCCCCTCCGTCCACCAACAAACACTTCAGCACCACGGAGAGCTCCATTGTGGTGCTACACCTGAAAAATCACACCCTCCACTACAAGGGCATAATTTTCCCATCAACCAAATATCTGAAAACACAGCTTCAAACTTTCTGCCCAACCTGGAATAGATGAAGCATATTTAATCATGATCTATCAGTCTTTTTCCTGGAATGCTTAGCCTACATCCCCATCTCTTGCTCCGGCATTGACAAATCCCTGCTCCATATGAAATCCTGATCTAATCTATTAATTCCCTGTTTGCTGCTGATTGTATCCTAAACTATAAAAAAATCATCCTGTTCCAAAGACAGGGGATGAATTTCCCTATGTCTCACAGAGAGATGAGAGATCATAAGCATATTTAACCCAGTCCTTGAAGTACCTTGAAGTCTTTGACTTGCTCTAGGACCCTAGAGCAGATGAGGACAGTGGAGTTCTCCTGCTTGTCGTCCTGTTCTCCCGGCTTTCTCTTTGGGGTGGTTTTCTCTCGCTCCTGCTCGGCTTTCTTCTGTTTCTGCTGAAAGAACTTCTGCATCTTGTAGATCTCCCGGAAGAACTCATCCACCTCAACCTCCATACTTTCTCCATTGAGGTCCAAAAAGGCCCCATCCATCCATCTAAACAATGAACAAAAGGAGTTAATGATGCAAAATGAATATAGGCAAGAAGCTAGTCTATTGACAAGCAATGATACAGCATATGGGTTTCAACATGACACAACAACATATTTGAGATCCTGACCATTGTGTTTAGTAAACTTATATGCTCTAGTTATTAAATTAGTGCTAGCTAGACTTAAGACTTTGCACTTTGCCCATCATTTTCAACAACGATGCTGTAAATTCTCACCAATATGGACTTGTTTGCAAACCAAAGAAAAGCAATCCGCAATAATAAGAGAGTTACAGTACTGTATGTTGACTGACGAGGTAACAAACGCAAATTCGGTTTCATTCAGTTTCGGTTTTGATTGACATTCGGGTGCCGTTGTCATTCTGCAAGTGTTGCAGCTGATGAAGTGACTACAAAGCTGGTAAATTCATCTAAAAACAGCATAAAATGTTGTCTTGTTTCCCTTTAAAGCAATTCACTACAGTCTACATAAGTGGATGAGTAATAGCAGTCCACTTACTTTTTTTCTGTTTTTTGCCATTTTAACACCAAACCAAAAAGTTTCTGGAATGGCTCAATGCTGTCCTTGACAACTTCAATAACGGGGTAGATTGTAAGGTCCCATTTGTAAAGCGCTTCCTCTTTATTGATGAAAGTGATGGACTCTTCAGCATCCTGCAGCCGCTTTTGAACCATTCTCACATCATTGACATACTGTAAGGGACATCACAGTTACCATGTTGTGATCAGTCAAACAAAAAAAAGAGTATGAAAGGGGTCTAATAAAGTACTGTAATTAATACAATTAAATTTAAAAATATCTTCTGAAATGTGTTTCAGAAACAAAGAATCATTTGCTCTTTTAGAGTATGCGATGCTTTGGCAGTGTACACACTACCACTGCAATAACAGAGGCCTCTGACTCAGGACCCACCTGATGCATCATGTCCAGCTCGGAGCACTCTTCGAACTCCTTCATCCTGCGGCTGAGTTTCTCCAGCTCCGTGCTCAGCCGCTCCCTCCTGAGCAGCAGCTCCTGCTCACCCCGACGCTTGGCCGTCTCCATCAGCTGCACCAACCAGACGACACACAGCAGTCAAATACATGCACATGCTCTGCTCATCAACTATGTCATGAATCCCTGTAGCCATAGTTCAGCAGAATGCAGAGGGCAAAGTGCTACCACAGCAACATGCTGGACTACCTACTTTTACCTCCACAAGAGCTGGCATGCTAAGGAAAATGTACTCTGTTTAATGGCTTTGAAAGATTAACATGTCTGCTACAAAAATAAATGTACGCCATTGTATAGCAAAACAGACATGAATATGATAAAAGGCTCACATAAAGTTGCAAAACTGCTTAAAAGCATTGTAAGTATGGAGACATGGTGGACATTACCTCATTGTTAAGCTCAAAGATTGGTAGGATATTATTGGGCCAGACCAGTACTTTTGAGTTCAGTTGAAGGTCCTCTGCATCAAACATGTGCACATCCAGCAAGTAATTTAATCTGTGCTGCGTCTCCTGCCATGGCGAATGATAAATGTAACATTTTGGTAAATACTACATTTCGGGTAAACGCTCAGAGTATCATTATACAGGATGTCACTCACCATAATTTTGCCATTGAGCTCCTCTATTCCCTTGGTCTTCACATGTCCTATGTAAGATAGCATCTCTGTTATGTCCTCGGTTGTCTCAGGTACTTTTAGTGCAGTCTCCCGGATGGTCTCAAACTCCTTGCAAATCCTTGGATTAACATTGGAATTGAACAAGATAATTCACATTCTACTAAAACAGTGAGCATAAGAATATGGTGAATATGAATGTTACTGTAAGTTCCATGTATAAACATAGTGTGATACAGTGGAAACCGCTTACAGTGGTCACGGATATAGTGATCAACCGCTTATAACGATCAAAAGGCTTGGGACAGAATCATTTCTATACAAATGCTGTTTAAATAATTTGCTTATAGTAATCAAGAAATCCGCTTATAGTGCTCATTTTTGGTCATTTTATGAATGAAAACATGTGTAAAAATAAT
>JASCQY010000173.1:5043372-5060194 GCA_030264315.1 Sardinella tawilis
CAGTTAAGTGCGTAACTGTAATGCACACGACAAAAGAAAACTGAAAACTTTTGAAAACATCCAGCCTGTGAATGTCTGAAAGTCCTTTTATTGATAATGTTTATCATACTACCAGATTTGTCCACTAGGCGGAGAAATCTCTTTTCTTCACAGGCTATGTTGCTCTTGAAAGTCAGTGCATCGATGGAGATGCCACAAGATGCAGAAAGCCATTGCAGCGCTGTCTCCAGCTGCCCCATTTTATTTGTGGTGCACCAGAATTCAGTGAGCAGCGTCTTTGTCCTACGTGGAAGTTGCGCCTAATAGAGAGCGCGTTTTGCTAGTGAATTCGACAAAGCTCCATCTATGTCCGGTTCGCAAGTAAGCCAGAGGTCTTTGTTTATTTTTGATGTTTGAAGAATCACGCCCTATATATTATGGCTTATGAAACAGCAGATGGAGCATAATAGCCTGTTCTGCTGCTACTCACAAAGATGCTATTTTCAAGCGCGTAGGAGTAACTGTTGCCATTAATTGATAGGCTACTACAGCCCACTGTTTTGGATGTAATGATATGCATTCAGCAGACCAAAAGCTAAGCAGCCCTGACAGTTCCATGAAAGTCAAAAAAGCAGGCCAGAAATAAACACTGAAATGATTCAACATCATCTGACTCACAGAGAAGAGAGTCTGCTGTGAGATGGTTGCAAATGTGTTTATCCCCTCCTTCTTTTTTTCATTTTTATTTATTTATCTATCTGTTTTTCAAGTCTATGCTCAGGGGGTTTCTTTTTATATCACACGCATAACTCCTCGTATGAATGAATTTCAATTATCATGGCCATGAAACAGGAATTTAGGTCATGTCATCACATTTCTCCAGCCAGACTCTATTATCTCTCAATCCCAATTGATCTGACTATAGCAGTGATTAAAATCAAATTAATGTGAATTTGTGTTACAAATAAGCAGTGTGTAATGAAGGTTAAATAGAAAGAAGTTTCAGATTTGCCAGAGGCTATGTTTTCGTGAGGGACAATGAGGCAGAGAGAGAGAGAGAGAGAAGAGGAGAGAGAGGGAGGGAGGGGTGGGGCACAGCGAGGCAGCAAGAATGAAGGCTGCGTGGAGTGTGACGCACGATTATCCTCACCCTGTGTGTGCGCATTGGCTGCTGCCGCTGCCCGTCACTCTGCTCAGGTTTAGGGATATGCTATCAGAGCAGATTATGAAGCAGACCTCATCTCTGGCAGTCTCCTCTGATTGTCTCAATGGCTAAACACAGTGTTTTTCTTATTTTTGCACTGCTACCCTTTGTTTTTATGCAACTCTCCTTGCCCTTTGATCAAGTGCCTGCAATCCTGGACAAGAGGTAAGGTGCTGCTATTTACGTCTCGGCTCACGGATGCCCAGCAGTGATGCTGTGCAGTTCTAGGCTCTCTAGCTGGATCTCTCTCACAGTGGGCTGGAGTCATCAGGAAACAAGGCTGTGAGGAAAGGGGAGAATAAAAATATCTGGTTTAGACAGTAAACGTAAGAGAGAGTATCCCTGTGGGCTCATGCATATATGCATAAGGAAAGGAAGGAGTGAGCCCCAGAAATAGAAGGTGGATGACTCTCAGTGTATTGTGTGTTTGTACTGTAACTGCAACACTGTGATATGGCTATGACAAAGAGACAGGGGAGACTCTCCATTCAGTGCTGTGGCTGTTGGATTCAGTTTATAGAAGACACTCCACAATGAGTTGCAATAGCATCACTCAGATGGCCTGCTAGGACTCGTGAAATATACAGTCTATGCAACATCAGGGCTCTTGAGGGAACAAAAATGTTTTTGATGTTACTGATTTATTGTTGGACATTGGTACAGTCATGTTTAAAATCCAGTTGTCACAGTAATTGTGAAATGAATGTGTAGATTTATCATTTTGTATCATGTGCCACTTCAATAATCATGTGTATTGCTTTGTGTTCCTTTGGCATTTCACTTGAATCAGCCTAATGGGATGGCATTTCTTTTGTAGAACTTTGATTTTAGAAATACCAAATGCAATCATTTAACTAACCCTGTTTCATCTTTAAGTGAGCATTTTCCCTTGAGAAAGTGGATGGGTATAAAGTTGTGATTTCATTGGCTAAGAGAATGTTATCAGTTTAGCTGACAATCTATGACAGCTTCCTATTTTTGAAACAGACTGTATTCATCTTTGTCTGAAAGAGTGTCTGCACAATCTCTTTTGTCATAGTGCAAAGCTTTTTTTTTTTTTGTAAGCTCGATGTGCCTATTAATTACATATTCAGAGAAGTCTGGATTTCCCATCTGTACACAGTCTTAAGAGTTTTCAACAACTATTATGACAGATGATTAGTCATCTCAGAGGTATGGTTTGAATTACCCAAAAAGGATTACACATTTTCATCAATAGGAAAGCAGATGGTGACCTTAGACAGGCAGGTTGCACTGAAAAATCCTGTTCCTATTCAAAACTGATATCAATGTCTGTCTTTGTTTTGTCTACACATAGACCTCAGTCAATCATACTGTATGAAATTGCACATTTTTATCATCAATTCAAATATTCAATCTCTGTCAAATATTCTATCTCTGTTTTTGATTGTTTTTAATATAGAGATAGTAACAGCTTGATTCGAGGCAACACTGTGTCCAGTTGTTCACCATGTGCTCTGAGTACTTTGAGGTCAATACATCAGGAAGTGATGGTTGTAATCTTAATCCCATCTGATTATCTAACCTATTGTTAGGTGTCATGGCAGTCCATTCCTGCAGACACATTGCCCAATATGAAGTATAAAAAAAGAAACAATAACAAGGAAAAGCAGGAAAGAAAGAATAAACTAGACATCAAGGCAAACAAAAGACACACGAAACACGACACAATGGCAAAGTGAACACAGCACATTAGTACAGTAACATGAAGACAAAGTGTGAGTAGGTTTTTTTTATTCCATATATGCTATGTTCAGCACTTACCTCGCTCTGTCCAGGCATAACCAATGACAGCAGCAGAGTCTCAGCTGCTGCCCTCAGTAAGCTGGCAGAAGAACAAAGGAGAGAGTTATTTCACACAGGCCTGCAATCGGTGCCTTCCTGAGGAGCATGTTAGCTGTGGTTGAACAGGTTGTCAATGCAGTGGAGGGAGTATGGATTAGTAGTTTAGAACTCATTTTAGAATGGTGTCATCACCCTAGTTAAGGACTTTTGGTGATGGTCCACACTATAATTTCACCAAAACCGATTGCACCTAGAACTGTTATCAAATATTTTCTGTTGTCTGAGACATGATTTCCTTACATCCCTTGTGTTGCCATATCAGCTGGTTTGTAATAAGGACTCGTGTTCTGAATGGCTATTTTTTGTTTGAAAATCTCTCTGATGTATAAGTATGTTTGGGAAAAGACAAATAAGAAGTGCTTAAACATTGTCCAAAGACAGTCTGCAACTGTAGCTATGCTGTGCTATAGTAGACAGCAGTTGTAGCTGATAATGAACTGAGTGTTGCCTTCCAATCTTATTCTTTGCCATTGCCCAGCTGACCTTGGTTCCACATACTGTAGTTTCACCTTATTCTAACAGTAGCCACAGACAGCTGGAGGCACGGTAGGCTGCAGAGTGTGCAGTAGCCCCTTCAGATCCAAACAAGACGAAAGTCAGACTCTTAATCAGGTATTAGAATAACCCCCGCCAAGCTCATTATGATTAGATGTTTAAATGGTTTGTCTTGGGATAATCTTAGAAGTTGCTGTATTATGGGAACGGTCAGGGGGGTGCGAGAGAGCAGAGTGTCTGCTAGACACGCACTCATACTGTAAATACACATTACACACACATACACACACACACACACACACTACCAGTACTACTGTTTATTCACAGAAATAAGTTAAACGGTAGACAATCACTATGGCTTGCAGAGTTGTTTATTTAATGTGGTTATTTTGTATTTTTTGTTGAATGTGTCTATATGTTGCATTTTTGAGAGTGCACTGTTTGTTACAGGACTAGGACTGTAGACTGTTGTTGTGAATGATTGTATGAACAACTTTATTTTTCTGTTTCATACAGTTCAGAGGTCCCCCAGTATCAAGCTATCAGAATCAGAACAGGTTGGTAACAAGTTTCATTAGGAATTACTAACATGTTCAGAAAATGCTGTTTAGATTAATATCTTTATTTGCAATTGACCACATTCAGCTTAGGCAGGTTAGCCTCTAAACAGATTGTAAACAAGCTCTTTTTACCCCCCACTCCACCCCCCCGTTGGGATGAGTTTAATTAAAGTGACATGATTTGTTCTAAATTTGTCCAAAGCCCGGATGAATCACTGTGCTCTTGTGAATCCAAACTCTCCCTCAAGACTATTGCTGTTGTCTCAACCTCACACCTTCCTCACCTTTTCTTACCTCAATAAGTAATGAGATCACCTATCAGAGAGGCTGACAAGGACACAGGTCTTTCTCAATATGTATATGTGAAAACAACATGCAATTAAATCAACAGGCCCAGTTATTTTTCTTCCCACATCCCATATTTTATGAGCCTGGTGGCCAGAAATATGCGTGGCCCTTTCAAAAGCATACCAGGTTGTTTGGCAGCCCGAGCCGAGCGTGAACGTCACTAAAAATAATACCGTGACTCCATGTGCTGGGTGGTATCACAGAGCTCATCTACCTTCCCCTGAAATCTTCTCCCCTGGTTCTGATGCAGATGGAGTGGGCGTAGAGAATCCAAGTGCCTCACACGAGGGCAGTTATTTGCCTGCAGCTGAGAATCCGCTCAGAAGAATACTGCAGGTAAAGCATTTTCCCTGATAGCCAATGTGACCTTGCACACAAGAATAGTTCTCAAAGCCATGAAATATGTACATCCAGCCTCTGTTGTTGTTGTTGCACAGCATCCGATTAGAACCGCATATATGAATTTGTTTCAGACCAGATGATGTCAACAGGGATTTTCTACTCTTTGTGTATCATTCATTGGCATATAAGCCTTTACATCAGATGCCCCCACGGTGTTTTAGTTCAGTTTGTTTTTCATTCCCTAACCTCTTTTCCTGACAGCCTTATGGGTGGCACCTGCATGCCCAACCTAGGACAAAGCGGAAGTTACTGCAGTCGACCAGCTCTGGGCCATACTCTCCACTGACTGTAGCCTACAATGGCAAGATATGCATTTTGTTCAAAGCCAAACGTCTGGCCATCCGATACAGGAACCACACTTTCCTGGATCTGACTGAGAGGGTGTTTGGGCCCAATGCCTCAGTGGAGACAAAAGGCTCTGTTTGCTCCAAGGAAAAAGCCACGTACGTGATGACTTGTTTTTGTGTTTGCTGCTGGGATTAAATTCTGTTTATAGCCATTCAGACGATGAGTCTATGAGACACTGTGCTTCATTTAACAATTGAAACCTTACTTTTGTTCTATAAGCCACGCCGGCTTCAATAGGCCATTGTTCTAAATCCTGTGATAATAGGCTTGGGATTTATCTCAATACACTGTATGTAATGATAGTGGCACAGACTGATGGAGACTTGACTGGCCTGTTTTACACAGCTTGTATTTATTCATATGTTTGTAACATACTCTTTATCTTTTTAACCTTGCTTTCATAATTTGATGATGGCAATGTGTGTCTCTTTTGTGATGACAGATTGTCGCTGCACCTTGGAGATGTGGAGGACATAAGAGGACTTGTCATCAAGTAAATACTCAGCACTCTGTGTCAAAAAACATGCCATCACCAGCTTATCACTGATGCAGTCATTCAGCTGTAATGCCTGTCATGATGCCTCTCTCTTCCCCCCCCCCTCTCTCTCTTCCCCTCTTGCTCTCTCTCTCTCTCTCTCACTCTGTCTCTCTTCCCTCATCAACAGACTTCACATGTCCAACACATTTTACGAGTCTGCAGGCCAGAACTGGTTCACTCTGGACAGTGTTCACATCCACTACAACTGGACGCATGAGGCTGTTTTCAATGCCACCGAGGTTTACGCCCCTGCTACCTATTCTTACCACTGCCAGCATGTCAGCAGCTTACAGAAATATGACACCTTACTGGTGCCCAGCTCCTACACTGACAGCTCGGCAAACTGGCACATCACATTTACAGACTTTCAGGTGGGTGGCGGGGAGCTGGCTGGGCATTTATATCAAGAGTCAGATGATGCATGTTATTTTTTTACGTTATATGTTTTGATAAAATGTATAGTAGGCCTATATGTTCTCCTATAGCAATCAACATGTACTGTACTGTATATGAACTGAATTGATGATATAATGGAATTTACATACTGGTATTTGTATAACTTGTTTTGTTTTTGCAATTACATCATTATTTACATTTTCTTTTGACATACAGAACATACTGTACAGCACAGTGTTGTATGTCTCAAATGAGCTGGATTCACCCATTTAATGATTTAAAATCTCTCTGTGGTTTTGCTCAGTTTTAAGCATCTTGTAGGTCTACACCCCCAAAAAGCACAATATAAAGCTTGATTTTATTTGATTACATTATCTAAGCTTTCAAATGTTTCTCTGTAAATAAAGATGTAATACATATATCACATAGGCTGTAGAGTAGAACATCTGTAAAAATGGTAAATTAAATAAAATAAATTAATTTAATAAACTGTTGAAGCATGTGAGCTGTGGGCATTTTAGACCTGGACAACAAAGGCAGCACTCTTTTTTTTTCTTCCTTAAATTACTTGATATTTTACCAGATCTTTAAGAATTCTACAGGATATTAATATCATTAAGACATCCCTGGTCTGTCTCTGTCCCCTCTCAGATCCAAGCCTTCAACGTTCAGTCCAACAAGTTTGCCTCAGCCAGTGACTGCGCCACCTTTTTCACCCCGGCCATTCTGATGGGCCTCATCACCTCCCTGATCCTGCTACTGGTCCTGGCTTACGCGCTGCATATGGTGGTGCACCTCAAGCACATCGACCGTTACGAAGAGCACAAAGCCACAGTGTACTTCCCTCGCAGTCCCGAGTCAGAGCACCCCGACAAAAACAGCCTCTGAAGGACAGCTTCCTCACCCCTTCCAGAATTGCACTTTACAGGATGCCCAGAGTGTTGCAGTGGGTGTGTGATGGCCGAGCACAGGACTAGATGGTCCCGGAGGGCAGCAGTGTCTTTAAAAAAGGAAATTAAAAAACAAACAAAAAAAAAAACTCTTGTTCCCATCAGCCACCAGGCCTCCCCTGATTCAACCAATCATGCTGTCATGCTGTCTGTTCCGTTAGGTGTTTAATCTCAGCCTAATCACCAGGACCCTGCTGCCCTCCTGGGTCACAGACAAAACATATGCCATGCCGGGACGGGACGGTGAAAGCGTGTGTGTGTGTGTGTGTGTGTGCGTGTGCGTGTGTGCGTGAAAACGGCCTCTCAGCGCGGACTAGCACTCTAGCATTATACAAGCACGACAATTTCTGGAAAAGTGGATTTTACAATAAGGGAGACGAAGAAGAAGACAACAACAAAAAAAAACTGTCAGTGACAGTAACTGTGACCTGGCAAAATGTTGGACAAATAATGGACATAGACTGCCAGTCAACAAAGATAACTGTGATTAGAATGGATGGCGATTACGTAGACAGGGCGAGTTCTTTTGTATCGCACAAAGTCACAATATCATTCATAAGTCAAGTCCATGGAACATGGGTCTTGCTGATCTGCCAATAAAAAAAAAAATACTGTGTTTCGACTGCCAAAGTGGAGTTTGTCAGTAATGACAAACAACTGAGAGTACATGAAAGTACAACACTGTAAAAACATATGTGTACAGTATTTGCCTAGTGTGATGAGGTCTTTTTATATCATCCACATCCATACATAGGTGACATGGAATTACTCCCAACATATCCTCCAGAAAATACTGTACACATAGAAAAATCTAGCTTGAGATCCATGCATAACTCTAAATATACAATCCAGAAATATGTATTAAATCATTTTTGCAATGGGTAATTGTGAAAATGACTATACTGTATGACATTTGTTTTGTAATCAGTATTATCACATTGTGTCGGTCAAGTAGTTTTCTGTTTTTTAACTTGGACAATGGATGATTTGATTTTTTTTTCTTTACGTCACACAAAAGAAATTATTATGTCTTGTAGTATTATCTAGTAAAGGAGCATTTACAACGAAACCAATCTAACTGTAAAGAGCTCAATTGAGGAATGTGGTTGAGTAATACACAGAGGACAATACCTTTACTATCATACTCAAAAACACCTTATAGCTGCAGTGATAACATCAGCAACATCTTATTACACTATACCACAGCATGGCAATAACTAGAAATAAAAGTTGTAACATGGCAGTTTCGATACTCATGGTAGAGATATGTGCAATGTGTACATTTGGTCATGATGGAATCATACAAACCTAAAGCACTTGTGGAAGTTTCCTGAGGACCAATTGATGTAGTTTGAACAATAAATAATGATCACATAAATTGATATATTGTTTTCTTTCTGTCTGTCTCTCACTCTCACATACTTTCTTTTTTTCTGCTTTTGTAAACATACAACCTATTTGTGGAGCACCAATAGGAATCTAGCTGTGAATGCATCCAGAACCCCGCTGTACTTCACAAATGCATGGGTGCAACATGGCAACAAGGGAAGTGCTCTCGACCACAAAAGCTTGCTCAGTTTAGCCACCTGATGCCGTTCTCTTGCTGCACCCAAAGCTCTCTGATTATGGTCTCCTTAAACCGACCTCCTGGCACTGTTTTTTCCCACTGCCCTCTCTGCCATCTGCTCTCTCCTCACACCTGCCAGCAGGCAGACAGACTGCCGCCCTCATGCTGTGACAGTTTACCTGTCGGACCTCACCCAACACCTTCCAATATACTGTACCTTCTCTTCACAGGGCAGCCACCTCAGTTTATTTATGTATTATGTAAGACTGGTAAAATAGGCTTTATTAAATATAATGAAATATATAAATATCAATATAAATATATATGTATAAATATAATGAAATTGCCATTAAACAGACCAATAGACTGTTAAAGATTTGAAGGGCTATGACCAATGGGTTATTTAATTGCAATTTATGCCACAGAAACTTGACATTCAAAAAATAACACGCATTCACAGTGAGCTGGATGCTCTCCTTTAGAAAGAACATTCATTCAAGAGACTCATGTGTCGGCCACAGAACACAAAAAGGTTCTTGATTAGGATACAAAATATTTTTCCCCCGAACACACAATCTTGGCGGTAACCACATGGGGGCACCACAGTTTTTAATTACATAAAATCGTTCAAGTTCAAATCTACGGTAACGTTAGCACAAGGAATAATAAAGGTAAGAAAGTGAAGGTCTTAATTAGCTGTATCAATAAAAACGTAAGCATATATGTGCATTGTAACTGGCAAAGAAACTATGGTATTAAGAGCAGTTATTGCTACGCTATCGATAAACCATACACCTTAAAGTTATTACATTTCTAAATTTGCTAACTGTTAGTTATCAACATAGCTAAACTCGTTGTCTAAACTGGCAGGATACCAGTGCTAATGAGTTTACTTTACACTGATGCACGGTACAATTAACGTATAATTTTTCTTAAAACACTTTTCCGGAGTAGACGATTATTTAGAAATATATTGTTAGATATTACTGTCCATTTTCACCAATGTTAGATTCCCTGTATAATTAGCGAATGTTCGCTTGCTAGCTAGCTAACCACCTAGCTAAAGATGGTTAGCTAGTTAGCAGTAACTTATTCCATGAGAGGGGGTGGGTGAAAGGGTGAAAACTAGTTGTCTGTAACTTACCATGAAACAAATGTACAAATTTATGTTATTTTGTAATGTTAACTAACGTTAATAAGAGTCAATACTAGCAGAGACGACAATGCAATCCTACTTTTAATTAAGTGAAATGCAGGCTGGATAGCAAAGCATATATTTAGCATCATCTTAGGCAATATTGTTTTCACTTTGTGTATTTTAGTGCATTTTATTTAAACTAGATGTGTTACAGGTTGACACATTGGCGATGTAATGTCTTTTGAATTCTTCAGAATTAGCTCACCGGTAGCTTAGCTTAGCTTACCTACAAACTGTTGCCTAATTTAAGGATATTTTTAGCCACACCACTCCAGTCTTAATATAAATGCTCCCAAATCTCATCAAGAAGACATCAGTCCCCACAGATTTTTAACCAGAAATGAATTTAACTGACCTGGTTCACGTATTATTAATGGAACATATGACCAAAGATGTCTGTGCTGAATCCTCTATTGGCAGTGTCTCATTTCACAGCCAAGAGTTGCCTTGACTAGACTAGAGCAATTGGGTTGTGACAGTTTTGGTACTAGAGCTGGAGGATTGTCACAACTACAGTAGTTGACACAAGCAATTGCTCAACTGGTCGCAAACGTTTTCAAAACATGTTACTGACTGCAGTTGAAAATTAGCCCAATGGCACATTTGCAGAGATATTTAATGTCTAGTGTCCTTTTCAAAAAATAAGATGTCACATAAAATAATTAACTCCCAATAGTCCCTGAATCTGTTATATTTCATGGAGATGTGATGTTATATAATTAAACTTAGATATTATAACATTGTCTAACTGAACATATTTCCCCTAATTCATTCACATACTGTAACTTCAATCAAACCTTTCACTTGGCCTGTGTGTTTCCCTGCGTGTCTAATTCTCTGGATTCCGTTGACCACTGACAACATTCCAAGACTGATGCTCACGTTATGTCATTACTTCATGAATTATTACATAACTGTGCTGTCATTTTTATCCCATATCCCTCTCCTATAGGGAGATCAGCATGTCACAGAGCATATTCCCAAGTGTAGGAAACTCAGAAAGAAGTGGCAGTGTTCTACTTACTCACACACACACACACACACGCATGCATACACGAATGCCTGCTATTGTTGTGTTCCCTGTGCGGTTTACATCAGCATCATCAGCTCTGACCTCTAAACAAAAGCCGTGACTGTTGAGGCACGCAGCTGCAGCCTCCCTCCTCTGCCGAGTATGGATGCCCAACCATGTGTACACCAGGACTCAGACTGGGTAGTATGGGCAAGGGAAGGGAGATTAAGGGGGGAAACAGACAGACAGACAGACAGAGGGAGGGAGGAAAGATGATTTATTTTGAGGCTAATTAGCAGTATACAAAACTCAACGTATGCCCATTTGAATAAGCTTTTATTATCAGCATTTCAAAATGCTCTCTTAAGCCACATGATCTTTTCCAACCCCCCTCTCCTCCTTCCCTTGTATGCCATCGTTGTTGCTCAGGGGCAGTGGGAGCTATATTTGTACCACCCCTGTAAATGGTATCTCCCATTTCTCATCAGAAAATCAACTACAAGGAAAAGAATTGAGTAGCACGCTCTTTCAGACTGAGTAAGGATTGTATCTGTGAGTGGGGACTACAGGTAAGATGCTTTGCACAGTTTGTTAGCTATATCCTTTTTCCTTTTTGATTTCTCTTTGACAGTGCTCTATTAGGGATTAAGAACACCCGTGGATTATAAATATCACTTATTCATTTTTTTTAAAGTGTCAGTTATCTGAGTGAACATACGGTGTTGTACTTAGCTGCTAAATCATTCAAACAGCATTGAAACAGCATAGTGACAACAGCAAATTGTATTGAATCAGTTTCCAATGTCATGTGCATGCTGGCTGTGTAAATGCGGATGGGCATTTCAGAGGTCATGGCCATTAACATAGCGTTACTGGTTCAGGTTCACAGCCACAGGCAGTGTTGTTCACATGCCAGGTTTATTTACTTTTGCTTCTCTTTGTTTGGTTTCCAGAGGGACCAATGGATGACAAAGGACTGTCTGAGCCTCTGAATAAAGTCTCTCTCATTAAAGGTAACACTTGTGTGTTTGTTGCGGCATTTAATTGCATGCAAAATGAGTGTCTGCCTGAGTTGTTGCACTGCTACACTGTAGCATTTGGGCTCGCTGAAGTGGAGAGTCACAGGCAGCAAAACCATCGGTGGGTGTAGGAGTGAGAGTTACTCTGGCTATATAAGGTAAAAAAAAAAAAAAAGGTTGTGTTTGTGTGCAGTTCTGTTTTAAGGAGCAGTCCGCTGAATTTCTTTTGGGTTACCATATGTGTGCTCATAAATGATTGAATGAATGAAAGAAGTCAGTGTTGTTCATACACCCACCAATTATATGCACTTTTTTTTTCATTTATTCACATTGATGCACACACTGTCACAACAAATGTGTTGTTCCTGCACCACAAACAAATGCACACACACACACACGCACGTTCATGCACGCACACAAACCTCGGTGTGACTTAAATTGAGAAGGCGTCACACTGAACACAGAGATGCTGTGTGGGTGTGACTTGAAGCCGGAGGCGGTGGAGATGAGCGGCGCTGACAAAATGAATAGAACACTTTGTCCTCTGAGAACAGTTAGCCTCTCTCTCCCTTTGTTTTACATAAGCACCATCATTGACGCTTGAGTGAGGGCTGCCCATGAACCGGAAGCACTTGTGTGCCGATTGTGGATATTATTTATTCATATTTTGGTCACAAGATGTTGCTGTGTGTGTGTGTGTCACAGATCATGTGTGAACTGTAGCCATCTTTGTGTAAAGCATGGTCTCACACACACAGGCCTGACCCTCTCACTCTCTCACTTTCCCTCTCTCTCACCTTTCTCTATCTGTTTCTTTTCACTCCCTCTTTTGCTCTCTTTCCATCTCTCCTACACACACGCACAGCTAAATTAGGACATAACGTTCCTCCCAGTCCTCTAGTGGAAGTAGGGTCAGGAGCCAGAACTAGAGCATGTAGGTAGCTTCAGGGCTTTTTATATCAACCAGGATGGTACGAATCTCTGAAGCTTTTTGTGTTTAATTGGCATTTGCCAAGGCCAGGCCAGGCCAGTCCAGCACATCTGGTTTTTGACATCAGTTCTTACTCAGACCTTTTGTACAGTATGTGTTTTTGTGAAACCCAGACTTCTTTGAATTAGGATGATTGATTAATAGTTAAAAAAAAAGAAAAGAAAAAAATCTGTTCCAGTCTTCACCATTTATGGCATCCTGTCTTGATGTCCGCAGTAAGTTGAGCTGAAGTCATGCATATTTTAGCACTTCAGTACTGTGGCCTGTTTTTCATGTCTATTTAGAGGAATAGCCTGTAGATTCTCTGGAAGTGCCAAGCATATTCAGCTTTCACAACATTCACCTTAGACCTTGTTCAGTTTAGTTTAAGGAGTGAGAAGGATGGCTGTGAGCAGTTCCTTGATTCTTTTTTTTTTTTTTTTTTTGTCTGCGCATTGAGTGCCATGCGTGAGCTACGTCATGGTCACATGATGACATTATATAATATACGTCTCTAGTGGATATGTTGCTTGTGACAGTGTGCTTTTGCCTCCCGGTTAAGAGAGGGTCCTACTTTTGAGTAGACATCATGCTGCTTTTGTCATATCTTTTGGGATGGAGTGTTCCTCTTTTTTGCAGTGCTCTGGCTTTTTCCATCTCTGGGGAAATTATCTCCCTTCCTTCTTTCCTCTCTAAATTTATCCTGACTCACGTTTCTGGCGCAGGATAGAAAAATGAGTATAATCAATATTAATGAGTTCTTCAGCTGAAATTATGGACTTAAGGTCTAATTCCTCTGCATTTTAACCCTTTTTTTTAATGAAAGATGATAATTGCCTTAAAGGAGAAATCCGGTGTGAATCAATCAATAGTCCTGTTGTTCAAGGTCACTGAATGTTGTCTGGGAAAAAGAACCAGAAAATTTGATGCAACATAAACCAAATGATGAACTGATAATTAATAAAGCATGGTGAGATCATGAGGCATGGTGATGTGAAACTGGAAGTAAGTTACTATGCCCCATTCAGTTAATGTTAGTTGCCAGCTCAGTGTTTGTTCTATGCCGTATCAAATTTTCCTGTTCTTCTCTCTACGGACAACACTTGGTGACCTCAAACTATAGGGCTATTGATTGATTAATTGATTGATTGATTGATTCACACCAAGCTACTCCTTTGATGGTGCGTTAAAAACATTGTCTCTTTGCAGATGAGCTGCATCAGACGAACGTGGAGTCCACAGACACGGAGAAGGTCATTAAACAATTGACCAAGGAACTGCAGGAGGTCCAGGCAAAAGCAAACAAAGACAAACAGAAATGTCTGGATTTACAAGGTCTGGTGTGATAGTATGCCTTTGTGTTTCTCCTTTTGTCACACACACACACCCTGAAAGACTAAATGCACTGAACTTTTTCGATGTAGGCCAGTTAATCTCGGAGGATAGTGGTATATAATATGATAGTAGTGATAACAGTGCAATGTATGTGTTAGATACTGAAATTAAGTCATAAATTAAAAAATAGGCACTTATGCATCCCTGATCTGAAATTCAGGAACAACTGGGAGAGCTGTAGTATCTGAAAATATGCTGCTTTGTTTGTGTCAGGTCTGTTAGAGGAAGAGAAGAAATCTGGCAAACAGCATTCCGAGCAATCGGCCAAGCAGGTTAAGGTCCTGCAGTGTAAGTGTATTTTATTTGTGAATTATGCTTCTGTATGATGCTTCAGTCACAAAGACACTCTTACCTGATACATGTTCGTTTTCACTCATGCCCTTCCTCTGTCTGTGTGTGTGCGTGCGTGTGTGTGTGTGTGTGTCTGTGCCTGGTCATTTGCAGCCCAGCTGCAGATCGTGCAGGAGGACATGGAGACGCTGCGTGAGCAGCGGGACAGCGCCCTCTTCAGCATGCGGCAGGAAGTGCACACGGCCCAGGAGGAGGCGCAGAGTCTGCGCAAGACCCTGGAGGCCTCTGGTGCGCAGCGCGAACGCGAGATCTCCACTCTCAAGGGCAACCTGGAGACCGTCTCCACCGAGCTGGAGAAGTGGAGGAAGGCGGCGGCCAAGTACGAGCGCGAGATGGACAGCCTTCAGGCCAGCCATCAGCAACAGAGCCAACAGAAGGATAAAGCAGCCAAACAGCAAGGTGCACACACCCTTCCCCTCACTAATCCCTCACCCTTGGGAACGGATAGCAGCTCTGTTATCTCTACATCAAGACAATCAAGTCTTATCTTTACTGTACATCAAGGCAAACAAGTCCACCTCTATGTTTCAGAGATTATGGGTTTGTTAATGACATTGCTTAGTTCTAAAATATGTTCCATTTATTTATTTGGGCCCTGGTACCCTCGGATAAGAGAGGAGGATTCTGAACGTCAATATCCATGGAAATTTTAAAATGTTGATATGCAACACTACTGAATGCTCTCTCTTTTGTAAACCAAATAGACCTGCTGCTGCCCAGTAAAGCCCTAACTCGTGCAAAATCTGCACAGTCATTCGAGGTGTACTTCACATATACGCAGGCACAGAAAACCGACCAACAAGTAGGACACATTGATGAGATGTTATTGATCCTTCCCCACTGGCAGAGAAAGTCACCGCTGTTTATCCTCTCCATACCAACAATGATTACTTCCTGATCGCTCGGGGGTGGCAGATCCCATTAAAACACGTGGAAGTCACTGGCTGGCGTCATTTTATGTAATTGATATGCGAAAGAAAAATAGTTTTACTAGTCAGGCCCAGGCAGTTAGTTCATTGCCTGTTTACTTTGTAGAGAGGGAATGTGTCACTAAAAGGGAGAATATATATGTCAAATTGAAGATTTTCAGGGGAGTATTTCGTATAATTTGCTGTATGGTTTATTCAATATGTATGGACAGACAAGAGAAGGTATGTACATGTGTGTTTTATTAATTTTGTGTATTTTTGTTTGAACTAGCCAATGCTGGGGAAGTGCTTATATGTGTGTGTGTGTGTGTGTGTGTTTTCTATGCCTTTGTTTGTGTATGCATTCCTGTGTGTGTGTTTGTGTGTGTGTGTGCCTGGCAGCCAGCGAGCTGGAGAAGTTGCAGCGGGAGTGTGTGTCCCTGCGTTCTGAGAAGCAGCTGCTGCAGGAGCAGCACCAGCGGGAGCGGGCCGCCCTGCAAAGCGAGTGTGGCGTGCTGCGCTCAGAGAAGGACCAGCTCCACAGGAAACAGCAGCAGCTGGAGAAGGACCTCGACAGGTTGGGCCTCGCCCCACACACACACACACACACACAAACACACTGGGAGACAGTCATCAGCAGCCAACCAGACTGTTTGTGCAGTAAAATGTGGAATGTTCTGTCGTCTCTTCTGTGAAGAAACCTTTTTCGGTCTCAGACTGTTGGTGTAGTAAAATATGGAATGGTTCCTCTATTTGAGAGAGGAGATTTGAATGTTTTTCTGCTCTCTCCAATAATATGTTTGGTGTGTACCTTGTAGTAAGTTATTTTATTTTATGGTTTTCCTCTTGCTATGACATAAGTGTCTGAGACACTGTTCGGCTTTGTAATTAGTTCAGCACAGTCTGGTTGTTTTAAAAAGTCTTTTTAACTCACCCTTAAAGCCAAATGGAAACAAAGTCAGGTTTACAGTTAAAGGTCAAGTGCTGTTTTCACTATTTGAGACTTATTTCAGGGATAAAATAACCTTACTTACTCAGCTGTTTCACTTTCCACTGAAGTCACGTCTTTGCAGAGTTATTGGAATCGTAGCCTATCCATGTATTGGAGTCGTCAGGGCACCGAAATAAAGCCAGTAAATGTGTTCATTTCTCAGATGTTTGTTACGACACCGTAGTACTATTGCCATTTCAGTTAGGAGCACTTTGCTACCGTCTGTCTATTAGCAGCTATTAGCTAAGCAAGCCAGTTGAGTTCAGGAAGTAACGTGACTGGCGGAGCTACGTGATGACATCATCACTTGCTGTTTTGGCAATTT
>JASCQY010000173.1:5078948-5089788 GCA_030264315.1 Sardinella tawilis
AAATGCACTTGTATTGAAGGTTGGATTTTTCTCTTTTTTTCCATTAAGGTCCCATATTATTTAGAAAAAAAAAAAAATTATTAGAAGCTAAAAAACACATCTCAATCAGGGGTGTCAATAATTATGGAGGGCACTGTACCAACAAGGGGATAGGGGTTAGTGAGCCTTCACATATGGGTGGGAAGCAGTGAGCAAAGTTGATTTAGGAGCGTGAGATTTGAGAGTAGCATTTTGTTTGTTTATGTGGAACGTCAACAGAAGTGACATCATTGGGGAACTCATAGTCACCTATAACAGGGACCGTGTTCAATAGAAAAGACTTGTAAAACCAGAAAAGATGCATTGCACCAGTTTACAGCAAAGTCATGCCAGTTTCCACCTGTAGACAGGTAATGGATTATTTATTTGTAATCAACTCTGATCAATTGAACTGGAACATACCCTCATCTCTTTTGGCACCTCCATCAGAGTCTTGGTCTGGATCCCCTGCGTCATAGTCTGTAGCTGTCACAATCTTTTTCTGTTAAATATGGTAAGATGCAGTGGATTTATCACACGGGTAGAATGTTAAAGTCTTTACATTCAGGGTTTCTTTTTTTAAGAACATGCAACGTGCCAAACTCAATTTGTACTAATAGGCTACATATTTGCATAATGTAATACTTGGAGGTAATATCAGTGATTCTAAGTGCTCTCTAATTTGTCACATATTTTGTCAGTAGACTGAAGAAAGAAAAAAACTTGAGACAAAAGCAGTGGAGCCTGTCCCCCAAACGTAGTAAAGCTGTTCAGCCAATAACCAAAAAGGGGGGGTGCTGGGGGGAATAGGATGGGAACTTCGGGAAGGGATTGGGGAATTACCACACCGACCACCGACACCACCACCGACAGGTGGTTTATTGGTGTTTAGTTCGAAATAGACATGATGTCTTACAGATCCATTGACATACCCATATTAAAACATGGTTATTAAAAATGTGATTTAAAAGTATATATAAATCTAAAAATGCTTATTTTGCATTAGACATTAAGTGAATTAACTCAGCGCAATGATGGTCTTTTCCTTTTAGTAATCTGTTCTTGTGGTTTTATCCCCATAATCTTTCCACAGTATATTTCAGACATTTTCCATCTTTGCAGCTGCACATTTTTATGTGACCAATCATGTGATACACAATTCAGTCAACACAACCAAAACAGAGCTCAAGCCTAAACCAAAAGCACAGCTTTGTAACATATGTTCACATTCCAATTGTAGTTAAATCAGAATTCTTAGTTGTTAGTTGTTGTAAGCGACCTCAGGTTCCAAAGCTATCCTTGCTAAATGGAATTGACACTGTTTGTAAAAGTTTAGCACAAAGAACTGCAGTAGTCCATGTATCAGTGGAAAAATTACCTACCTTTGGTTTTTTAGCTTCCA
Source organism: Sardinella tawilis (assembly GCA_030264315.1). Lineage (NCBI taxonomy): Eukaryota > Metazoa > Chordata > Actinopteri > Clupeiformes > Clupeidae > Sardinella > Sardinella tawilis. The sequence goes on from JASCQY010000173.1 coordinate 5,080,369, forward strand.
TCAAGACTCTGTTAAACAATAGTTCCTCCTTGTCTGTCCTGAGAACCACATCTTTTCTCTGATGTGGCTTTAGAGCACTTTTGCCTGTTACAAACTGGGAAGTGCACAGAAATATAACTGAGAAAAACAAGAGCTTCAGGTCCATCATCCTCGGAATGAAGCGCAGTGATTCTGTGAGGAGATAGGACAGTGCCACAGCTCAGAGTGAAATGAGAACCTCCTAACAGGTTCCCTGGACCAAAACAGTTGAGTAACGGTTTACGAAATTACACTTAACCCCCTGTGTGCTGTCTTCTCTGTACCAACCAGACTGCACAAATAATTAAGCCACGTGGGCACTGCATAAGTAGTCTGGCAATATAAAGTAATATTATTGCTGATATTTTCAAAGGAAGCTCTATGTATCCTTGTTTCATGACCAAATGCTAGTTTTAGTATACAAATCATGAACATTCAGTGTGACATTTCAGTGTTTTTTTGTTTTGTTTTGTTTTTTTCAAAGCATCAAGTTTAATGTGATATTGAAGTTCATGTCAGGACATAAGAGTTTGGACACCATGTGCGGGCGTTTGAAACGGCTGCTAGTGGAAATACTGATGCAAGAACGTGACATTTTGATTATGCATTACCTAAATAGCACAGAGGGGAAAATATAGACATGAAAAAATCAACTGAAAGTTAGCAGTGGAAATGAAGTCCAACAGGAAATTATCATTTGGACAGGAATTTTGGATGGAATATGTTTGTGCTGAGAGAAGTTGAGAGGTTCGAAGGAGAAATAAATGAGATGTTTATTTTGGTTTCCATTTAAGATTTTAGTTTCTTGCTGGCATAAAACTGATCGTCAACTCTGCTGTTAATTGTTCTGATGTTTCATTAAACTCTGATGAGGTTTGCAAATGTATTGCACATCACAAACCACAGTCCCACTTTTGTGAAGAGCATTTTATGAATACATATACAGATTATATACATTTTTTATAAAATTATTTCATTTAGATAACGTGGGTCTTTCTGAGAAAATTACTGAATTTCCAAGCTTTGTGAGCCCCCCCCCCCCACACACACACACACACCATCCTTATCCCCCATCCCACCCCACACTCCTCAGTGAGTCACGCTAGAAATTACTGTTTTCCTTGCCATACTTTCCATAGTTGTAAAAGTATAATACAATTTCAGTTAAAATGTCTATGCTAGAAAATGCAAACATGGCATCCACTAAATGTGTTTCACATTTGCTTTTACTCTGGCTTTATGGAAGAACTTGGTGGCCACTCTGGGACTGAAGAATATCACTTAATAGCTTAAACAGAAGGTATTGTCCTCTCTCCGTGAGTGGCTTCAGTATTAACCCCAAAAAATAATGAAATAAAACCTACGGGAACAATTCATGACAACATCCCAAAGTCCAACAAAAAATTGCTTTCTCATTCTCTGCACACACAGTCATCTCTTTCTCTCTTTCTAAAAAAGTAGACTGCCAAATTATATTCACCTAAACATTATAGAACAAAATTACTGCAGACAGGTAACTTTTCTTAAACAAATTGTGTGCTTTCTCATGGCAAAGCACGATATGGTCATACTCCAGTCATAGTCCTGTTACAGATGTTTCAAAGTAATCCATTTGAAAGCCAAACCTTATTAGATATTTAGGCTATTTTGCTATATGATGCAACAAGATTTGGTTCAAGGACAATAGCAGTTCCACAGACGTACTTCTTTGGCCAGGGGAGAAAAAATAAACCACACCTGCTAAATCCCTCTCCAACTGAAATTGCACTGCAGCACATTTGGACAAATTCCTTCAGAGTTGGCCCACTACTGTGGGGAAGTGTTTCGCATAGTTAAACCCCGTAGTGTTGTCTGTTTTTGCTCTTTTGGACAGACCTCATCTGGATTGACCAACGCATGGTGTTTATGCAAATATAGGAAAACATGTGTATTGACTCCCACTTTTAAAACATTTCTTAATACATTGATTTCTGAAAACTATTGCCTCTGAGTACATGCAAGTTCGATGATTAAAGGATTATCCTACAATACTATTTGTTAAAGACTGTGAAGGAGTAACATTGGCTTGGATTGGTTAAAGACACCATGCATCACATTGCAAGCAATCATTGTAGCATGGACACATGCTGCTGCCTTGGTTTGGGCAGACTAGGCCTTCCCAACACTTCCCGGTCTTTGTGAATTGTACGATGGTTCCCCCTAGAGGAATATTAAAGACTTACTATTAATGATAAATTTAATTCTAGCTATAGTCAACTAAATTACACTAGACCACCAAATGACGGTAGCCTTAGGTTGATTTAAGTTCAGGGGACTCCCTTTCTCTGTGAGGAAAAAAAAACTCTGTATTTACACGACATATACTTTCATAAAGCTAGACTGAAACTGGTCGGTAAATGGTCAGACTTGTTTGAGCTCGGACTTATGTTGACCTACATTTTAAAGCTGGTAGCCTAATCTACAGGCCAGACTCGTCTAGTGCGAGCCTATGTCTGTGGAGTGAGTCCCTTTGCCCACTGCAATACATGTATACAGATTAGGCTAAATAAACTGAGATCAGTTTGAATAACACAGGTTTTATTATAAATACAGAAAATAGTTCATTTCAAGTTTGTAATTATGTCATGACTTGTGCGTCATGCAGTGGCCTACAAGACATATCCACGTCATAAAATAACCAAACATTAGTTTTTTTAAAAAAAAAATACTACTTCCTACGAGACCAAAACATCAAATGTAGAAAACAAATCTTGTGCGTAAAAATATAGCCATAAATGAATAGAAGGTGACCAATGCCTATTAACTTGAAACGGTCATTATGTTAAATGACTCTGAAGGGCTTATTCGTCCAATTCTGAGTCCATTCTTGCAGCTGACGAGGTCCGTCGAATCCGAGTGAGATGTTGGTGGAGTTGATTCATAAAGAACACAGATGGAACCGTCTTCTCCAATGCGATATGACACCTCATAGGGGTCGACCCACAGCGTTAATTCACTAGGAAGTAGAGAGAAAAGTTGCTCCACAGTAAGCCCAACGGTGCAAGCCGCTCTACCGATCACTGGATCCATTTTATGATTGATTCGGATGCATCGGTAACCAGATCCTTTGCAGGGTGCTTGGGGAAACCAGTGGTGTTGATAATGGTCTGAAATGCGAGACATTTACAGTTAATTTTCAGTAGGCTACAGTAAGGTCAGTCTATCTGCCACGTCTGTAGACACTCGCCTTAATTCATATTTTCCCTCCAGGGTTTACTTACCGCCCAGAGCTTCCTCCAGCGCCAAACTGAACTGATCCAGCTGGTTTTCAGATAGTAATCAAGTGGTTCTAAGCAAGCTGGTGATGAAGCCCGAGGCAGCTGAAACTTCCGTTTTCATTTTTCCCTCAAATATTTCTCATCGGGAAGTGAGCTTAGCTGTTGACCTGCAAGGTTGGGGGAAAACGCAGGGCATTAGAAAATCGAATCACTTTGGTGTAAATCAGAGTTGAAATAGCCTACGCGGGCCAAACGACGACGCACATACCTTTTCCTTTTGTCCACTTTGATTGTAGATAGAGTAGTCTACCGTGAACCTGGTCGATGAGTTTCCTAATCAGATGGCTAACACTGTAAAAGTGGCGTGCTTTTATTGTACGATTTTAAAAACGATAACCCGCGCGTTTGAGGAAATAAAAACAACTTCTAGCGCTCAATGGGGCTTTTCCAGTGTTAAGAACCTTGGCTGGTAAACATTTGGCAACGTCACAAAGCCTATCACGCTACGTCATGCAAGGAAACGTCATAATATTGGTTTGAATGTACACGCCCACATAGCTCCTATCCTGACAACCCTTGACCAGTGGTTTTGACAAGGAAGCTGACTAGAAATCTAATTTACTTTAACAACATTACAATATGAATAATAACCTAAACTAAAGCTAATCTAGACCAATAACTATTTATATTAATTTAGTTAAATGACTGAATATATCTATCTATCTATCTATCTATATACAATCATTGAAATGCATCAAATAAACTATAGGCCAACCATTCCCTAAAGCTTGTGGCTTTTAGCTTTTCAGTGCACAGGTGTTTGGAGTTAAAAATGAGCAGTAGGCCTAAGCCTTATTAACTGGAGCTTGACCTTTGAGGTGTGTTGTGGCAGGTTGTTGTTGGAGGCCTTGTAGTATGTTAGTAAGTGTAGGCCTATGTATGTAAGTGAGTGATTACAATGTAGACAGTAGTGTTCATTGTGCCTCTCATCCCATACAAAGGCTATGCTGTGTACAAATATGCACCCCAAGTGTCTTGAATGGAAGAGTTATACCAAAGATCATGGAATAGCCACTTTTACCCTCTCTGGCTATACTACTGTATATAGTTGGTGAACTTAATTGCTATCAGGTTGGCAGGTTCCCGGAATTTACAGGTGATGTTCAGAAGAAACCATGCTTGTTTGTTTCTGTTATTAGCTTTATTACATTATTCTCTGCCTAAGAATTTACATTTTTTTCACAAAGCTGTGGATGACAGCATCATCATGATTTGCCTTAAATCTTGAGGCTCTTGGGCAGAGGGAGTTTCGTGGCTTCATTATAGCATGTCAAATTCCTGTGGAGTCAATTGAACAGACAAATAAATGCATTGAATAAAATGGTCATGATCAAATGCAGACACATACAGTATCGGTTGGTCCACTCACTGAAAGGCACACAGGTGTAGGACACATCCAGGTATTTGTATGTTCCACGGCATGGGTCACCAAACACTGCATTGGTGGATTGCAGGTCACATGTTATTTTACCATCACACCTGCGGAAATATTGCATTAGTTACCGCAGTGAACCCTGACAAACCGCAAACACGGTCAACAATAGAGAAGATACCCCGAGGGCCAGAGACCTCACATTTACCTACTGTAGGTTGCTGGTAAAATTATATAATATAATATACTAAAATAATATATAAATGAATGATACAAATAATTTATGATAAAAATATTTTTTTAAAACTCTGAAAAGTAAAACTCAACCAAAACCCCCTCAACCCCCTCTGTTTTTGATCCCACTTCAAAGCCATGTAGACCATCATAGTGCAGGAAATGTTTCTTCACCCTTACATTTCAAACACCACAGCCATGGCGCTGGGACTGTTACAGGTCACATTAGATGCCTGAGAGGCAGGGCGGCCGGCAGAGCAGGTATGTTTGTCTCGCCGTCCATAATTAGCATAGAGTATCCTAATGACACCATCTGTAAATGTGAAAGAAATGTCACTGCAAGACAAGGGTGCCCTGGAGCTGGAAGATTTGTTGTTGTAATAGAGATAGCCAGCCAAGTAAATGTGACATTTACCGCAGGAAATGGTATTAACTGAGTGCTCACACGTAATGCTTCTCTCTTGATGGATGTAGGGAAAAAAGATAGAGAATGTGCACACAGATTAAAGAAGAGGACTGCATAGTATGTCAATTCTGATATGGAGAAAAAAACAGAATATTAATGACTGCTAATTGAATAGGCTATACCTGCAGGTAGACATGTGAATGATACTTCCAAATATTTAAACGTCCCACCACACGGATCAGAAAATACAGAGTTTGATGCTTGCACAGAGCACTGGGTCTGTTGGTCACACCTTGGATTGAAATACAGATTTAATTTTGAACTTCAATCAAAAGATTAACATTACTTTCTTTAGAAAAACATAAATGAAATCTGTGTTTCAGGTTGAATAAAGATAAATAACTATTACTGCCACAATATAATAAGTAATGTAAATTAAATAGAATGTCACTTCTCACTATTCTTTAAACAAGACAAATAACCTGTTAGCAATGTCTGTGAAAGTTTTTGGCAGGAAGCAGTCAGTCTTCACAATTTGATTTTTAGGGCGTCCTCCGATACAAGTTGTCTGGTCTCTCCGTCCATAATTACTGCTGAGAATTTTTATGACATCTTTTCCTATGAGAAATATAATTGTCACAAAGTGTAAGAGACAAAGAGTTATGAAACATTAAGAGAAAAAAAAATCAGTGTCGCATTTTCTCACCACAGTCGATGAACATTGTTTGGTGTTCACACGCCGTCATTGACTCTAATAGAGAGGGCAAAGAATCAACTCAGCCACAGAAATGCACATTTTTCTCCAACACCTATTGTACATTGGCACTGTGGCATAGTAATATGGTATCACTCACTGGCTTGTACACATGTGTATGAAGTCTCCAGGTATTTGTAGATTCCTGGGCAGGGATCTCTCAGGGTGTTCATATTAAATTCACATTCGATCCTCCCTTCACACCTAGATTGGCAGATTTTAATATTAAACAATACAAATGACCTGAGCGTCATCGGGACCTGGATGACAGAAATATTTTGAAAACTGTTCAAGTTTTTTTTTCTTTTTTTCCCCAGCAAACAAAGAAGTTGATATCAGAGGGCCATAGAACATTAAGACAAATAAGGACCATGAACACATGTTGATGTTTCTGAAAACTGGCAGTGTGAAAGCATTCTTTTGGAAACTCACCTCTGTGAAACCATGCCTGTTGTTCTATTAAGGGTGCATTGTGTGTTGTCAGACAACTGCCTGTTGACCAGTCTGTTTTCATTGCAGGTGTGGTTGTCTCGGCCTCCATAGTTTGCTTTCAGGATGCTCAACACTCCTTTTCCGGGGTCTAAAAATATGAGCACCCAGACCAACGGGTAAATTGCAAAGAGTTGAGAATGAATTAGCAGCTGCTGATGCACTGAAATATAGGGACCAGCTAGCTGTAGTGAGGGATGAAATAGATGAGAGCAGCTTTGTAAAACTTACCACATTGAAGATGTTGTACATTGTCCTTACCACAACTGATAACATTTTCTTTAAAAAGAGACACACACACACACACACCATCACATCTTGTGCTGTGCATTTTATGACTCAATAACAAACTCAAACATGAAGCTAAGGGTGACACCTACTGGTCTTGTGGCAAGTGTATAGGATATCCAAGGCGTTGTAGTTTTCTTCACAGTTGATGAAAGGCAGAGTGTCACACTGTGTCTGCCCATTACAGCTGTTTAAAAGGGATCGGATGACCATTTGCCACCATAGGTTTGTGATCATGGGTGAGACAAAGAAGGCTTAAGAGTTACATACCTCGCTGAAATTATTCTGCGGGCCTCTGAATTTGAACACTGTACTTTTGGAATAGACGGTTCATTCCACAAGCAACAGTCTGAGGAAGTTGCACGTATATAAGTAGCATCCCAAATCTGGATGATGCCTGCATCTGTTCCAACACAAGAGAACTATGTGTTTATTTTTGAGGTTTATGAAAAGACAAGTATGTACATGTACACTGCAGTCTCGGCTGTCTTACGGCAGTACAGCAATGTAGATCCTCCACAAGCTAGGCGTTGTTTGAATGAGGAGCTTGGATCAATTTCATCTGAAGAACACATAACAAACATTCTACTCTGAAGGTTGGAAATGATTGAGGAAACATTGAGCAACCTTGTGCTGTTATTAATTACACAACTTCTAGATATTTTGAAATGTATTTCTCAATACATTGCATTTCTCAATAATAGAAATTTGAGGTGAGAGCTTTTTACAGCAAAGTGAAAAAATTAGAAAATTAATTTCACATATTTACGTTCACTTGTCAAACAGGGGAAACTGGCAAACACTGAAAACGGAAAAAAATGTAAGTGAAGTTTTGCATGAATTGCAATAATTCATGAGTTGTTACTAATCACTATGTTAAGCTAATCAGAGTTGAAGGAGAAGGAAGTGCCTAATAGGCTACTGCATGAAATGTTTCTTATCAATCTTGAAGACAAGCGCCAGAAGCTTATAGTTTATCTCAAATCTCATCAGCAAATACAGCATTGTATCAAAGTAATTACATGTTTTGGTTACAAGGTTGATACATTTACAAACCAACATCTTGGTATTATAAAATAATGAAGTTACAATCCATTCATTCACGTAGGCCTATATAATTTTATAAATTTTGATTTGTGATTAAACATCATTTAATACATTTTACACTACTTACAGATGATCAGACAAAGGTCCTTGTAGAACACTGTGATGGCCATCTCTCACCAGATGAGGAAGTATCAATGATATTTTAACCAGGAAGGTGTGACTTAATGGCCTACTTTTCCCTGCTGTGTGCATGTCCAACCCACTGCCACCCAAGAGTTATGGAAAGGAAAGGGATAATTTCTCACCGTCGGTATAACCTTCCTGTGCCATGATGGATTAGTTCATGTTGAAGACTGGCCTTTGTGCCGACATATTGATTTTAGATCATTTAAAAATCTTCAGGATGATGTGGTAACACGACTCCCCAAATTATTTCAGATGAAGTCTGAAATACTTTAAATGAATCACTTGAATTACAAATCAAGGTCCCAGGGTCTGGAGAAGAATGGAAGTCCAAGTTTAGTGTTTAGTCTCCAGTCAGCAAAGATTGGGGAGTCACATCATTAGCTGGTGTTGAGCCACTGAATTAATCAAGTCCAAAGGCATCTACCAGGAAACTTTAAAGGAACAGTATGTAAGTCTGTGGCCAAAAACTGGTAGGGCTATTAATTGATTCACACTGAACTTCTCCTTTAAAAGTCATTCATGATTGGAAAATTATTTATAATTACGCTCGCGTGTTAAATCAGAGGAAGCTCCGGTAACACTGAAAAGAAATGAATGGTCAGTAATCATTAGTTGAGCTCTTGAACACCCAGCTCTTCAGAGAGCATCTCCTGTCCTTGCTCTTAGCTATACACATGTACATTAAAAAGTAGCTTCACATTAGTTCAATTAATTCTGCAATTTCGTGGTAATTTAGCTTGCAACATTTGGTCTTCAGGTAGCTTTGGTGTAGTGAAGCTTCATCTGATGTGGGTAACTGGTAGCTTACTGTAGTTTACTACCTTTTCTGACTGATTATGTGTTTTTCAGAATCTTGTGCCCTAACCTAGAGGCTTTAGCTAAGTTCAGGTTCTGTGGTTGACTGACAGCCAGCTGGGACGGTGGAAGTTCTCCTGTGTGTCCTACAGGGGTTGACAGGTAGCTCAATCCAACTGGGCCACCAACACACGTGAATTGGGTCTTTAACACCTGCTAAAACATACCTGTATCATCAACTACAGTTCATTTCAATGATAGCAGAGATGTTTTGCTACAATTTCAGTGGAACATAGGCTACTGTTTGGATTGTAAAGGCCTCAACCTATAGTTGAGTATTATTTTGCTCTTGCATGGCAAGGAACTGGAATTACTTTGCAAAATTTACCACACTGAAGATGTTGCACATTGCTCTCACCGCAAGTGATGAGACAGATAGACAGACAGACACACACACACACACACACACACACACACACACACACACACACACACACACACACACACACACACA
>JASCQY010000173.1:5089888-5102775 GCA_030264315.1 Sardinella tawilis
ACACACACACACACACACACACACACACACACACACACACACACACACACACACACACACACACACACATTATGTCAAACTCAAAAAGTGGTGGTGAAGTTTTCTTCACAGTTGATATGGTGAAAACATGCAATCTGTTTATTTCTGTTAAAAATATTAACAAATGTATGGTAAAAAAAAATCAAATGATACAGAAGAAAAGATAATACCTCATATGAAATTATTCTGCAGGCCTCTGAATTTGAACTTTTGGCACAGACTGCTCATGCAACCAGTAGTCAGAGGAATTTACATTAATGTAACTATCCAAAATGTTGATGATCTCATTGTCACAAATGAGCATACCACAAATGTGTATAATATTAGAAGACAAAAGATTACAATATGTAATCTTTCAGAAAAACAGGAGCGTAGAATGGGGGACTTGGATTAATTTCATCTGAAGGACACAAACAGTGCTGCTATGTATACAATTTTCATGCTCTAGGTGAAGATATTATTTAACATAAATTCCATGCTTAACCCTTCACCCTTGACCCAGATGTGGAATCAGGAGAGTTTCTAAGCAAAGGACTTTCCCAATTTATAGAAGCAAGTTAATTTGAGATAATTACACTTGCTAGCCATGGCCAGCAAACACTGAAAAGGACAAAAGATATATATATATACAGTATACTGTATAAGCCTCAAATACTTAACTAGCATGAAATTGCCAACCATGCTTATTGCCAAGACTTTGAGGGTTTTGTGCCTAAACTTTGGCAGACAATAGTTAGTTACCTTCCTTTATAAATACCACTCATTGCGTGGTGGGGTATGGAATTCTATTTTTTGGCCATTTTTGCACAATTACTTAAAATCCTTTTCATCACCCACTCACAGCTACTGGGTTGGAAACACTGATATAAAATGTAAACATGTCAATCATCTGTAGAACTGACGGGGTTTGAAAAACTATAACCAATCATTTGACAGACCAGCATTCCCCATTGGACAGTTGCATGTCAATCAAATGGTCGTACTCAACCATTGGAGGAAAGGGAAAGGAATGTGGGTGGGACCATTTAGAAAATCTGACAGTGTTTGAGATGATAGGTCTGGTACTTTGGGATTATCTGAAGTCATTATATCTTGGCTAATGTTTTCAACACTTCTGTCATGGTATCAAGTACAAGGGATTGAAATAAATAAAAATAGTCAATTATCAAACGAACCTTTTAATTAACCTTACTGTCATATGGGGTTATCTGGTATTTTAAAGTAAGAATGTCATTTTTCTTAAATGGGGCAATTTGACTCATGACTCATACATACAGTACAGCAGTTACTTTGTTGCTTTGTTTACTTAACCCACATGCAGGACATGACACCAAAGCTAAACATGTATCAGACAACGCTTACTGAGATGGATGCCAAATGTTCAAATGTGTTTTGTCACATTTTCCAAATGAATATGCTGTTGTCCTGTTCACACGTGTGTTTCTTCACACGTGCACACACACACACACACACACACACACACACACACAAACACACACACACACTGAATAAGCAGTTGTGATTGGTTGGATTTCAGTGATTTGGAAATCGACTTGAATGGGAGGGACGCCAGATGGATCTGCCGACACAAACTGAAATAAGTTCTAATGGTCTCCAGGTTAGTGATGTGGAAAACTACCAGCCTTTTGAGATTTGCCGTATCATAGAACCATTAAGGAAAATGTACCATAATTTTTTTTATACTTATGGACGGTTTGCCTAGAAATGTGTAGCTTCTGTGAATCATTTCTCTGAAAACTTCAATAGACCAGTTATGAAAAACGTAGTCCAAACACAAGCGTTCACTTTTAAAGTGAGGCAGAGGAATTTAATGAAACAGGATGTTGCATATTGTCTGCTTCAGATGGTGTTAATGACAAGTGTTTATACAGATAAGGGCTGAAATCACAGAAGCATGTTAGTGGAGCCAGTGACTTAGTCGGCAAGTTTATGTTTATATTTGTGATGGGCATTTACTGTATAGGCCTAATTGTTTTGATAAACAATGGAGTTTAGACATGATTTTCCCACAGGTGGATTAAGAATGTAGGCCTACAAAATATATTAGACATGCTCCAGCACTACTCCCTACCTAGATCACTCAGGTCACAAGATGGGAATCTTTTAATTAAACCGATGGTTAAAACAAAATGTGGTGAAGCAGCTTTTAGCGTATACGCAGTTCATCTATGGAACCGACTCCCCCCAGACATAAAAAAACACTCCCACATTGGCCAGTTTTAAATCCAAACTTAAGACAAAGCTTTTTACTGATGCCTACAGTTAATACTTTTACTTATTAAAAACCTGTTTTAGATTTATTTACTTATTTATCTTATATTTATATTTTTACTGCTTTATTTATATTTTTACTGCTTCCTCTGCTCATTTTAACTACTGATTTATCTATTTACCTTTTTTTTTACCTTTTTTACCTTTATCTATTCATATACTACTCTTTGTTTCTTAGCTATTTATTCACCTATTTATTTCTTATCTCCTTTCTTGCCTCTATTATATTTTACTTTGCCTGTTTTATCTATTCATTTACTTACTTTTAAATGGTACAAGCTACTTTTTTACTATTGCTTTGTCTTTGTTTTTAGCTTTGCCTTGTATCTATAATCACACATATCAGGAGTGTGTTATTTTAAGATGCATGAATAACCCATCTTCTCTGTTGTAAAGGGCACCAGGAGAGCAACTGCAATACACTTTTAGAAACAAGTTGCCCCTCCCTCTCTCAGCAAGGGAGGTGGAGTGGGAGGGATCAAAAAGCCAGCTCAGGGGAGATCAACAAGGAAGCGGGCAGCTCAAACGAATGAAGCTTCTTTGACACACAACTCGTCTGTTTTCTAAGAGGTGAAGTAAACTTTATTTAATTTAGTTATGAATGTAAGTAGATAAGTTAAATGGCTACTCTTTCCTCACCTAGTTCCCTTGCTTGCTTCTTCTGCGGATCCTCAAAAGAGTGAATATCCATACAGCAATCTTGAAGAAGTACTTTTGTTATGTGAAAATCAGACTGTTTATTGTTGCTTTTGCTGTTGTTTCAATAGCTCTCAGTAATGGATTTTTAATCACTTAAGTGTTCTTTGGTTAGATAACATCCAATCCCTTGCGTTTTGTCAACATCTTAGGCTATACTGTCTTAAATCCACATGTCAGGGCATATCACCTCTCAGGAATGTAGTATTGATATCAAAGTCAATAAGTGCTGGCTTGCTGACAGAGCACAATGAATAGGCCTTTAATTATAGCATTAGACAGTATATAGCATATAGCTTTAACTATTATAGTGCACCTGTGATTTCCCTTCCCATTTAAGAATCAACCAACAGTACAGTTATAGTGTACTACAGTAAGTGCACTGATCTCATTGATTTTACTTGTTGATTATCACATGAACTAATGCATTGATCACACATTCAGGCCAAGGGACAGAGTGGACACTCTGTAACACACACGTATCTCAGTTAAAAGACTTTGGTAACAGTATCTTGAGCAAATGAAACAATTTACCCTCAGAAAGGCGGAACATTTCCTAATGACAAAAGCAAACAAAAAAGAAACTGAAATTCTCAGTTTCCTCTTTCCTGAAAGGCATGTAGGCAGGCAGTGCAGTGATTATTAAGTAAACACTCAACAGCCTGAAACTGTTTTAATCAATTGTTTAATTAGTAACCATGTAAATACTAACCTTTGGGTCTTCCCACTTGTTTTTCATTGTATTCATCCAGCTCCATCATGCCAATGACAACCAATAAAAGCAATGGATCTTGGATTACAATAGCACTTTTTTTTGCAAGTCTCCTGTGTCCCCTCTTAGCCTTCAAAATATGTGCATTCAATGTCCGGAGCTTTGGTGACTCGAAATCATCCAACGTCCAGGTCATGCATACACTGATCCGGGTGAGTGATAATGACTAATTTTTAATTTCATTCATTTTATTATTTATCTGTATGCATTCTTTAAAAAATAGTAGTGTATAGATAAAGATCTCACTGGAAAAAAAGAGATTTCCAGTTCAAGATAAAGGAGAACTGAAGCTAGAAACAACTGACAAATTGAAGAAGGCAAAACAAACCCCAGTGGTTGGTATAGATCAAACGTTAAGAATAGCACGTTAAGAAAGTTGTCTTATTGTTGGCTATAAGCCGAGGATCCTGTAGAAACTCCTAACTTTCTTAAGTACACTCTGTAACAAACTGACTTTAACACATTTTGCAAAGGGAGGATGTTGCCTATTGCTGCCTTAGATGGTCTTAAGACAATTGTTAGATAAGAGCTTTCCTGTATGAAAGTCCTATAAATGCACAGGCCACATAACCATGATAGTGTAGCCAGTGACAGTCTGCAAGTCCATGTTAATGTTTGTGATGGACATTTATAGTTGTTTTCCTAAACAGTAGAGTTTACCATAATCTGAGAGATGTGCTAAAACTCTAAATGCGTGTGTGCCATGTTGTGCAGATCTTATCTAGGTGTGACATCGCACTACTCCAGGAAGTGAGGGATCACAAAGGAAAAGCCATTCCCATCCTGCTTGCTGGACTGAATAGGTACAAACTAATTCTGTAGCACTTTGGTTAAAGATTGCAGTAGAAAATATGAATCAGAAATGTAAATCTGAAACAAACCATGTGATAAACACTGATTTTTTTTTTCTCTTAATATGAGGTTTGACCCTGTGCACACTTATGACGCTGTGGCCAGTGAGCGTCTTGGAAGGACTGCTTATCAGGAGCAATATGTGTTTGTATACAGGTGAGTGAATAGATGTCTGTCAGGAACACATGTACAGTATAATGGACTAAACACATGCTGCATTTATGTATTTATGTAGTCGGCCTGTTTCAAATGGTCTTAGAGGGTCATTCTTTAAATCAGTTTAACAAGCAGTCCCCTTACTCAATCTCCCCATGCAGGAAGGATACGGTCAGTGTGAAAGACCAGTATCAGTATCCTGACACACAGAAAGGAGACGAGGATGCATTTGCTAGAGAACCATTTGTGGTATGGTTCCGAGCACCTAGGACAGGTAGGCAACATAGGTCTACTCATATCACACAATGTGATTGCTCTTCAGACTGATTGCTTTGACTAATAATGTTTTTTTTATTAATGATAATAATATTGAGGTTTGGTAATGCAAAATTTATTCTTGAACAGTTTTGGGTGAATTTGTTCTCATACCACAACACACATCTCCCTCCAATGCCACAAAAGAGATTGATGAACTCTACGATGTCTTTGTAGCCATCAAAAAGAAATGGAGGGTGGAGGTAAGCAAGTCAATGTGGAAATGGGATACATTATGTTCTGTTCACTGAACAAGTGTCCACTGAGGTTTATGTGTTTTTGGTGTAGAATATAATGTTCCTTGGTGACTTCAATGCCGCCTGCGGATACGTGGCAAAGAAGAACCGCAAGAACATCCGCCTCTACACTGACCCTTCTCTCATCTGGTTGATCGGGGATGACGTAGATACAACGGTGAAAGAATCAACCACCTGTGCTTATGATCGGTAAGATGAGAACTCTTTTTTTTGTGGGACAGAAATAACAGAATTTTAGTACTTGTTTGTTGACACACAATAACAACTTCTATTCTTCTATGAAGAAATTCAGTATATGCTGATATAATCTATAACCAGGCTAATTATCTAGTGCTTTTTGAACGACATTATAAACCTGATGCATTACTGTAGGTACTTTAATTCGTTTCACTTTGAGCAGGAGAAAGAACAATCTTTACAAAACAATATGGACAAGTTGCACTTGATTTTCCTCAGGATCGTCATCCATGGGGAGAACTTTGCTCGAGGCATTGTGCCCTATTCAGCAGGAGCTTTCAATTTTGCTGCAGAATATCATCTGACTGAGGAGCAGGTAAGTGAAAATATTTGAGTGCAATCCCTGCTGTAAAATAACAGTGAATATTAGACAAGAAAAGCCTGGAGGTATGTCATGACGCAACCATAAAGCTCTCCTTCAACAAAAGACTCAAACTGGCTTATCTAATATTTTCTACCAAGCTGATTTTGCAAACTATAAAAACTACTTTCTGAAAACAGAACTGCAACTACACCATGGTGATCACTTGACCTTTTTCGCTTTGAACATTGAATTGTAAGGTCAAAGTTTTCATGATGCTCAAAGAGGAGTGTGAGTCTGGATTTGTACAAATTCTGTGTTCTGTGTGCCACATATCTGCTTATGAACATGTAACCACAGGTGTCAAGCACAGCAATGATGTACAATTATTTCTATATTCATAAAGATAGTCACATACAGAGTACATGGGTTGCTTAACTGGTGTCTCTCTTGATGGGACTAATCCATCCTGCGGGCAGGCCTATGGACGGACCTTTTTCTGTGCCTGTGTGGTGACACAGTCACACAGCCAACCTCCCCATCCGCCCCCCTCACCCACCCACGCCTTTCCCCTCCCCATCATATCACCATTGTTCTCCACACAGGCTCTGGATGTTAGTGACCACTACCCCGTGGAGGTGGATCTAAAGGATGGAGGGCTGCGAGCAGCTCCGACTCCTCACCTGCTCCTTGCTGCCCTGTGCTTACTCGTGTCCACATTTGTAAACAACTGAGAGGGGAGAGAGACTGCCTGCCTGGACAGATGTCCCCCATGAACCCCATTGCACTTTGATTGCACTGAAGCTGATGTGATGTAATGGATGTGATTGATGATGGATGCTGTTCACATTTTTAGGAGAGGAGATATTTTACCTCAATTTTTAAATCACATCTGTAGGATCCAAATACCTCCACATCTTTTTTTTCTCTATGGGTCTGATATGTTGACTACTTAGTGTTATAGGTCTACGAAGCATGAAATTATATTCCGACAGTATTTATTTTCTATGGGCTAAGCATGTGTAAACAGTTATCTTTAGAACTGAAGAAATATTATCTTTATACACAGGTATGTTGTCTTTTGCCTATTAGTTTTAGTGCCTTTTTTGGTAACATTTTGCACAAAATGTTAGCCTATGTGGATGTCATATTGCATGAATTGAATTTTAAATGTGCATAATCTATTTATTGAATGATTATGACTTGTGTATCCATTTTTGTCACAACACTGAATCAACATAAAGAGGAACCTGAATGCCTAACAGATAGAAAGCCTGAATACTCTTGCACTTTTTCTCTCAACTGTCTTTTTTAAAGAACATTTTTACCATATTATTATACTGATATGAGTTAAAAGCTGTAATACATGGACTCTGGAAGAAAAGTGTTGAAGTGTGTTGCAAATTCCATCCATATCAGACTCAAGTAATGGCTTGTCTTCTCTTATTGGCTTAAGGAATAGAGAAGAATATTTTTGAGTTGCACAACTGTGGGGGACACAAAGGCATACTGTTAGCCATAGGCCTTAAGCGTCAAGCAGAAAAAATCTTCAAAGTCTAACGAAAATAGTTTCATTGCAACATTGTTGTAGCATGTTTTAACACACTCACAACCCTGCTAGCAATTTGATAATTTGATAACTGTTTTAAAATTCCATTTTCCTTCTCCCCTCCCCACCACTTTGCGAACTTGTTGGGATGCCAGTTGATTAAGTTGATGCTCAACAGACCAGGTAAAAATGCATATGGCTTTAACTGTTGCTCCATCTCTCTGTAGGCAGAGGAGGTGAGTGACCACTACCCTGTGGAGGTGAAACTGAGGGTGAGGGTTGCTGAGCAGGGCCATGAGAGAGGTCCTCTGTCCCCCCTGGTCAGAAACGTGCTGCAAGTCCCAGCTGCCCTGGCCACAAGGCTCATTCAGGGCCTGATTGACAGGTTCTACAACTCTACTTCTACCCCTGTCCAGAACACCACCATTGTCTAAGCCATGCTTGTTCATTATACATGCAGATATGGCTAATATGGGTGTGGTAGTGGGTTTGAGGCTGATTCTGTCCCCTTTTTGCAGTTTAAAAACATTGCCATACACTACTGTGAGCATACTTAAGAGCCTGTATTCTCACAAGCACCATGCTGCCATCACTTTCTCCTCTCTTGCGCACGCATCACATGGATTGTGGGCTTTTCTGTTTATGTATCTGCCGACTTAAGCACAAATTTCTGAATCTGCAGTGCACTCTGGTGGCAAACTTGGTTTGGGTACTGTGGTAGTTGCAGCTAAGTTATAAGTTCAATTCTGAGGTGAAATAAGTATTAAAATGTTACAATATGCACTCTAAAATGTAAATCGTATTGCTTCTAACCTATAATAGGAAGCACCCAATTGTAGGCTACCACCTTGTCAACCAAACTTTACTTTTACAAAATCATGGATTGGCTGTTCCAAGACTGAAAAGTTCTTTGGACACCCTCAAACCACAATAATGCACCAAGGACTTCTCATGTAAGGCTAGTGAACTAGCTATCTGAGGCATACAAAACCTTCCTTAGAATTCCCTACTGGAATTACTAGAACATTCTAACATTCTATAGCCTAACTGTTTCCTTTTGTGGTAGTTTACTCTCCAATCAGACCTACACAATGCATACCATGGACAGTTGGAAGATTGTGTTCCTACGCCCTCCATAGGACTACATGCCATCCAAATTCATTTTAAGGACATAAGTGTGATAAGATCTCAACTCATGTAGTGTCATTTCATAGAATGCAATTACAGTTTAAAAGTTAATTATAATCGTCAGTGGCTTCAAAGAAACAAGGCAAAATGAGCTGTAATCAAATGTTTTTTGTTTATTATTCATTGGCTACGTTCACACTGCGGGCTGAAACGCCTGTACGGGGCGTTTAGCGGGAGTGCAGGAACTTCCAGCGGGCCAGGGGTCCATGGCTGGGGATGTACTTCACCCCACAGCCGTCTGGGATCAGACGCTTCTCCTGCAGCATGTCGTCGAAGTCCACAGCGTTGAACTTGGTGAAGCCATACTTCTTGGAAATGTGGATCTAGAAAGTTAACAATGAGCATGGGCATCAGGTACTATTCATCTGCAACCTATTGGGATTTCTTGACAGGTTTCCATCACCATCTCAAAGATTGAATTCAAGGACTCTGCAAGCCCAATTCCATCAAAGTCAAGGACAATATAGCATTTGTGACAGGCCAACATTAAAGTCACTGAATTAATGAGAACTAGCAGGTTTTACAATACTGAGGAAGAGGTCTGCATGTACACTTCATTTCAGTATTGCGCCATTTGTCATGCCCCCACTCAAGGGGGCAACTGCCTTCCGTAAAACTCAGTTTTGAATTCAAGATCCAGTATATTTCCACTGTTAAAGAAGTTTGGTGTGAATCAATCCATAGCCCTGTTCAAGGTCACTGAATCCTGTTCATTGGGAAATTTGAGACAGCAGAGACCAAATAGTGAACCAGGCACTTAACACTAAGTAAATGGGGCATAGTGTCTTACTTTCAGTTTAATTTCACTATGCCCCATTAAGTTAACAATAGTTATTGGTTTATAACTGCCTATGTTGCATCAATTTCTTTTGTTCTTTTTGCTACAGACAGCATTCAGTGACCTCTAACAGGGCTATGGATTGATTCACACTGAACTTCTCCTTTAAGCTGCAGGTCGCATCAATAACCACCACACACAAAACATTTAAATGTACTGAATTTCAGAAATACCTTCTGGCGTCCAGGGAACTTGAACTTAGCCCTCCTCAGAGCCTCAATGACGTGCTCCTTGTTCTGGGTCTTGGTGCGCACAGACATGATCACCTGACCAATGTGCACGCGAGCCACAGTGCCCTGGGGCTTTCCAAAAGCACCACGCATACCTGTCTGGAGCCTGGATGGGAGAGTAGGAAACCAAAGTTCAATGGTGCACAACAGCACAGTATCATGTCAATTCCTTCTGCAAGTCACATCCACTTAAACCAATACAAATTTTGGCTCCAAGCTAGCACATTTCATTGTATCGGATTAGACCAGGCAAGATGCTAACAGTCCAATCCGATTCAATGATAACATATTAATTTGGAGCCAAAAGTGGTATTGCTCAATTAATTCACTCGAGGGAAGATGGAAAATGAACATATTTCCACAAATGGTGGTGGTGTTGCTTTAACAACCCACTTGATCCTTCCCAAATGATCAGAAGACACAATTTAGCTGGAGGGGATATACAGCCGTATTTAGAACGCCATTATTGGGCCGTGTAGACAAAAGTGCACTTGGCAAACAAGCTTCCCCAGGACTTAGCCTTCATACGGCCCAAATCAAAGACCCTGATCTTGAGATCTGATTAAAAGTGTGATGAAGTACGCATAGCCATCAGGAACTATTCACTACAAGCACATGTAAAGAAGGTGCATTTCAACAAAACCATATCAGTCCATTTACAAGTGTAATTGTATCAGTGGTCCCTTTCTCCGTCTAGCACTTCCCAGCTAGACACATACACAAACCAGAGGATTGCTGTCTGCAGCCCTTGCACACCAGGACAGTACATCAACTAAACTGGTCGGCTTAATAAGCTGCAGGACATTGAACACAGTTAAATTTCCCAAGGTTGACAAATTAATTACCAGGCACACCCCTACAGAAACAGGATTTGGGGTATGGCTTGTTCTTGCAGTATCTGTGGCTATATAGACAACAACTCACCTATCGGCTCCGGCACAGGATAACATTTTGTTGATGCGGATGACATGGAATGGATGGAGGCGCATACGGATGTGGAAACCATCCTTGCCACAGGTCTTCACCATGTACTTGTTAGCACAGATACGGGCAGCTTCAAGAGCTAAGGAAAGGGAAAGCTTTGTTTAAAGCTCAAAACCACTAAACGGGCTGACCAGTCCACAATCAAGGGAGGTTATTCCTCACATGCATATGGCTACTATTGTAAAAAAAATCAGTGAAATAATCAGTTCCTTTACCTATAGTGCATAAAAAGGGAGTAGGAAGGAACAGGCAAAATACAACACACTTTAGTGGCCAATATAAACAACTCCATACTAAAAGATTTTATTATGCTGTAATGGCCACAATTGTCATAAGAATTTTCCATTACAAAACTTCCCATATGTTTGACAATGGTTGGCCTTCATTTAGGCTACATACACACAGGAATTGAACTCACCTTCTGAGGACAGCTGCTCATACTCATCAGACACCATGTGACCACACAGGGGGAACTCATCCACCTTAGCCTTCTTACGGCCCAAATCAAAGATCCTGATCTTGGGATCTGGTTAAAAGGGTGAGAACGTATGCATAGACATCAGGAACGATTTGCTGACAGGCACATGTAGAGTAGGTGTATTTCAACAGAACCATATCAATCAATTTACAAGTGTAATTGTATCAGTGGTCCCTTTCTCCATCTAGCACTTCCCAGCTAGACACATACACAAACCAGAGGATTGCTGTCTGCAGCCCTTGCACACCAGGACAGTACATCAACTAAACTGGTCGGCTTAATAAGCTGCAGGACACTGAACATGGTTAAATTTCCCAAGGTTGACAAAATACTTACCAGGCACACCCCTACAGAAACGGGATTTGGGGTATGGCTTGTTCTTGCAGTATCTGTAGCTGTATAAACAGAAAGTAGGTTTGGTCAGAACAGTGTCTGAAAAATATGATTTATAAAGTCACTGGAACAGACAGCCGTCAACAAGCTACACCTACACATCAGCAAAGCATAATTCTGCCACTGCTCATCCACCTAACCTTAGTTTGGCTAAACATTTTAATTGTTTTAGTTAACTAATCTTCAACCAATGTAGACATTTCTTTAGAATTATTATAATTAACACGTCTACAGTGTTTTCACTAGTTACACTAGTTACAAGCACCTAGACATAAGTTTCTTGCTGTGACGTTAGTCACTCAATCTAACGATTTATGTTCAATCAGTCAAAACGGATAATCACGAAATAACGTTCCATCGATTATCCAAACACACACACACCATGAACACCACCCTAAGAAACGGTGGACAGCTAACATTCACATGCGCTACAGCTAAATTTGCTAGCAAACTTGTTAGCAAAGATGATGTCAAGCCACAAATGTCGTTGAATACAGCCATTTCACCTGAAAAGGTCTCGCCAACACCATCAAAGAAATTAAGTTCTTGCGTAGCAAACTTATATGATCCTTCACGGTACAAAACATGTGAGCACAGATGATTTTAAGTTAAGCACAGACTGCTCCACATGGTCTGACAAGAGGGCCCTGCCATTTTCATTCGACTCGAAGAATGTATAGCCTATGTGAAATGTGTAGTTAAATTTGCAACTCACCAACGGGCTGGCCGGCGACCCATGGTTGCGGTCTGGAATAAACACACGATAAATAACAATATTAGATAAAACCGGCACCACAAATGTAGAAAACAGTGAGATTTTCGATATTTTATCTCAGAGCGACTATCGCCGCGTTCTTACCACGCACTCACCTAATGGAGGAAAGGAAGTGCGAAGTACTTCCGCTGCGTCATATCTCAAGTCTATCTTGGATTAAATAATGTAATATCTTTTTGTATGCAGGAAGTCTATACATTCACCAAAATTGTAAAATATACGAGTTAATTCACTGTTATAAAATATAAAATATAAAAATAGTGCTCTGTTTAAAACAAACATTTGTTGTGCTTCAACCGGAACTTATTTGGGAGTTGTAGTTTTCTTTTTCTTGAACAGTTTCCTGTCTGAAGTCATACTTTTGAGGTATGAGACCACAACTTAATAAAATTAGCAATTTTGTAAGCGTACAGAGACAAGAACATGTGAAGAAATACACTACAAACTGCCGTAGATAGCACTGATTAGAACACTCAATGACAAAGTACAAATCAACAACCATGTCAATTTTCTATCCACAAGAGGGAGCCAGAGA
>JASCQY010000173.1:5223333-5225833 GCA_030264315.1 Sardinella tawilis
TGCTAACCAGTTAGCAACCATGTTGGTTGGCAACGGGAAATTGCATTGCAACCAACATAGTAACTTACATAGTTAGCGACTATGCTTTAGGGAAACGGACCCCTCCTCTGCTGTTACAGGGTTGGCTAACATCAACAGAGCACAAAGGTATCAGGTGAGTTGGGATAATATAATGGAATTTTATTTAGCAACAAGATCCTGGGAAGAGTATTGGAGACTAATTCTAAAATGGTACCACTCTGAAAATGTGTATAAACATACATCTATCATTACTGTAAATATAAAAAAGACTTGGAATTTACATTTCTTGTACTTATGATCAAGAGAAAGTCACCTAAATATTTGCCTGTAGCAAAGAGTAGACCAAGATGTTGGTCTTATCTGGAGACCCAGAGCAAGCTTGAGAATCACAACTCTGAACTAAGCAAACTAGACAGAAGCAAGCATCTCAGACAGAAGAAGAGCATCTCTCTCATCTCCCGAATACAGAAAAATATAGTTAGAAGTGCTACATTACATGCTGAACAAAAACTCTCTACTGTCAGGTCCATAACACCAACAACATGCCATGGAAATTGTTTGGTGCGATTGATTATATTAAAAGTTTTATACAATTTGTTCTTTAACCAAGAAGAGTGAGTGCTGAAATTTTAAGAAATCATCATTCAGATCATACCATACTTTAGCATTGGACAATTTTGCCCATATATATAAAGATAGAGAGAGAGAGAAAGGAGACTAGAGAGAGAGACTTAAAGAGGACTATGCATGTGTGTGAGAGACTGTGTGACAGAAAGAAGAAGAAGAAGAAGAGTGTGTGGTACAGGTCTGGGGACAGATGTGCCTGAGAGTGGCTGTGTGGGCCGTACCGTCAGTGGTGGAGGACTTGAGTCGTTGGCAAATGCCTTCCGTGTCTTCATAGCTCTCCTGGATCTTCTGCAGTGCCTCGGCCCCTCGCAGCTCCATCAGCGACCGCAGCTCCTCCAGAGTCACTCCGAAATCCCCCGTGTGGTTGGCCTCCGCGCCCCCACCACCGCCTCGCTTTGGGTAGAACTCCACCGTACTGTTGGCCATGTCGCCCATGGTCGCTGTAGTCGACATTTTCTCTGTTTCAAATTGAGAGGATTTCTCCTTGGTTCACTATGAGGAATTTTATCCCTGGTTTAAGGGATTTTTCCAAGAAAAAAAAAAGCTAGGGGAATGGGTCTGGTAGTAATAAAACGGGAAAATCTTTGGAATAAATCTTGTCTACACTTGTTTCTCTTTTTTCTCCCACCCCCACTCCACTCCACTCCCTCCCTTGATGAATCTCTGCCTCTAACTCTCCATAAGAGGGGAACAAACAAAGAGGATAGGAGGGCTCACTATACTTGTTCTTTTTCTTTTCTTCTCGTCCCTCGTTCCTTTCTGTCTAAACGGAAGACTCCAGCCTTGCGCCAGTCTACCCCCTCCCCAGAGGGTCAACAGTCTGAAGGATCAGGGCTCACCCAATCCATCAGGAACCAAAGCAGGGAAGACTGGCAAAGACAGAGGCAGGGGGAAGGATTAAACGGGGCGAGGAGAGGGACGACTGACGATCAATTCGGGGCAGGGCCGGAGAGTTTGGCTCTTGGGAGAGGTCGGGAGGCGGCCGATCAGGGATGCGGGCATGCAGTCTTATGGCACTGGCGAAGTAACCTGAGAGACCGGAGAAGGATGGGGAGGAAAGGAGAGAACAAAAGAGAGAAGAGTGAGTGGGTGGGTGAGTCGGTGAGTGGGTTGAGTGAGTGTCAGACGTACCTTCATTACTTTCACTTATGTAGATACAATCTTTTTTTTAATTATCAATAATAATAATAATATAAAAGAAAGCGCTATTTTGGTCTTGAGAGAAAAAACCCAATCATGACATTCCCAACTTTGGACTCAAAACCTCAATCCTTTAAAGGTCTCTGGTGCTTTTAATTAACTGCAGAGTAAGGCTCAGAATGGTTAATTAAATATTACATAGGCATTAACGCAGCGGATTGCAATATCACACAGGGTCATATTGAGGCCACTGTTAACTACTTCTTTGTCTTTCCAAGCTTCCTTTGATATACTGTCATCTTTTCCTTCCACCTCATTCTGTCTCTTTTTTTGATGGAGTGGGGTGATTCACAGTCAGGAGGAATGTCTAAAAAGATTCAACATAAAGGAATTGCAACATAAAGGAATTGCAAGAGCTGGATGCTAAGATGAGTTAAAATCTTGAGGAGCGGTAACACAAGATGAGAAATGTACATATTGTAAAGCACACATACAGTAGGCTACTGAAGCGCAAATGCAAAAAAAAATTTGCAGCTTTACATAGAACAAAAAAAATGTATGTCATCAGCACATGGTTGTTATGGTAACGTAGCAATACACTGGACTCCAACAAAGATGTTTCAGCCTTTCGTCGCTCTCTCTCTGTCTCTCTCTCTCTCTCTTTCTCCTTCGCTCTTTCTCAACATTCTCACATTCTCTGTCCCCTTATCTA
>JASCQY010000173.1:5228333-5240543 GCA_030264315.1 Sardinella tawilis
AAAGTATCTCTGTCTATCTACAGTATCTATCTATCTATCTATCTATCTATCTATCTATCTATATATCCATCTATCTAAATGGCCAAGTATCTATACACAAAAAGAACATGGATTCAGGTCTTGGTGACATATCTCTAGCAGTACAGATAACATATAACTATAATATTAGCATGATGCTACATTAAACACATTATTCAAGACACAGGAAGAGAATGTCAAATGAATGAAAGCTATAATAACTTGCATACAAAGCTACTGGCCATGGAAGATCAATGACACATAGACATACTGTACTGTGCTGTACACCACACCAGCGAGGAGCATGAGGGAACAGTATAGAAGGCCACTTTAAAAATGATTTATTTCATTTATGAGCCATTGCTTTTGTTGTCACTACTACTGCATCCCAGCTTTAGCAGAACGTGTCACCTCTCCACGTCTTCATCTTGATGCGTACACTTGAAAGTGTGGGGAAGGATCCAGCGACAAGTTTCTAACAGGCTTAAAATAGCACTAATGAGAGAGGAGTTCTAGCGAGCGCTAGTCAACTCACACCCATTTAATCCAGGCAGACATAAGGCATCTTATGGAATTAAAATCTTGACATTAATTCGCTGTCACGATGTGTTTCTCAGGAATGAAACGTTCCCACTGAAGAAGGACTGGGTGACTGGCTCCTGATAGGTCACTTCTCAAAATGGAACAAAGGGAGACGAGAAACAGCGGAGGACAAAGACAAACAGCAAATACAGTCCATTCCTCGGCAACTAAGACTTCCCAGGTCAAGCATCAAACAGCTTCAGACGTTATTTTTCCCTGGGATGATGGATTTTCAGACTATAAGAACACCCTTCATCTCAATGTGTGCATGCATGTCTGTGTGTGTCTGTGTGTGTGTGTGTGTGTGTGTATGTGCAGGTGTGTGCATGTGTGTATGTTTGCACACTGAGAGACAAAAACTCATTCTCCCACGAGCCTCCCTCCTCACCTTGTGGTGACTGAAGCAACTGCAAAACAAATCCATTTCAAAGCTGGACTGACAGGCTTTCGCATTGGCAAAGAGGCAGGCAGGCAGGCAAGACAGTAATGAATTATTGTCACACCAAGTCAGAATAAAGGCTATTCCTGTTCATTTGAACAGGAGTTGAGCAGACACACTCCCTGCAGACTACAGCACACACACACGCAGAACAAGACAGACACAGAGCAACGCATTTCTATGCAGCATAGTCATTTAGAATGCCTATGCATTCTAATGTTATTTTATATAATGTTATTTTATATAATAATATAATTTTATCTAATGTTATTTTATATAATATAATGTTATTTTCTTAGTGTTCCTCATACTGTAGCAATGTACCAGATTTCCCTGTTTTTAGGTTTCTAGTCACATAGACTTTTTTTATCCTTTTTTTCTTTCAGTGCTTTCTAATCTCACATACAGTAGTCCCATTCATCTTTATTTCTTTGGGGTTTACTTTGTAAATAATGCAGGTTGATGGAGAGAGCACCGTGTTTGAACCCTCCAACTGATGTGTTTGTACTCACAAGCCAAGCAAGAGACACTTGCCTGTGTATTTATATAAGCACGTTTGCGTGTGTGTATGTGTGTGTTGTTCTAATTAAAGACAAATTTTAAATGACTTCATCATGCAACATGCGCAGATATGCACACACGCATGTACAGTTGAATGCATCACTGCACACGGACATGAGCGTTTTTGCACGAGACGAGACTCACTGCAGGCAGGGCACCAAGCAGCCTCACGCCAACAGTTACTGGCTTTTTCATGGCCACAAGCATGACACCCATGCAACTGCAAAATATTCACATCTTTGGATTCAGTTGACATCCAGTCCTCCCCCCAAAAAATCACCAATTTCTCCCTCTGTCTCTTCCATTTGTGCCACCCGTCATCCCTTTCTCTCTCTCTCTCTCTCTGTTCTCTCAATAATCCCTCCATCTTCTCCACCCTCACTGCAGTGGCCTGTATTCATTACACGGGTTCCAGTATTTCTGGAAAGCACCGCATGGACCGCACTGGCGTATCGGTCAGTGGGGAGTAACCTAAGCCCTGCAACCTCAGAGACACCAAAAAACGAAGGCGTCTGAGGCAGGTCTCTCCACTACGCAAGGGACTGCTGGGATGTTGGATCACTTCACAGGCCTCACGGTCCTGGCAGTACATCTCTTTCTGTTTCATGCCACACCCTTGCTGAGGAGGGTGCAACAGGGTGTGTCCTATGCAAATGGAATGTATGCAGATGCATGAAGATCTATTTGTAGGCTTGTGTTATGGCCATGAGGCCCTATACCCACATCAAGTATCAGATTTTGTATGAGGGGGGGATAAAATAAAATAAATAAATAAATGAACAAACAAACTAACAGTTTATCAGTTACAGAAATGAAAGACTTCCCTATCCAACAAGACAATTCACTGCACAGTTGTCATAGAGCTCAAGTATTTTTAGATTTCCTTGACATGACGCTGCTGTGCCACCAAAGTCAGCATTACACAGTAAAGCTACAAAGTCAACATTAAAGAGTAGGCTATTTAAACAAAATTGCACATTTTGTCTGAATCATTGAGTGTGATTCATAATAAAATGGCAAAAAATGACTTTTGACATTGAATCTGGATAGACTCAGATCTGTCAAAATGACTAAATATGTCATGGCTGTCTTG
Source organism: Sardinella tawilis (assembly GCA_030264315.1). Taxonomy (NCBI): domain Eukaryota; kingdom Metazoa; phylum Chordata; class Actinopteri; order Clupeiformes; family Clupeidae; genus Sardinella; species Sardinella tawilis. Next base: position 5,231,027 of record JASCQY010000173.1, read on the forward strand.
AATGCTACTGCCAGTATATCATATTGTAATAACAGATGAGTCAAAGGGAGAAAAAAATGTCTTCAAAAATGTGCATATTATTTGTCTATGTCTATGTGTATGGGGGGTGGTGTGTGCGTGTGCGTGTGCATATGATGGTTTAGTTTTAGCTGAAGGAATTTTAGCGTGAAAGGAGGAGAGGGCCCCGACAGTGAGACACAGTTTTAATGTTGCATCTACTGGGTCACCTCTATCCAACCCTACATTTCAAACACAAAAAACTAGGACAATGTGTGGACCACAACTAGGACAGCAATACTTCCGCTTTTTCAGGAAAGTTCCAATCCGGGCAATCAACATATGAGCTGAAAAAGAGACTGATGGAGCACATTTCAGTATTCAGTAGGCCTACTTCCTAACACAGTATTTACTACACCCTGTGTTTCTTTCCCTCCTTCCCCCTTTCCCCCACCCTCTCTCTCTCTCTCTCTCTCTCTCTCTCACACACACATACACCAAAGTAAACATTTGGACATTATTTATCTGTTGCTCAGTGAACTGCATAAATGTCATTTTCTGCTGTATCTGTATGCGCAGTGCTTCCATGCCAGTTAAACGCAGCCCATATTTCCCCCTTCTGTAATAGCTGAAGTGAGGGCATGAAGGCATGAAATATTGCTAACAAGTGTTTTCAGTCACTAATGACAAATCTACTGCATGGACGCAGTGAATTTAATGAAGGTGTGTTAGAGGATACCTCAAGTAGCTTTTTTTTTGTTTGTTTTGTATCCATCGTATGTCTGCAATGTATGTAAGTTCACATATCATTGCTGTAATTTAAAACATCCATCTAATTTTATGCCACCTCCAAACATTTTCAAATGATGCAAACCAATTGCCACAGTGGTCCACGATTGACGATCGTATTTAAGTGCCCAATCACAGGCAAGTATCGATTACGGACACACGGTCATCAAGCAGGATCACAGCATCCTCTCCCATCCGTCCCCCACCCCGCTCAAATGCACTTGCAGTTGTGTTCAAAGTAGCCATGGCATCATATGAAATGATTGGATTAATTTTGGCCTGGCGTTTGGTCTTATAAAGGTGTTAACTACTTTTCATTTTGAGTACCATTTCATGGATTCCTGTAGCCAGTGATGCTTTCCTAAATAAAATGACCTTTACTGGTCACCTTCACAAGGCGATTGTCTCTCAACAGTAAAAATGTAAAATATGCTTCAAATTTTCAATCACACAGAGGTTAGCTTATAAACAAATCCACAATCGTCAATAAAACTGATGGTAGACGATAAGGACGTGAAGGCACGACAGAGGGTTTTCAGCTGGTGTGGTGTGCGCCACTTCCATCCGGTAAGCGCAATGCCCCTTCCGCAAGGTTACCGGTGTGGATACCAGTTGGAGTACCACATCGCTTCTCTGTTGCTTCTCCTCTCGCTGTGGGTCACATAAGCTAAACCATCACAGGTGGAAAATGTACCCCAAGTGGTATGATGAAAGTCGACTAAGGACAATGCCCACTCTAATGGAAACCATTTAACATAGATATTCCATCCGTGAGAGATAGAATAAACTCATTTATTCTGGCAGCTACATTTACAAAAGAATATAACCAGAAACAAATATATCCTGACCGCTCCACCATCACAACAAAATGACATTGTGATGACAGTTGTGCCCAGACACTTGTTTTGGTTTATAGCCAACAACGAACATACTTATCATTTTTACCTACCCATATAGTGTTTGCATGTTCTGCTACACTGCAGTAGTTTTACGAGCTTGGCAGCTATCACTAATCCTAACAAAGATCAAAAATTAGAGGGGATTTGAAACCATTTGGAAAATTTCTCTAACCATAAATACAACAACAACATGAACAGAGTGCTTAACGGTAGCATACCACGGAATTTATCGACTAAACATACTTATCAATTGTAAACCACATGTGTACAATCCAGTCTGGTGTAAATACCAAAAGCACCGACTCACCAGGCCATGCTCCAAGGACATCAGCGAGGGATGCAGGAAAATGGAAAATCCAGTAATCTTCTCTTTAGAAATGGAAATTAAAAATATCGACATCTGCCGAAAACACAGGACTTGTCGCTACGTTGTGGCACTTTATAATCGCGATATTTTGTCGCTTTTGTAATGTTGATGAAATTTCTGATCCTAAAATAGTGCAGTTGTTGCCTGGTTAGACTGGGCTTCTGCAGAGAAAAAAAATAAGAGATGGAGACATCGTATAAAGGTGACTGTCCCAAAGCACGTGAAATTACAGGGTTGTTTAATAGGCTGCTGAAATCAAAACAAAAGAAAGTCCAGACTTTCAAAATTTGAAAGAAAAACAGACTGTAGAAGTGGGTGATGCGATATTTTGGATTTATATGCGATGTGATGAGGACCCCCTCGCTGAGTCGGGCGCTGAGGACCTCGGACGCAGCATCCGCGCGGGCTGCTATGCGCGGATGGAGAGAACGGGGAAGGGAGGGGGTCTCTCTCTCTCTCTCTCACTCACTCACTCACTCACTCACTCACTCTCCTCTCTGTCTCTCCACCCCTGCCTCCGCTTCATCCTTTAAGTCCCTCCCTCTATGTCCTCTGACTGTGCGATCACGTCAGCGGGCGCGCCACCTCTCAGCCGCCCCTTTTCAATATAGCGCTACCGAATGAGATGAAAGCTAATGCATGTGTGAAGTTCAGCACAACCATCACCTCCACGACGAGGACACGAACACTGCTTCACAGAGACAGATATGTGAAAGAAATTAATTGTATCATACACACGCATGAAAATGAACCTCAACACAGCAGCCTATTCTGTGAGCCACGAGAGATGTACAGTAGGCCTATTCATAGGACATTGCCACAGGAGCCTTAGATCCACCTTGTAGCAATTATGTACAGTATATGCCTCAGACTATTAAAGCATGGCCTGACCCTACCAACCCTTCTTCTGTAAGCCTACTGAAAGCGTTAAATAAATAAATAAATAAATAAACAAACAAACTTATTATTATTATTATTATTATTATTATTATTATTATTATTATTAGTATTGTTATTATTATTATTATTATTATTATTATTATTATTATTATTTTATTCAGACACCCCCTCTCTTGTCCAGAGAGGTCAGAAGCTCCACTCATAGTGCAGAGTGTAAATGTAATAGCTGTGATTTCCGGGGCCTTGAAAGGTCAAGAATGGAAGCTTATCTACTGAAGGGAACTCAAGTGTACTGTATCTGCCACTGCCATCTTCATATGCAAAGACGCAGGTGCCAGTATAAACCCAGTGTAAACCCTCACCTCACTAATCAGTCAGACAAATGGGCAGAAACATGGAGAAGGAGAAATCATGTGTTGGGGTCGCCATCTGATGTTATTTAGAAAAGCAAACTTTGGAACTTTAGGAGAGAAATTTGGCCCAATACAGTTATCCATTTTGCATAGAAATGTATATTTCATCACATGCTAGCCATGCAACAACACTTGGCACTTAAGTGTACACATGCTATAAACACACGCACATGCAAACACAAAAACACCCTGAAAGTGAACTTCGATGAAATGAGGTATGCATTATTTACAGGTAGGTATATAAAAAACATCTCTATAAAGTCCCTACCTTGTGCTATCTTTTTTGCTTGCAGTTCTTTCTCTTTTTCCCCATTCCATCCATCCATCCATCCATCCTCTTTCTCTCTCTCTCTCTGTCTCTACACCCACCCCAGGGACAGTGCATTAGCCCCGCAAGCGGAACTGTCCGATTAGAGCCAGGGCCTATGATGAAAGCCTGTGGACTGCTGCCATTCACCACATGGGCCGCCGCCACAGTCCACTAGCTGATACCCCCATCACCAGATGAGTCTCCTCCTCCACAACCATGGAGCACAAAGCTCTTAGCCTTTTTCTTCTGCATCATTTTGCAATATCCACACAGTTGCTGTTGTTTTTCCCCCAAACAACCCCATGAGCAAATATTTCTGTCGGCTACTGTTTACATTGCCTCCACCATAGCTGCTTATGTGCATTGGGGCATGGCACAGAGGCCAAAATTATCAAGTGTCTGCATATTTGCTTTTGATTTTAACATAGGCTATATGGAAGGCCAAGGAAGGCTTTGCATTAATATGTAACATCAAGAAAGCCTCTTACCCCATGACTGTTGTCATTGTTAAAACAACTGCATTGCGCTCATAGTTTAAAATTTCCTGTTTTACCTCCAAGTCCTCTTTGTGTGCTATAATTAAAACAGATAATTTACCTCATCTTTCTTCCCTGCAGAAGCCCCCTATCCATCACCATCTTTTCTTTCTTTCTTTCTTGAAAGTTGATTGATTTGGCTTCACCCCAAACTACTGGCAGTGATTCAGGCCTCTGAAGCGAGAAAGAAACCACTTCTTTCGCAACGTTCGCCCAGTCGGTTTCAAGCCCTAAGCGCTGACAAGTGATGAAAAGCACAGAAAAAGGTGTGTGTGTGTGTGTGTGTGGGCGTGCATGCAGGAGAAGAGTGATTAGAAGTCATCCTGTCCTCAGTGCCACCACCAACAGAGTTCAACTCTCATGGACTGTTGAAAGGACAGTTGCCAGTGTTCTGTTTGTTTGTTTATTATTTGTTTGTGTTTTGTCCTCTCCTGCCGGACAGGTTTTTGCCCATACATGGATGCGTTGTGTGGTCATGCATTGAAACTGAATTAAAAAAATAAATAAACAAACAGTCCCCAAATGGCTCATGAAGCCGCTGAAGCGAAAAATATGGCAAAGACAATAAAGGCAACTTTGAAAAGCCAGGCAACTAAGGGAGGCGATGGCAGAGAGGGAGAGAGGCACCCAGCAATGGAGCTGGGTTTAGTTTTTGGATGGGGATCTTAAAAACAGGTAAAGACAGAGAGAAAGAAAGAAACAGAAAAAGAGAGAGAGAGAGAAGATATTCCAAGAGGCAACGGGGCAGCACAGTGAGGCTCGGCCTGGAGGAAGCTAAGAGGCGTGACGTCAGAGAGGGAATTTGACGGCGGAGTCAGAGCATGAAAAGGACTGCGGGAACCAAATAAGACACCAGACAGCCCACAGAACGCAGGGAGCGTAAGAGAGAGACAGAGCGGGCGGGCGGAGAAAGGAGAGGAATATGGCAGACTGGAGTTGGAATGGGAGATGGGGCGAACTTGCACTCTCAATCAATCCCAGTCCAGCTTTCCCAGCACCCTTCTTCTTCCGTGAAGAACATGCTGATGTTTTATTGATGGCAGTGAATCCGGCTGCACATGTACCCGCTCCATAATTCATCATGCCCAGCATTAGGACACATGCTGTACTCACTGCAGAGAAGAAGGGAGGGCAAGAGAGAGAGAGAGAGAGAGAGAAAGAGAGAGAGAGAGAGAGAGAGAGAGTCAGGCTGGTGTGCATATGGTTGGTGCGTGCATGCTTGTGAACTGATGCATAAGGAGCCAGTAATATCACATCGGATTCACATCCGAAATGATATATAAAAAAAAAAAAAAAACTGTACAAGAAGGTCCAGCGTGTCCTTAGGAAAATAGCAAATGGTTCCAACAGCAAGTCAGAATGTGCCAGCATCAAACTGTGCCCCTTCGATTTCACTCCCTGCTACGTCAGTAGTGGTGAGGAGGCTACTACACAGCACTGTGCTTCTAGAGATATGGGTTGTGGTGTGACACTACATCGCACTGTATTCATCAGTGCCATTAAGGGTGTCAATGGCAATTAAATGCTAGGAGCATTCAAACCAAACATTCCAGACAAACAACCCAGACAAAAAAAAAAAAAAAACATACAGTGTGTGAAGTTGGGATTCTCTTTTAGCAGCTGAAATAATTTTATGAAGTTGCTCCCACTAACAAGCGAGCAAATGTTCGCCGAGGGCTGAGGATATTTTTAGCTCTTTTGGAACTCCACATGCAAGTCTAGACATTTTCTCTCGATTCTGATTTTAATTTGGTCTGACACTGAAAGCACACTTTCAAATTCATTTCTTTCAACACTAAGAGGGGAAAAAAACATTGGGATTTCAAGTATTCTCGCACACCACTCTACAGGGGAATAAGTAATTTAAGATGCTTAGCCTAGTTCACAAGACAGCTTCATCCAAGGAGCTCCTGAATGAAAAAGGACCCAAAACATTATCATGAACTGCCAACTTCATGACAAATCTGTTAACTTTCCTTGCTGGGAAGACTAATAAAGGGGTTCTTTTACAAGTGGTGTGAACTATCTCTAGAATTCAGGTTGGGTTTAGTAGATGAGACTTAGATAACTACTAAATCACCCAATACACTCTACTAGATCATTTAAATACACTCTCCCAAATGATCTGAGCTCACTCATCAGAATGATGCAATAACCATTAGGCATAATGACAAGCCTTTGTGTAAATCTAGAAATGACCTTCATATGACGTTGTTTTCCTCCTGATTAACCAGGAATGTGGCGTATTGGTATTAATGGTCTTAATAATCACATCAAAACATTTAAATGACACAAAATGACCATTATTGTATGCAAGGGATGAGCTCGCTTTAAAGAATATAGTCTTGCTCAAGCATACACTAAAGCTGCATTCGCACCTATTTAATGCATAATTCAAAAGGTATGACTCAAAAGAATGATGAGGATTTATGTACACCATCAGAGAGGCAAAGAATTCAGACAAGTAGAAACCCTACGCGCCTCACTGGAGTTTAGATGTCAGGAATACAGGTTGCACTGTTCATTTTGTTCAATAACTAGTGTCATTCTTCCTGAGTAGCCATCTACTGTATAACGGAAGCCGTCAACAAGCACTACGGACACTTACAAATAAAAATCCAGTCACATTAAAGGAATATTCCACCCAAACATGAAATTAAGTCAGTCTCGGGTCACTCCCAGACTTAAAACAGTGAAAAAAACCTGGTTAAAATCTGTCCAGGCGTTTTTTTTGCTTTAGCTTAGCGCAGTTGCTGTAAACCAAGGGAGCCAGCTTACATGCTAGGTGGCTAGGTAGCCGTTGGGTGGAATATTCCTTTAAAACCAACAGACAATACATTCCAAACGTGTCTGCATTATGCCTTACAGAGGTGCTGTACTTTGATGTACACTTGACTGGCAATGCCGTTGTGAGGTTTTCCCACGCCCTAGAGCACGCACAGGAGCGGCAAGGTGTCAGTTTTTAATCGAAAGGAATGTCAAAAATAAATAAAGAAAGAAAAATACAACAACTAAAAAACAAAAGGCAGCAGCAAAGTCCAGTGTCTTGCAAATTCAATACGTCCCCATTGCTCCTCACAACCTCATCGTCTCCCTGCTCTTTTCTGACAGTCTCAGACTCTGACTCTATAGGGAGATAAAGATAATGCCATACCTGTTACTTGCTGATTATTAACTGAGGATGATTTACCTCAGACATGAGGTTCGTCATGTATGAGGGAGGGCTATACATCATGATCTTACTCTGATTCTGATTGAAGTAATGTACAGCAAATAGCCATTCATAAAAGCATGCAGTAAATATATTTTTTTCTTTTTTAGCTTGCATAAAAAAAAATTGGTTTGAGGTTGATGTATGGTGGGGCTTACTAGCCTGGCTAGCACCACACTAAATCTCAAGTGAGATTTAGTCTGGGGACCACCTACACATTTTCTCGTACGGGACTTGTGGTTCCGTTTGTCCAATATTTCGTGCATCGTCTTGCTGTCTCTCCCCGTTCTGTGATTGGTTCCCAAATCCATGCGAAAATTTCGGCCATGGTCCCCAGGCTGCTGTGCAGTTCAGAACGAGTGCGCAAGGCAGCATGGGTATAACCAGGCTAGGGGCTTACAGTATATTTGAGAAATTTCTGCACATTGAGCCATAGCAATTCCGTAATACCTGAGCATGGAGTGCTGAAATATCGAAAACCAATCCACAGATTTGGGGACTTGATGGCTATGTTTGAAGTCCTTCATTTGCCAACACAGAAATAAGCAGTTATTTCATCATACAATTATTTATTTTACAATACAAAATGTTTCACATGAAAATGTGATAAGACACAGATGAGTTCAAGAAACTTTATGTTTTAGTGCACTGGTCCTTCAGAACCAAACCAAATGGAAGAAAAATGGAACAGTTAACGTTAACTCAGTGGTGACGCCAGCCCCCTACAGCAAGAGTATTCCACTTCACTGTGTCATACATCTTCACAGAACCATAGGAGCCAACAGGGACTCAGTCCAATGGGAGTAGGCTGAGTGTTAATTAAATAATGAACCATCAAAGAACTGTCCCAGATTCTGTCTCTTTTACCTTTAAGTCTCTCGCCGCCACTGAGGAAAGCTCGATTCAACGCAAGCGGTCATTTCTTTCTCCTTGATCCCCAGGCGGTCCAAACAGAACCCCCCCACCAAATCCAATCCTTTTCATAGTCTGTGTGGAATTATTGGCACCATACAGGGAAAGGAGAAGTGGGCCAACGGAGCGGAGGGGGAAGATTCCATATATCCATTCATATAGTGGGTGGGAGAGGGAGTCCCATTCCTCACTACACAGAGGCAATGCCGTTCTCCATAATGGATCAGCCCACCGAGGGAAACATGACAAATAGTCCTGGTAATTTCAGAATAGTTGACAAATGTCCCGGTAGTGATTACAGCTATATCATATTCGCATAACAACCTGCTGAGATGTGGTATATTTACAGCAAAACTGCCTCCAAGTAGGGTGACACAATGTGTCGAAGATGTTTTGCTTTTTAAAAAAAAAAAAAAAAAAAAAAAAAAAAGAAAGAAAGAAAGAAAATCAGTGTTCAGAGTGATACCCATCACTGTTGGCTTTCTTTTATCTCTAGACGAAAATGTCCTCGTTCTTCACATGCATTTGGCCTCCATATCGTACAGCTGCAGTAGTTCTGACATGATGTCCTCGATTTCTCCCCGGCTGATGTCATCACACAAGGCCTGAAAACAAATGCCAATAGGCAGCATGACAAAACTAGAAGGGCGCTGACATCCAAGTTCAGAAGCCATCATTTTTCAAAGCGAAAAGCTCAACTAGATGAATTGATTTGCCCTCACTAGATGGAGCCACTGTAACTTTTGATGTGTCACTCTCCCCTGGTCCATGAAACACCTCTTCCATTGAGATACATGAAAATGAGGTCAACTGCTTGCTTTTCCCCAATGAACAAGACTTTGAGGTTGATGTATAACTGCAAAACAAGGACTACCTCATTATGTATATTTGGTTCTAGTATCTTCTGGCTCACAAACAGAACAAAGAAAATGTGCCTAGTGTTTTTCCACAATCCTACACACAAACAAAGACTAATTGAGACCATAGACTCCTCACAGTTATGACAGAGAGGGTAAAAGCAGAGCAAGAGGAACAAAAGTCTATTAAATTCTGTGTTCTAAGGGGGCGCACTAGCTCAGTTGGTTAGGCGCCCGACCATGACTCCAGGGACCCGGGTTCGATTCCGGCCTGCGGTCATTTCCCGATCCCTCCCCGTCTCTCTCTCTCCCCATTCACTTCCTGT
>JASCQY010000173.1:5242523-5258069 GCA_030264315.1 Sardinella tawilis
TAAACCAGTTATCAACTTTGTTGGTTAGCTATGGGCAAATATGGTTTTGGGAAATACCTCAGAGCTGAACATCTTACACACACACACACACACACACTCTCTCTCTCTCTCTCTCTCTCTCTCTGTGTCTCTCTGAACATGTTTAAAGGCCTGTCCCCAGTACCTACATCATTCTTGCTCTTAAACTTGCTAGGGCCTCACAGCCCCTCATAGCTCTATCAGTGTGCTTTCATTGACCTCAGTTAATAAGTGTAGTAGAAGACCATATTTAGGGGCCGAGACCTGTGTAATCTCTTGTGAGTACATTTTTAAACAGACATACTGTAGATGTTGCTGTGCTATTGTGTTAAGATTTTATTTGATGTTATTGGATGGGTCACCCTTGGTTGTCAGCCTGCTGGAGTGGTGCTGACACATTTTACCCCGATGATGAGCACTGGGGAGGGCAGAGGGGATGGGGAAACACTCAGAATGACAAACACACAGAAACATACAGACACACAAAAGGAACAAACAAACAAAAACAAGATAAGAGGAGATAAAGTAGGAGCGGTTATGTAGGAACAGAACACGGAGCTTTTCTAGGGGAATTAAAGCGATTAATAACAATAACGCTAATAAGTTATTTGCATGTGAACTATTGCCTGCATTAAACAAACTGTCCACTCTCAAACTATCTAATGTCCCTCCCTATCTCTCACCAGGATCTCTGTCTCTCCATCTACACTGAACAATGCTGGACAAAAAGAGGGCAGGATGAGCTTCATTTATACAGCAGTCAACACATACAGTGTTGTAAGTTTTCTGCGGTAGCACTGGACTCAGCCTCTTAAAACAGACACTACCTTATAAAGCAAGTTTTACTGTAAATCTATCAAGTGTCATCTACAAGGTTATACCTGTAAGATTTAAATGTGATGTAAAGGATATGGACCAGTCAAAAATGACATGACATAGCCTACCTCTAGGTGAAGGAGGAGGTCTGATAGGCTTCTTCAAGCCTGCTAAAACATCCTACTCAACACCCCGCCCCCTGGAAGACTTTTTATTCTCTGCACGTCCATATTCTTCAAATGGGAGACGTTGGAGGAAAGAATTTTGATGAAAGTAATGTTTTGAGAATTCCATACCCTACCTTTAAAGTCTGGTACATTAATAATGTGAGCTGAAAGAATGTCTGGTGAAGCAGTGTAGTTCAGAGTTCAGAGACTCACTGAGGGAGGGAGTAAATGGCGCCTCAGGTTGGAACCCTGACCCACAGAACGCACACCGGAACTCCACTGGAGTTTCCTGAATGTAAAGAACACGTGTGTGTGTGTGTGTGTGTGTGTGATTCTGAGAAGAAAAAAAACATACAGCTAGATATCGCTGGAGGCATCCTCTTCCTCCTCTCTGGACAACCAGGTCAAGGGAGGAGTATGGTGTTAATCTCATTTTTAATTGAAATTATTCAAGTGTATGCTCCTCTCTCATAACCAACACTGACTCTCTGGCAAGTTCTTATACCGGAGCTGGAAGGAGAGCTGAGTGTCCACTTGGCACTGGTAGACCCCCTATCAGACTTACAGTAAGTGAACCAATGTAATATTATGCACAGTTGTCCGTGCATGTGTGGTCATTACTAAGAATGTTTGCACTGATCTATACATTCTGTGAGTTACCCTCAAACTTCCGATTGTGTAGTAGTGCAATGGGCCTCTCGAACTCAAGCAACACTGCAGCTTTCAGGTTCCTATCAAGGGACCCTTTCATCCAGATCAGACCAATGAAGGTACTTGAGAGGAGAGATAAAGAAACAGAGGAAGGAGGAGAGGGAGAAAGAGTGATGGAAAAGGCAGAGAGAGGCGATGACAGAGATAAGTGTAGGGAGGTAAGAGCAGGCAACATAAAAAAAGATCATTAATACGTTAATGCATTCCTTGCAGCTGTTATTTCTGAGGTCATATTAAATTGGAGACATGAGATCAGGAAGCTGAACAGTCCTCAAAGCAGGAGTGTCGGACTTAAAGTCCCATCATGGATCATCTCCAAAAGACAGATAGAAAGTAAGGAGAGTGGCTTTTGTTCTCTTTAGGTTATTTCAGCTGACTGCATCCACAAGATTAATACTGTAATTGTACAGTATAAACTGGGGGTTATAACAACAGTGAGGCAGGTTTCTAGAAAAGAAAACCCTACTTACTCCTCTTGAAGACAGAGCAGACCCTGTGTTAGATATCAGTGGATAGGACAGAAAGTGATGAAGTAATTCACATAAACTCAATGCTGGTGAACAGAGCAAGGTACCATAAACATGTAATGAAAATCAACATTTATAGTGATGTGCCAGAAACAGGTCTTCGACTGCTGACCCTGACTATTGACCCAAGCCCAATACAGTCCAGCCTATGTGATCACTGTTGTTTGTTAAAGCAGGTTTGGTCTAAAGTGGCTGGCTTAATGATTACCGGTATTTTATTCACATATTGTGTAGTAGTGGCTCAGGGCAGACTTTGTTACGCTGTCGGCATAATATAATGGGAAATAATTTAATTTGTGCTAGGCCTAATGGTTGTAATTGCTTGTAAGCTTTTATCATTTCGTATCAATACACCTCACAAAAGCCTAGGCTAATGCAATCCACCTAAAAACAGAGAAATTTGACAAGTCTTAGAGGTTCAACAAGTGTATGCGGCACACAGCGCACTTTTAATAGTCCCCACACAAAGTCTTACTTGGAGAATAACCATAGACAGTAAAGAGAATAGCACACATACACACACACACACACACACACACACACACAGAGAGAGAGAGAGAGAGAGAGAGAGAGAGAGAGAGAGATAGCCAGAGAGAGAGCGAGAGATCATTGTGTGTGTGAATGTAAATAAAAATCAAGCCTGCATTTATAATTACGATAGTTGTATTTTCTGTTCTGTATAATTACGATAGTTGCATTTTGCTATTCTATAGCAACAAGAAACATTTGTAGTAGCCAAGGTCTTATTTTTTCCCAAGATGAGTAGGAATTATGACTTCAGAGCGTGCCACGTCCATTTAAAGGTGAAAGCGCACACTTTTGCTGCCTATGCACCCAACAGGTTCCCTGCCTGCGTGCGTCTTACAAACATCGCGTGTGGTGGTTGCTGTGAGACAGTGTATCAACAAAGTAGCCAGCCAGTCTGCAACAATGTCGTCTAGCTATTCTGCTAATCAGGTAAGCCCATAATAGTATCTCTAACAAAACAATAAAACAAATGTGGAGTGAACTTAAAACAAGCGCTGTTTTAACCACTGCTTGTCCCTTTTCTTGCCAGTATAATGGTGCCTTCAAGTCGCAGAAACTGCAGAACTGGACTATTCCAAAACAATTTAAAGAGGTAAGCTAATCTATGAGGGGAAACAGGCTAACATCGATTCTGCGTGGTGGTATAAAATATTACAGTTACATGTCCAGAAGGCTACAGTTTTTAAAGATAAGTTCAACACTAATACTCTACTTTCGTGGACAAAATGTTGCAGTCCCTGGATAGAACGCACTTTTGATGTAGGCTAGAGCATTATAGAGGGCTTCTCCACCGGAACGGTCATCATTAAAAACAATAATTTAGTTTTGTTGATGTTATAAATAGGCTAATATAATTTGATTAAAAATGTGGTCTTTTTGTCATTGTTTCGTACTGATTTCAGAGACCCTCTAGAGCTGATGGACACACCACCTTCATAACCTCAGATCGTGGTCACCTACTTCCCGGAATGAAAGCAAAGGTTGACTCAGCCCATAGGCTTAGTTCAAATGTTCAGGCTGTTTAATTACATAGCTTACAAAGTCAGCATACCTGAAAGTACACTGTATAGTCTGGTCATTTATTTGAAGTGCATGGTTTGATCCATGACACTGCTTCATGGGTCTATTCAGCATCAGTAACTTTAATTGTTTGAATAAATGATGACTCATTGTTTTCTTGTGAATGCCTTCAGAGTGGAAGTGCCTGGACATCATTCGTTGGAACGTGGGATTTGCCAAATCGGATCACTCCAGCCTACATTAACCCCACTGCACGTTCCCAAGAGGGGCAGGAGCGTCTGAAGAACTGGAGCAGCTGCAGGGGCACCACCAAAAAGGCCTCAAGGCTCAGGGCTCAAGACACAAGTCCACGACAGGAAGCAGAAGCCCAAAACATTGAGTTGGCCTCCAAAACGCAAGAGAAGGTAAAGCAGAATAACATCCATTAGAACAGCAGTGCATGATGAACTTTGCAAGCTGTCCTTGAACACAACTTGTAAACAATGCACATCTATTGAAATCTGTATCAAATTTGATTTTAGCTCACAACTGACCAATCTATGAACCAGGAGCAGATCACAGCAGTACAGTGCGCCTCCCCCACTTCCTGCCATCCACTGGAGCCTCAGAAGGCTCCAGAACCTGACAGGCCACCCTCCCAGCAAAGTCCAGCACCTTCTGAGAAGACTGCAGCTAATGATCAACCAGCTTCTCTGAAAAGCCATGCCGACAGTAACCCAAATCCATCCAATTCAAGACCAGCTACTCAACTCACCTGAGGAACTCAGAACACAGACTAAGCAGTGACATCGAAGACACAACAAGGATTCTTTGTTTTCGTTCTTTTTTATGATCAAGATCTGACTCTTTTTTTTTTGTAGTTCTATCAGATTTGTTAAACATCCTTTGAAATATATAACTTATAGTCATGAAAGAAAAAATGTTCATTACTTATAAGTCAACTTATTGTCTGGAAAGAAAAACATTAAATTGCATGATACAAAACATTTTTGCATACTGACTGCATATGAATGAATGCATATCATGCAGAATGGTATACTACCTTTTGAGAAAATAATGTGAACTTATATTCAGGGTTCTTAGTTGGTAAAAAAAAACAATTTCCTGGACTGGCCTGTTCTAAATACTATAGCATTTCCAAGGTTATCCATGAAGTATTATCATCATACCACTGTACATGTAGCCTTCAAATCAATACAAACAGATATATCTTTTAAATACTTTTAATTTACAGCATCTTATCAGTACATAGTTTATTCAAGTCAAACAGATACCAAAGAAATATCTATGGTAACTATGCACAGTAAGGTAGTTCAAGTAATGTGCCGTATCCTAAAACCAAAACATCTGATATAAAACTATTTTAGTAAATATATATTATATATAGTAATAGTACACTATGGAAGTCCTGCCAGTATATTTAATGGGAACTGTCTTCTGTCTGACGCATGCTAGACAGCCTTCTGTACTATGTCTAATGAGTAGTATATTTCTGGAAGGAAGATGTAGCTTTTGACCAGAAATGACAATATTGCATGAATGAGTTGGTATACTCGTGCACAACATAATTTCAGTGTTAACACGGATTTAAAAATGATAAAATGTAAAGACATAATGACTGTGTATTTTTACTCAAATTAGTTTACTGAGTTTAAGTGTCATGTCATCACGATGTCCATCAACAACTGCTGATATCAACATAAGTTAAGTTTTAAGGAACTAGAGCTTACATTCTGATCAGTCTACATGCCTGAAGTAGCAAAATATGCTTCTCCATCGTATAGATACATTTAGAGGACTCGTAGACCTGGAAACCTGAACTGTAGGCATGTCACAGCAGAAGAAAAAAAACACTTCTATGAATCCCATTAAGATGAACTGTTTCATCATCAAATAGAATATTCTTTAATTTAGCAGCAACTAAGGATTTTCTTTTAGCTATGGAGAACACTGGTCAAACCAAGCTATTGTTGTCAACATGAAATATGAAAATCAAAAACCAGAGCAAAACATTTAGGCAAAGAAACACCTGCAGAGGGCTTACTCCACGTGACACAGCACTGAGCATAACCTCATGGACACATTCATAAAATTATTACAAAAAAATAATTCATTCATCAAAACAATACTTTCATCATGATTTCTAACATATGTTCTGAAGTTTTTTATTTACCCTTTTTTTCACTTTTTTTTTTTCCTTTTTTGGTTATTTTGATTTTTTCCCCCTTCCATGGCGTGATTGGATAGGACCATGTATCTTCGGCTACTGATTGTCTCTAAAGTAAAGATCTAATCAAAAAGAGGCACCAAACACAGACTAAAATGAAAATAGATATGTACTGTACTGCTATACAAATATAAACTCTGATCTTAAGAGGTATGGAGAGATAAACTAAGCATAAACAGCTCTGTAATGAGAACACAAACCTGTGTAAACTCATGATATAGAAATCTCTTCTACACCCTGGGGGAAAAAAAACTGCACAGTGATAAGAAACCTGTTCAGCGACAATATCTCAAACCCACCCATGCACACTGATAGAAAATACCAGATCCGTTCCGCAAACCAACAAACACGTACCGTACCTCTTGGAGAAGAGATCTAGGTTGAGAACATAAATCTGGTGCACGTCAGCAAGAAAAATGGTACTGGAGCGAGAGAAAAAGGCACAGAAAGACAAGCCCACATAGGGGGTGCACGGAGCAGCAGCTGGCAGCAAACTGGCTGAAAAAGCACACACACACACACACGCACACAAACACACACGCACACGCACACACACACACACACACACACACACACACACACACACACACATACACACGCACACACACACACGTACTCACACAAACTGGCACTGTGTCCAATCACACAACATACCCACTTCACCCCCTGGGGAGATATTTACAACTATTGTGGCGAGACTGAGCTGTCTCGCTGCTGAAGGAGTTCATCAAATGATCATTTCAGTCTTTAAGGAACATTCAAGGGTGTTTTGAAAAGCTGATCGTGGTCCACTCTCTGAAAGAGGATATTCGTGGCGTGGCTAATAATCGTATAGTTGGGAATAACTGAGATAGAGCTAGGCTGTAATAGGAGGACAAAAAGACGACTCCGGCTGTGTTCGGATCAACTTTTTCCTGGACACTGAAGACCTACAGCACTGAGCCTGTAGCAGAGACGTCAATCACCAACACTGAAATCAGCCCACTTCCTGCTTCATCCCTGCCTTCTCTTCCCGAGCAGACGTTTCATTGGCTGGCTTCTGTTTGGTGGTGTCAGTTTTGGCTGGATGTGAGGCCGCCACGAGCTTGGTTTTTGCCTTAGTATTGTCTGAGTGGTGGAGGACCGGAGGTGGTGTTTGCTTCCTCGGAGGCTGGCCATTCTTTGGGGGATGGGGGTCCTCACCGATGTTGACGGACAGGTTGGTGTACAGCGGCTCCAGCTCCTTGGAGAGGAGATTGTACGTCAGTGAGTTCAACCCATCGGAGCGCCAGTTTATCCTTGTTCGCTTCAGCAGGTCAAACCTATCAGGAATCAGACAGAAGAGAGTTCACCGTCAGTAAAGGGCTTTGAGATTTAATAGAGAGTATTACTAATAGTAATACTATTACTAATACTAATAGTAATATTCCAATAAAATAGACCAATGAAAGCTGGAAATGTGCAGTTGCTGGTATAATCACTCCAAGTGAGTCACTTGACGTGATGCACAGAATGTATCTCATCCAATCAGATATTAATACTGTAAATGCCTAATTGTTGTACAATTGTGTGCTACTGTCTGCTGTTTATGCAGTAACAGAGCTGATGTTGTAAAAGCACACAAAAAGACTACCTTATGAAAGACTGAAACTACTTATGTTGGATGGACATCCCCTCCACCCCCCCACCCAAAAAAAGCACTTATCTGACCATGATAACATTGCAGATTTATACCAACCACCCACATATACCAGACCCATTTCACAAAATATTTAGATAAAAGGCTGTTTGCAACAAAAAAAATCTGTTCCATAGCTTTTAAGCTTTATGTCCATTCGCTAAGACAACCCACAAACTCTCATAGGTCGACCAAACATAACCACTGAATTTACATTGCAGCTTTGGTTCCTGTTCTCCATTATGTCTGAGTGAAATAAAATGCGGATCGATCTATAATGCAGAGGACTGCATGCCATGTGATTGTCCAGATGCATATCTATTGTATAACTTTCATTCTCCTGACCGTATCTGACTATGTAACTATGCAACACATAAACATTTGCAGATGCTCTGTTATAACAGTAAAAGAAATGTCTTTGGACAGCCAATGATCACCCAAACAATTTCTTTTCACACAATCCTGTGCAGTGATTACCTGCGAGGGTTCTGCTCATTGCCGTGGTCCCCTTTATGCTTGATCATCTTATAATGACCAATGGCCACAGGGGGGCGCACAATCTTCATCCCAGAGAGACGTATCCTGTGGAGCGACATAAAAGAGGGAAGGTGTGAAACAAAAGGACAAAGTACAAAAGCACAGAGGGAACATTTATTAGAGTATTAGAGATCAGACATAATATGAAGAAAGGAGTAAATATGGGACACTGGGAGGGAGTGTTGCCCACCTGATGGAACAAAACTTACAGTATGTATCTCTAAACTACCTACTGCTCCTTTAATGGTTGGATGGTGGGTTTGTGTTATCAAACATAGTACAGATCTAACTAAGTAGATCTGATCTAACATAGTGTCGATCTAACTACAATATGACACTCCCAAGATTAAGGCAATACTACAATTTACTATGCCAGATACACAGTCTAATTGCAGGGAAAAGCTATACCATATGATTCTTCTGTTCATTTACATTGAGACAATTGTCTCGCTTGTCTGGCCTAGACCGTATGCAAACTTCCAACTGTAACTCCCATTGCAATTACCAAAAGAGTCAGAGCCGAGTTAAAAGTTTTAGTGAAAATAACACAACTTTATTTTTTTTTTAAATCTTTCTTAGGTTCAACATATGGCATTAAAGGCATGACCTGCTGAAGAGTAGCCCACTTTAGTCAGAGCTCATGCATCAAGCTGGCCCTGTGGTTTCTGGGACAGGCAACAGAGGCTCTGTACTCATTTCAGCTTTGAGTCAACGCCATGTTCAGAGAGTAGCCTACACTACAGAAACAGACTTGGGAGAGAGGGGACCACGGAGGGAGCAATACTAACTAATGACCTATAAAACTGAGTTATATAATACAATCACAACAAACTAAGTATCTCTACTTGCTGTACAAATTGAAAGGCTTTGACTTTTTGTGTTTGATCCTATATTCAAGATCTTCTTTTGGCAGGCTTTTACTTAAACTGATCATTCATTGATTAACAGACAAATATAAAGTTCCTTTTCATGCAATTCCACAAAAGCATGATCATTTCCAAAAAGTTGAAGCCTTGCAAGCATACAGTCCCAACCTGCAATCAATTGATTATACTTACTGGACCTTCAAACAGTTAAACTAGAGTGAGAGGACGCGAAAGAGGGCATAACATGAAAGGGGTATGGATGGAAGATTCTAGAAGTGCAATGATAAACAAAAGAGAAGAACAAGAAAAAAGAAAAGGCAGCAAAACATGACTCATGTCCTGTGTCGTCTATGTAACTCACACTAGGGGTTGTTAACCTGTGAGTTACTTTTGACCCTTCAGCTCCTTTCAAAGTGATTTGACTTGATAGCTTTTTTAAAAGATCGGTATCATGCTATGTTTATATAAGTGTCCCTAATTTCGAGGCATTTGTTGAAAACCTTTGGTGGTAACTAGTGAGGCTTAGTCAACCTTTGGCACCCCTGCTCAGGTGAGAAGTTGTGAATGTGTGTCTAGCCAGGACTGGCTAGGTGACAACTGGAGGTGTTAATTTTATTAATAGCAAAAGTCTAACATCTAACATGTCATTTCACACTTATAATACAGAATGGGTGCCCTGCAATGAGATTTAAGCTTGACCCAAGCATCTGACACATTAGACTTGGCCCATTAACTTAATTAGGGCCTCGGGGTGCCTATCTGGGATGGAGCCACGTGCGTCTCTGCTCACCTGGCTGCGATGTCATCATCCTCACCTCCCCATCCCCAGTACTGGTTGGGAAAGCCATTCATCTTGAGGTACTGGTTTGGAGTTACAGCAGAAACCCCGCCGAAATACTGTGGATACGGCAATCTGCAAGCACAATGGAGAAATGTCATGGTGACGGCAAATAATTTGCTTTCACACTTCGTACTTTCCATCAAACCCAAACTGAGTCTGCCTGTATGCTGCAATTTCTACTAATTCTAATTCTGCACATTATAAATATAATTGTACATACAGTACAAGTTATAATTATAATTTTGAACATGCAGTATTTGGGAGGATTTTTAGACTGAAAGATAGGTGAATTACTGTGGACAGCAGAACAGTGAAAGAAGGGTGTGTGTGATGGGTTGCTCTCTGAAAATGTCACCAAACTACTTAATGAAGTGGCTGACTCATCCACTGAAAAAGGTAGGTCTATACAAGGCAAACTATGACCCAGCCTGGAGGCTCTCATAGGAAAAAATGGATTATAGGAGGCAAATGTAACCAGAGCCCAGTGGAAACAGGAGGTCAGTCTTACCTGTACCTAAACTTGTCCATGGCCACAGAGAGGTGTGTTGGAAACTGAGGGTGGCAGGTGTACGTGTTGTGGTCATTTTCAGGAAGGAGGTCAACGTCATGGAGGAAGATGCAGCTCCAGTCTTCATCCCGGAGTGCCTCGCGTACCCCGACATTCAGCAGCTTGGCGCGGTTAAAAGTGGAGTTTCCAGACTGCGGCGGAAAAGACGGAGGGGAGGGAGTTATAAAAGTGACACGAGGAGAGATGCGGGAAGTGGAGCATGTCTCATCCTTTCCTTGGAGGCACTTGGCCTAGAATTCCCAAAAGGTGTTTTACATTTTAGTTAGACTCACCAAGTGTCTACCATGAAAGCCAGATATAAAAGGATTTAACAAAACAATCCCATCCCTGCTTTCTATCTGTCTTTCTTTCTCTTCCTGTCTTTTTTGTTGATTGTCAGTAACATTATCAGTTTCATCTCTTGATGCTTTATTTGAATGTCCCAACTGGCTATAGACAAAGCAGTACTGTGTAACATAATACTGTATATCACAGAACACCTTATTTCTATTTTAATTTATTTACATCATTTGAATGTCCAAACTGTCTATAGGCAAAGCAGTACTGTGTAACAGAATGCCATATTTCTATTTTAATTTATTTACGTCACTCACATTCAAATAGTATACTGAATGCAAGTGAAAAGAATGAATAAAAATGACACAAAATAACTGTGGTTTTAATCTATTTAGTGTGGACAGAGTGCCCAATACTACATGATGAGTTGGATGCTCATTTACTCTAAGGCCACAACAAATATTGTACATTTGTGAATGAATTTTCTGCAAGGTTGTATTGGTTAAGGAAGTACAATGTGAGACCTGGTGCACAATGTAGATGCTGTAGTGGATCTGCTGGCGCTGCAGGAACGGGTGGAGGTGGTAGAGGAGGGCGCGGAGGTGCGCCTGCCGGTTACGGTAGGGCACCACGATGGCCGTATGGTGCCTTGGCTCACAGTCAGGGGGAGTGTAATGACCTCCTGGAGTGACGAGGGGGTTCTTTTCCTTGATCTCTTCCAGCGAGGGAGGGGAGGCCAGGCGCACAGACACAGGACCCACTGCAGAAAAAGCGAGAGCATTTTTAGACTTAATCATCAGCAGCAATCTTATTCGCTTGGGGGTGGGGGATTGGGGGAGGGGGAGGGGGGGGAGGCAATGGAAACAGTGGATGCAAGCCAAGGCAGCTTATCCTGGAATCTTGGCCTCAGGATGTGATTGTCATTGCTGAAGGTTAGTGAAGTGGTGGGCGCATTTGTTGTGATAAAAAAAATGAGGTTTATTATGGCACCCTTCACATAAAGGATAATGGCTGATAAAGTTCAGTTAATTGTAACCGTACTCAGCATTTCTAAATTGGCTACATATTCTAAAATGTGTCTGTATTATATAATACAATTATAGCTTTATTACATACAGAGGAACTTAACAGGCCATTGAATCCCTAACCTTCAAAATCAAGCTTTTCAAGACACACATCTGAGCTAAAAACTTGACCATTTGTAGCCTCACACAACACTGCTGTGCTATGCTATCTGCAATTCTGTATCCATGGACATCAGTAGCCTGATCTGCTCACCCAGTAAAGGTGAGGGCACCTGGCAGTCCTTCAGCTGTGGAGTTGGTCCTGTTGGTGCTGCTGGTCCTGTCTGATGAGGCAATAGCGCCCCCAGGTGACTGAGGTTGGTATAGACGTCGTGTGGCCGCGAGTAGTCGAACTCGGGCTCGGTGGAGTGGACGAGCACCGACACCAGGCCCCGGAACCCGCCAAGGGAGAAGTAGAGGACGAATGCAAACTGGAAACCCACCAGCATAGCCAGCGTGCAGGGGGAGTCTAGTGCTCGTCCGCAGCACAGCATCGTTGGAGTGTGTGTATGTGTGTGTGTGTATGTGTGTGTGTGTGATAGACAGAGAGAGAGAGAGAGGAGGAAAGAGAGAGTCAAGGGGGGAAAGGACAGGGAGAAAAAGAGAGACGGAGAGGGTGTTGCAAGCGAAAAGATGAAAAAAAACAGGGATGGCTTTGAGAAACTCAGAGCCACTGAGAGTGCAGACTGGGAAGAGAGGGAGCAGCCTTACAGGGAATGCAAACTAAAACAGAGGTATGATGGTGGGATAAGGAGGGAGAGGAGAGGAGAGGAGAGGCGAAGGAGAGGAGAGGCGGAGGTCAAGAAGGGCAACTCAGGCTCTGAGAGCCGGGCAGTGGGCATCTATAGTGTGACAGAGAGAGGCCTCAGGAGCAGGGCATTCCACATACCCATACCCTCAGCACAGAGGCAATCACTAGAGAGAGAAAAAGAGATCAAAACACATCAATACAATACTTATAACATGGACATATACTGTACATAACTGTAGACAACATATCCATTGAGACAGTTACATTTTAGTTTTGGAAGAAATACTGTATAAAATGCATAAAGTTGTAAAAATAGGGCATAAAGTAGGGGGTTTGCAATGTATCTGACACACTGCGCTTACTAACATTGTAACACACACACACACACACACACACACACAAACATGACATACTACGCCCCCCCCCTCCTCCCCCCAAACTATTCATTGTTAAACAGGAAGCTGAGTAACAGATTCAATTTCACAAATAAAACCTCTTGAATGCTTGTTTCTTTACCTGTGCTTTGGTCTTTTCAGAGATGCCCACACAGCAGTAAATGTCCATTGTGCTCCTTTCCCCTGTAGGACACATTACCAGGCATTCTGGGAAAAGATTGAGCCAAGTCTCAAAATCTCTTTCTACAGGCAGGTCAATAGCATGGGCCACAGGTCTGACATTACTGGCTAGACTTCTAAATGTATGAACAGACAGAGGGAGGGAGCATGCATGTAACACTGGGCCCCCATGGAATGCTTTCACTGAACTAATTAAAGTTGTTTGACTGACATTCACAGTGGCTCATCCAATGGCATTATCTTGGCAGGTAAAAGAGAAAGGCTATTTGGGATTAGATGCAGCAATTTCTCATGCCTCGATAAATCCTTCTTTCTGTTGCCTTCCTCATTCAATGCATTTCCATTTGAAAGTTCTCTCTAAATAACAAATGACCTTGAAAGTCTGTAGGTGCACTATATGTGATTCTGCACTGTGGGATGGTGGATAGAGGCCAAGTACCAGGGATGACATTGTACAATTGGACCTATCAGCATTCCACAGCATTTATCACTCCACGTGAGTTGGAAAAGGAAGATTTGTGTGTAAGGCAAACTTTAGCAGCTTAAGCTGCAGGTAGTGTGAAATGTGAGCAAAGTAAACAATGTCATTAAACTTAACATTTACACATTATTATTATTATTATTATTATTATTATTATTATTATTACTGGGGTATTATTATTAAAAACGACTACCAAAAATAATCACTACACATTTTGTAACGACACATTCTATCCGGCATTGCTTACGTGTATAGTATAGCTTTCGGATGAATTGGATGAGGTTTCTGTGACTCCCATCGAGATGCGACTCACCCGTTCCCCTTCGATGGTCCGAATCAAGTCCCAGGCTTCGGAATGAAATATGAAGGCCCCTCTCTCTAATGTACATTCGACCGATTTGTGTAATTAAGCTTCATCCAACAACATTCCTGGATGTAACGGTGGCGACCAGGCTCTACAGCGAGCGCAAGAAAAGCCGAGGAGGATGGGCCATCGTCTTCGCCAGCAGGTGCTTCTCAGAAGCCTTTACCACCAAATGCTACATCGGTCTGCTAAACCGCTGTTGTGGTGGCCGCTTGCAGACATGCAGAGGGGCAAATGCAGATGACGCGTCTAGAGGGGCACCCTTTAATGGGCGAGTTGACAATGGACTGACAGAAAATGAAGCCAGACGCACACGTTGTTTCAGAACACATTTTCAGGCATCAGAGCATTTGTGTTTTTCTTCTCTACATCTGCTTCCACTACGTTCGGATGCAAATATTCGAATGGAAGGTATTTGACTACACTTGACGTGAGGATGCTGCGCGTGTTCTTCCTAAAACGGAATGTTGGGAGGCATCCGCCAAAGCTAAGCCCCTCCTCCACTCTTCCATGTTTGGGAAAAGTCACATTGCAGCATATAATTATTTCAGTGGTGCACACAGATGGATTTTATCATGTGAAGGATGCTCTGAGCTGGAGATAATGGCTATGACTTTAAGAGGTTTAGCTTTAATGTTCATGTCATGCATTAACTCATGGATGCAACACTGACTCTAAAAGCAGGGCTATCTTAATCTTCAGAATGATAGCAAAAAAAAAAAAAGAAAAAAAGAAAAAAAAAAAACATCTCATCGCCATCCTCTTTACTGAGACATTTTGCTGCTGAGTTCCTCGATCACCATAGGCTACTCATAAGTAGGAGTTGGAGGGATTGCTCCTGTTGGACTTGTACTCTGCTAGTTGAACAGAGCATATTTTAAGGTGCTAACTTGAGGATTTCAAGGAGGCTGATATATTGATCATCTCTGATAACCTGTTACGTTAGGCTACAGGTATATCACTAAACCACCTACCTGAAATGCCCCTTTGGTCCTCAGGTACTGGCAAGTGGCTGAGTGAGTCCACATGTAAGGACAACAGACTTGAGAACAGTCTGATTTAAAACAAACAAACAAACAAACAAACAAAAAGTAACACTACCCTATGCGGTTCTGTTATGCCTCTTACCCAGGTATGAATTTCTGCATTTTGACGTTTCTGGCATGACCTGTCGGTTAATGTCTGGCAACACCAAGCAAGTTGTGGTTTAGAGCTTCCTTCAATTCAGATTGTGATGCTTTGAGTTTAATATCTTGAGGAAGCTGATTGTAGAAAACCATAAAAAAAATGAAAATTAAATGGTCAAATGTTTCATTAAGTTTATC
This sequence comes from Sardinella tawilis, assembly GCA_030264315.1. Taxonomy (NCBI): domain Eukaryota; kingdom Metazoa; phylum Chordata; class Actinopteri; order Clupeiformes; family Clupeidae; genus Sardinella; species Sardinella tawilis. The sequence continues at coordinate 5,257,843 of JASCQY010000173.1, forward strand.
TTGACTGATGTTTAAAAAACACAGAACTATAATAATAATAGCAAATTGTTCTGTAGACATTTATATTTGATTTATGGAAAGGTTCAACACAAGGTCATGGTTCCTCATGTCAGGGTCAGGATCACCTAAAGGTATGCAAGAACCTTTTATTAATAGTTGAATGACTGATTACGGGACGAATGAAGGCCCTCACAGTCTCTTGGCAATAAACCATGCTTGTATTGGAT
>JASCQY010000173.1:5282751-5292947 GCA_030264315.1 Sardinella tawilis
TTACAGTATGTATTTCATTTACCTTGCTATTCATATATCTAGTTGACTTTTACAAAGGGATTCATGTCAAAAATCATAACATTTTCATCCATGTGTAGCCTACATGATGGCATGTGTTGCCATGGTGATAGGTTAGCACTACTGAAGAAACTTTAAAGACTTCTAAAGCCAAGAAGCAACAGTGTTTCACTCAGTGGGGTTTTGGTTGTTTTTTTGGTGTAAAGATTTGAAGAAGCTCTAGGGGAAGAGTTCAGCATTCCTTCGGCTTGTTATTGAAACTCACCCTCTGAGCAACAAAGACTTCACCTGGGTGGCAACGGCAGCTGGTTTCTGACATGTGTTGGGCCCTGAGGTACGTTTGAGGAAAGGTACATTGACAAATAGAGAACATTGCAGATCTTATCTCTTAGAACATTTTTCAGATGGTCTTAGAGTTTCTATCTCATTTTCTCATTGGGTGATGAGCTGAGTCTACCCTCCATTTGTTTTTTGGCGATGAACTGCAACTGTCTGCTGTCTTTTCTGTCGTTCTCCAAAAATGGCCGAATCAACTATGGCTGACAGGAGGGCACAGGCACACCTTAGTCAATTTCAAGAATACCAGTTCTCAGTAACTCATTACACTCCGACTGTTTACTCTCTCCAGCCGGCTGTTGTTCTCCTCCGTTTGTTTTCTCTTTACTGTCTTTCCTCTCTCTCTCTTATCCCCATCCCTTAGTTCCCCGACTCCTTGAGTGTGACGTGTGGTGTGGAATGCCTCAGTGGTGCCCTTCCCTTGGTACTGAGCTCCAGTGTTGCGCTCTGTGTGTAAGTTGGCTGCTTCGAGGGGTCTTGGGCCCTCAAACCAACACCCCACCAACTCCCTCCAGCCGTCTTGCCCCCCCCCCCCCCCATCCTCCAATAACAAACACAGGAAGTGGCTGTCGCCGGGTGAAAACAGACAAAGAGCAGGGCTGTGCAGCTTGACCCTTTTGAAGTGCACCACTCGCTCCCTGAAAGGAGGAGGGTGCGGGAAATTTTGTGGTTTTGTGGCTTCTCGCTCAAGTACATGATGATGGCTATTCAGTGGGGGTATCAGCATACTGGGTGGCTTTACAAGGGGACTGATGAGCCCCGCCGGACAGTTAGTTTGATAGGTACCAGTGAGTGATCTGTTATGTTAAAGATGTGATGCATTTTGAGTTGTCAGTTTTAATCTGATAACTGGGACTGTTATTGCTTGTGTTCTAAATGTCAGGCTTCCATTAGTGTGTCAGTCCTCTTTTGCAGTGTGTGTGTGTGTGTGTGTGTGTGTGTATTAACGCTGCTGACACAGGGGAAGGCAGGCAGAGACAGCTTGCTGTCCGTGCCAGGATGGTTTGCCACATGTACAGTACAAAGCGCCGCCGGGCAGAAAGTAAGCACCGAGGAAGAGGAAGGAACGTTTGTGTTCAAAGACCGGAGAGGATATGAAGGATATTACAGATCTCCTCTCCCCTAAACATAAACACACTCTCATCCTCAGTGTTCCCTTTCTCTTTCAGGAAAATAACCACAGAGCTGAAGATGGAGCTGGAAGATAAAAAGAATGAATGGATTGCATTCTCTCTGTTGCGAGAATTCTTCTAGTGGTGCGAACACTTTATAAAACCATAAAGAACTCCTAACCTGAGCACTCATCAAAATTATTGAATGACACGGCACGCAGTGCCACTGCCAGTTCCACTGCAGGCACACACACACACACACACACACACACACACACACACACACACACACACACACACACACACACACAGTTCATATTTGACTGCACTTGATGGACTAGATTGCAAGCTCATTGCCCAGACAATCTTGCTCTTAACCCAGAAATCACCACACAATTATACAGAATCAAGGCTGCACCACATGCGGTGCACAGTCTAGTGGTAGGCGTAGAGCAGCCAAGGTAACGTGTCATTACACGTTCAACAGGGAGGGAACTAGCACAGTGTGTTGTTAGCGCACATACTGTAACTAGGAGGAAAAAGCACTTAGAACAGCATTTTCAGAGGAACTTGTCCAGAGTATGTTGTGACTTTGGGGCATATAAATGGACGTGCCATACATATCTGACCATCTGGGTGTGTAAGTTCCTATATGGTCAGCCAGCATGTACTGTAGGTCTATGTAACTACAGTGTAGCATGTTAGATCAACACAGGGCCCAAAATATACAAACATGCAGGGCGGCAGTTTTAGCATACAGATGGTTTAACAGATACACATCATGTATGTATGTGATTGTGACTGCATCTGTGTATAATCAATTGTGAGTGTGTCAAAAACATTTAATAGATTATCCTACATTCATCAGTATTCACATCATTATTGCACATCTGTGAACAAAAGATTCTAGATTAGCATTAATAAAAGTTAACTAAATCCAATCACTGCTCATTCAAAGATCCTGCATATCTATACTTATCATGTGACTAGGCATGTATACACTTATATGTATAAGTAGCAAGCAGTGGAGTGAACTGCACTTCTTAAATGCATCGAAAGCCAAAGCATGAATCTTGCCATCCTCTTTTAGCCTCCCCAGTCTCTCATCCCCAAGATCATGGGATTTAGCACTTTCCCTGTGGAAGGATAAACCGCATGCATCGAATATGCATATATGCTGATTTCCCCACAGCTTTGTCCTAACCAAACCATTGCAAAATTATAAGCTATGGAGTCTGGCAGAGGATGTGTAAATGTAGCCTAGGATGTAAATCTCCATGGATCATCTGCCAAACATGCAGAGCAGGAATTAACAGAGAGCAGAGACACACTAACGCTGCCAAGACAGACACAAGCCATGCTGCCGATTTCTGAAGCACATTTTTAATGTAAATAAAACTCCTAAAAAGTGCTGATTTTGGAGAACGAATAACTTCAGAAAGCAACAAAAACGAGAAAGTGAGCTCCAGTGTTAGAACTAAGTGTCCTTGTGGAACTCTACAGTAGGGCATCTTACAAGAGCACTTCAGTAATAATGATTAATAATGATAGTAATAATGATAGTTTATTGACACCTTTAAACTACGTACTGTACAGATGAATGGAGTATTGTACATTGTTCTCTGATGTATTCAACTTGGATTGATAAAGAATAAATTCAAATTCTGCTTCACAAGTCCAAATACAACCTGAAATTTAAGCTGGGGATTGAAATAATCAAATTTGGTGAAATGGCGTCCTCTTTGGCAATCACAACTACAACTACAGTTGATTTCCCAACTATTACATCACAGTAGGACTTTGTTCAAATTCATGCCTTTTTAGAGCCTATTTCTAACTTCACAATTAACATACTGTATGAACTGTGTTTTGTGTTCATGTCAGCTCTGTTGCTATGCACAACAGCTCCTAATTCAGCAAAGTCAAAGAAAAAAAATGATTTTCCATTTCCACGTCTCCTTTAACTTTTCTGTGTTCTGTTCATTGGTCTAGTCAGTTCAGTTCACAGAAATTTGGACGAAGGTTACGGTGTAACTTTATCTTGGACTGGTAAAGTAACTCCATTAGAGATATTATGGTGTGTTTGCAATTCATGTTTGTGCCTTACATGTAATAAGCTGCGCTAAGTCTCTCCTGTCCTGCATTGATTTGATTTAATTTGATGAGCGGCCCTGCCAACTATCGATGAACCAACAACTGTTCCTCGTTTTTGTGAGCTGCGGGGCAGTTAGTCAGCATTTCCAGAGTGCGCAACACAATACTGTGGTGCTGGACCGAGGCTGACGTCTCCGCTCTAGCGGATCGATGCTCTAATGGGCTCTGACTCTGTGGCTCTGTGGCTATGGTAGCCCTGCAGGGTCATACAGCACTGTGAGGCTAGATCCAAAGTACACATTGGAACCGAGCCAGAGGCCTTGGCATGGATACCGGCGTGGCGAGGGGGCTGGGGCTGGGGGTGGGTGGGTACGGGGGGCCACGGGGACTGCAGACAAGCTGGGAAATGGACTGAGGAATGCCTGCTCTGTTGAGAACCAGAAAGGGGAGTGGGTGTTTTGGCGGCAATAGTGCAGGAGTGATGGTGTTGGGGCAATGAAGGGTTAAGGGGTGGAGGATGGGGGTGCTCTAGTATTGGATGGAGGGAAAAGAAGAGTATAGATGTGTTTGCCCATCTAGGAAAAAGGCCTTAAAAAACGCTGCAGGATTATTAGGAATCTCAAGTATTGGAAGAGCATCAGGTCCTGAATAAAAGAGCGTTTTGTTCTCTGGAGAGAGAGAGGAGAGGCCCTGGCTTATTGAGTAATTAAACCAGCATGAGAGGAGAGCAAGGAGGAACGTAAGAGAGAGAGAGAGAGAGAGATGGCGCAGGACAGAGGGACTGAGAGATGATTTATAAAGCCTCGCAATAAGAGCACTCTGTCAAAGATTAAGGGAATCCTGAACGAACAGCGACTCCCTGGGTGGATTTCATTTCTGGGTATGAAATGGAAGCAGTATTAAAAAAAAACAAGACCAAGACAAGAGATTTATGGAGAGACTGCAGTTGACACAGAAAGGTGACTTGGGGAGGGAAGGGAAGGGAAGGGAAGGGGGGGTGGGATAAAAGTCAGCCAATACCAGAGACGAGCAGAGGAGGAGAAGTACAGTCTGTGAGTGATAGATATAGTGTGAGAGATATGCATTGACGCAGGCTCGTAAGACCAGAGGGTCGCCTCTTAAACCCGTGCCATCAGTCCCCTCCGCCCGAGGCTTATTTCAGAGACCAAAGTCCAGTGCTTCAAGTCTGCTCTCACAGTCTTTGTCATGTAACTACAGATTCAAATAATAACGGGCAGATATCAGGCTGCTAAACAGAACCACATTTGTCATTCCCTGGAGGAGGCAATAATGAGGTATTGTAATGTCTCCAGAATGCCCTCAAAAGAGGAGGAGGAGGGAGAAAGAGTTGAAGAAAAAAAAGGAAAACACGAACAGAAGAAAAGAGAACATCTAGTGAAGAACTAACAGTTAAGAACTCAGTCAACATGGTTGGCAGGACACCCAGGTTTCAGTGACTGTTGTCCTTGAAGACTGTCGAGAAGAAGGAGAGAGAGAAGAGAGGGAAGATAGAGAGGAAGAGAAAGGGAAAGAAAGAGAGGAGAGAAAGAGTTCCAGGCCTCCGTCAGTGTGAGAGTATTTATTTTCTCCTTATGCTCCCCTGCTGCTCAAGGAGCTGAGGGACCATAAGAACACGGGCATTGTATTCTGCCACCAGAGCAGCCAGCTCAGTTATACCTCACGCACTCTCACACAGACACGCACACACACACACACACACACACACACACTCACTCACATACAAACACGCACACACACACTCACTCACACACACACACACACTCACTCACATACGCACACACACACACACACACACACACACTCACTCACATACGCACACAAACACACACAAACACACACACACACTCACTCACTCTCTCTCTTACACACACACACACACACTCACTCACATACGCACACACACACACACTCACTCACTCTCTCTCTCACGCACACACACACACTCACTCACATACGCACACAAACACACACACACACACACACTCACTCGCTCACTCTCTCTCTCACACACACACACACACACTTCTGCTCTTAAGCAAAACAAAACGAAAACTCTCTCATAACCCACACACACTCACATGCATGCATGTATACAAACACATATCTACACAGTATCTATAGTTGTATGCTTAGCCTACATGAGTTCACATATGTTAATACTTGCACACATGCAGCTCAACATATGCAGCAGCCCCCCACGCACATGCTACACACACTGCACACGCTACACACGCACACACAGCATTCTCCCCATGTCATCACTAGAGCGCCGCACGTTAAACCTCCACCTTCTCATACCACAAAATGGGTGCTAAGCGTAGGTCTATTCCCACAGCAGCCATACTGCCGCCCTTGACAAACGTCTTCCTGAGGTTGCATAACGTGTGTGTGGCCATTAATACCACCTGTATGACATCATTCAGTATTTCACCTGCCCCTTCGCCAAGCCCAAGGGGACCCCATGGGAGTACCTTATGCCTGGGACAGATGAGGGCCAGTGGGGTCAGGACTGAGGAAGGGGGGGGTGGGGGCCTAAAGAGCCTCCACATAACAGTCACGAGAGGTCCTGGGGTCGCAGACAGTGCATTCATTTAACTGGCCTGGCCTGAGGACAATTAAACACTGTACCTCCATAAGAGAGGAAAGCCTATAAACTGCTGGCTGACTCAGGAGTTGGCATTGGAAGCGTTACTGAGGACTGATTTCGAAGTGTAACAACAGAAACACACACAGAGTAGAGTTGAAAATATAAGGGAACAGCAGGAGTTGCCAACACCCACTTACCCACTCATATACAATGTATGCACACCATCTAACACACACACACACACACACACACACACACAGAGTAAAGTTGAAAATACAGGGAACAGTATGGGTTACCATGAGTTGCTATTTTCTTCACATTTTTCAAAGATTTTATAGCATACAATATACATTGCTTGGGGTTATGACTTATTTTAATGAAGGGTCTAGGGAAGCGGTGGGGTAGAGAGTGATGGCTGGTTTAGAGCCATACATTTTGATGAGGGGCATATGGCAGCAATCTAGGGACTTACTGGGGGACTACTGAGAAGGAACAGGAGCGTGCAGTGGAGGTGGACAGGATACGATGGAGCTCCTGTTTGCTCTTTCCGGACAATTAAGAATGCAGATGGGTTTGATGCATGGCTAATTAAAATGATTGAATTAAAATGAAATATGCTTTGCCTCGGGGAGGGTAAAAGAGAAGATGCACAAACATGGTAAGAACACTACAGCACATTCGGCCATGTTCGTGCTGGTGCTGTGCTGACGAGTGCATAAGACTTCACTGCATATAAGTTCTGTCTCGTTACCTCTCAGTTTCCAAGTGTTCTGCCTTTTTAAGCGCATGGCTGTGGGGCTTCACGCCTGGTGGCAATGATATATGGAAGAGTGAGAATGTCAGGAAAGTTTTGTCAAAAGCTTTCGCAGCTTATTTAACACATTTTGCAAGGCTTCACGCACCACAGCCTCAGAGCTGAGTGTTGACTAAACAAAGAGACAAGACACATGGTTATGAATGATCATTCAATCATTTGGCCGGCCAAGACATTGTTGCATACAGTTGGTCTCATATAAGGGCTGTTTTACACAGATAACACATAATACTTCATAAATACTTCATAAATCTTAATATTGTTCTTAAACCGATGTGGATATTTCAGTAATCTGTATGCCATACAATACAAAAAATACCACTGCAATAGCATGACAGATTAGCACCTTTAGCAACAGAAATGATACGAGGTACAGTGTGAAAAACAGCTGGACTTGTAAACATGGCAGAGTTTAGATTTGATAGGCACAATTCCTGACGCCGTGGCTAAATTCAACTTCAGCCAGGATTTTGAGAAATGACTAACACAAGGAGAGTGTGAGAGGGAGGCCCAGAGGACAGGCATGGATAGACAAGAAAAAAAGCAAAGTCTCCAGATTGACTCGCACAAGAACAGAGAGGGATTCAGCAGAGGCCAAAAAGACTATGAGCTGCGCCGAAGCGAAAAGGCCACGGTAAGACACATAAGAAGGCTGATAAAGTGTAAGCTTGTTGGAATGAAACAGGAGGGCACGGAAAGGTGAACTGGAAAGAGATCAGAAGAGAGGAGAAAGGAGGGAGGAAAGGAGAGAGGAGATGTGAAAAGAAAGATGGAGTGGTTAAACAAAGGCAAAAGTAGAGAAGTGTATAGAAGACAGGAGAAAAGAGAAGAGGAATAGAGAAGGAGACAGAAAGGAGAAGAAATGACCTCAAGTACCATTAGAAGAAGGAAAAACAAGAGGATGTGAGAAAGAGGAGACAAGAATGTAAAGGAGAGAAAATAGAGAAGAGAAGAGAAAGGGGAGATTGGAGGGGAAAAGAAAAGAAAAGAAAAGGAAGAAAAACAAAAACACACATCTGGCTAGGTGTCACTAACACATGGATGCATTCTCAGGATTCAGGACAAGACGCCCTCTGCCCCGGGCAGGGTCCCCGAGGAGCCTTGTGGCTCTAGGACGATGTTGCTGGAGTCCAAACACGTGAAGGCAGTGGGGGGGATCTTCTGCGGGTTGATCTGATTGTACTCTAAGTGCACCGAGGTCAGAGAAGAGTTCTTCTTTCCTCTGCGTTTGCACAGAGAGAACCTGGGCACAAATCTGCAAAAAACACAAGACCCCAAAGGAGGCCAAGAAGCAGTCAAGAGCGTGAACATGATTCCTCCCCACCAGTCACTGACATCATTCGGTGAAAATGGTTGATGGGCTTGTTAGAAGCAGTATTTTTGTTTAGAATGGGCTAATTGGCTGTCATAGAGATTTATTGTTATACAGTAAAGGTTATTGCCGTGTGTCTGCAAAGCATTTGGCCGGCAGCCAAGGGAAACCCTCAAAGGTTTTAATTTGTCTGGAGTTTTTGAGGCCGCACCGTTCGCCCGTGTCTGAGACAGGATATGATGTCGTGCCACAGTTAGCCTACATACCATGTGACCGATAAGGATGAAACAGTATTCAAGTACAGAGAAAAAAAATATGAGACACAGATGGACCAAGATTATGAACACAAACATCAGAGATGGCCAAGAAAGATTTGAATTAGGATCTGAATGAAGATCTTTCTTGGGATGAATAAAAACAAAGAAGTCAAGCCTGGCAATATGACTTACTTACGATATGATTGACCGTGGCTGAAAATAAGCACACTTCTTGTCAAAGTTTTGAGAACAAAGTATTTTTGTTTCTGCTTTTACAGTCTAAAGTAGGCCAGCCAAGGGGGAGGCAGAATAGGGAGTGAGATGGCCCGTAAATGAAAATGTAAATAAAAATAAAATTGGGTCCAATGCATATCCTACTGTATGTATTGCTTGTACTAAAAGAGGTGATATCACGAATTAGCTATTCTACCAGAACGAATAATATTATTAAACAGTAGAATCAACAGTGGACAGTTGGAACAAATATGTGGACTTTTACTAAAGTTTTCCATCTCTACTGAACAACTAGTCATATTGGTTGTGACTACACAAGGATATCAGGCAGATTTGATATTACAATCAAGAACTCCAGTTGTGTACAGCAGACAGGGTCTTACATAGGCCTGGTGTAATGTGTATATAAACATGCTGCAGGCTATATAGCATGGCAGCAATGTCGCATGCTCAACTCACTTGATGTGGTTGTGGTCAAGGCGCAGGAGCTGCAGCTGACGGAAGACGCGCATGCAGCGCGGGACAACCTCCAGCTCATTGTTATCCAGCAGCAGCTCCGTCAAGGTCCGGTAGGCGCCGCGGAAAGACGGGCCCTTTAGCCCGTCGTTACGGATGCGGTTGTGGGACAGGCGCAGCGACAGCAGGCCCGGGCTGAGGTGGCTGAGGATGAAGGCGGGCACGGTGTCGATGTGGTTGTGCTGCAGCGAGAGCTGGCGCAGGCCTGTGGGGAGGTGGCTGGGCACCAGCGAGAACTGGTTGTTGGACAGGTCCAGGGCCTCTAGTTTACTGCAGGGTTACAGAGAGGGAGAGAAAGGGGGTAAGAGAGAGAGGGAGAGAGAGAGAGAGAGAGAAAGGGAGAGAAAGAGAGAGAGGGAGAAAAAGTCAGTCAGAGGGAGACTGATGGAGCCTGTTTTAATATTGCAATAAATTACGGCATAATCATTTCCCAAGGTCAGTAATGCATGGTCATTAAAATAAGGAAACATTAAAAGGACTGTTCACTGCTGAATTGCAGGGAAAACTCCCCACCTGATATTTTATGAAATGCTTTAGGTAACAACTGGGCCTCTATTTATTTTCTACAAATACATCCAGCCGAGTCAGTGTGGTCAGGAGATTCTCCAACTGGACATTTTTGGGTTTCTTGAGTTCTGAAGCGGTGTTCCAATGTTGTCTTCAAAGTTCATTTCTGTTTTGGAGACATTTGAGCCCAAACCCTGCTGGTAGTCTGGTTCTCTTTTTAGGATGTCCAAGTTGTGGCCAAATTACCAATAAGTGCAACAACTGTTGTTTAACAATTTCTTGTTTATAGTTTATGTACTCCTACTGTACAATGTGACCTTAAAGGAGAAGTTCGGTGTGAATCAATCCATAGCTCTGTTGTTCAAGGTCACTGAATGCTGTTCATAGG
>JASCQY010000173.1:5349493-5362886 GCA_030264315.1 Sardinella tawilis
GAAGCGTTAAGTAAATATTGTGCGTATTTTTAATGGATAACCGTGACGTTCCCGATGTAAAATAACTTAGCATTGAGATAACTTAATTAAAGAGGGGTAAGTTCGACGAGTTGAAGCAATCTTACGCAGTGTTCCTCGGCCTCTCGTGTAACCTAGCAAGGCCTTTGCGCCGCCCCACCGCACCCAAAACACCTCGAAGTAAAACAGTTGTTTTAGATTGACGTTTCACGGTTCTAAAGTCATCTTTCGACTAACTTATTCCCTAAAACAAAAAGAAGAGAACTATACTTCGGTCAATTCACTAGTTTTGGTCAGTTATTTGTACGCCACGTCGCCTTGTCTTGTTGAGCTAACATAAACCGGCTAACAGTGTTCCCAACTTGTGCTAATTCAAAAATCTCAAGAACTGTTGCTAGCATGCTAGCTAGCTGAGAACAGCAAAGTTCAAAACCGGCCGGCGAGACAACTTGGACTAACGTTAACGTTTGAGGCTAGTTACACGGGATGCTGAATATACAGACAGCTGTCGAATGAAACAAAACCAACCCAGCAATATGTGGCCATGTAGTTAGAACATGAATATAACATTGTGTAATGTATACAATACCATACAAAACACTGCACGGGTAATATTAGCTGGCCGACTCGGCAGCTAAGGACCGCAGGTTTGTCTAAGTAGCTAGCCGCTTAGCTTGGGTAGCTACCGAGATGGTTTAACCTAACAGTAAGTTGCCAATGAAGGGGGAATTAAGGTATTCAAATTTCCCTATGTTGCACTGAGCACTAAGCAAAGACCCTAAGCTTAACAGCAGTACAAACTTCAGACAAGTATGATCACAAGCTCGTTAAGACACCCTGTTCAGTTAGCTGGGCAGCTAAGGTTAGCTTGCGAGGCTGTCAGGACAATATTAGCTAGCTAGCGTTGTTTTGTTTGTCAGCTAGCGACGTTTGCCCCCGTTTTAGCCCCATAACAACCTTGACAGAAAATATTTGAGTGTTTTTAATATATCGTCCCTGAGACACACTAGAAAATGTACAATGCGTCGTATTCGCTGGAAACTCTGAACTAGTTCATTTTAAATCGTCAAGTTGACGGTGATTAATAAGCCGGATAAGCAACAGCGAAAGCTAACGAACTGCCTAAGCGTTAACCAACTTGGATAAACTTGATTTCAGACAAGAGTTTTTTAGGCTTTATGTATATACAAGTGGAGACAAAAATAAATAACATTTAGTCATTTCCGAAGAAGGATTCTGTGTTTTCTCTAAGGTATACACGTTGGATTGAGATAAAAAAAACAAATAATTTACCGTTTAAATTTGTGGTGTGTCCTCTTTCCTTCTTCTCCCTACCAGGGTCTTAATCTCCGCCCACTTCCACAATGCCACGCAATTTCACCCGCCCTTGTGGTTAGGACTGGCCCAGGTAGGGGCTAGATATTTCAAGTAATTTTTATTATGAAAAGGAGTATATCAACAAGATACATTTATGCTTCTGACTTGAAAAAAACAATATTTATTACATCTGCATATAATAGCAAAATATTTTCTACAGACTGTCATGTCATTAATGAAATTTGATGGAACCCAAACACTTTAGCTATGCTAGGTAAGACAGCTGTAAATCAACAAATCTAAATTTTATTCACTCCAGTGCTTCATACCTGTAGACTCAGTCCATACAAATACAAAAACTGAAATTAATATCTGGTGCAGTAAGAGTGATAATTTCAGCCTCATGTCTCTGTCTCACAAGTTTTCATGGTTCAGCTCTAGTATAAGAGCCATCAGCAAATTTGAAATGTACATAATTAGAAAAAATATGAACACAATATTATGTACAATATACGTGTAACAATATTCACAGCACAGTAATATAGACCATTCTATGCTTGTGAAAGAGACCACTCAGAAGTCCTACTAGACTATTGTGCAAGATGGCAACCCTCATAGGACATACAGTACATCATGTAAAAGGTGCTGCCACCTACTGCATCTTCAAAAAGAACACATGAGATTGACCATCTACACTTAACTTGCATTAAGTGTATGAACAACATGTCAGAATCATTCAAAAGCATTGTTCTTATTTGAGTGTCACTGCAAGCCTGGACAGAATTATATGAGGCTGAGGGGGGAAAAAAGATAAAAGATTTGGCCAGTAGGGTGTCAGTCATATATAGGAACACTGGATATTGTCTGAGAGACAGAAGCACAAAATGCTCTCTGAGGTTGCAGTCCATGTCCTGCTATATGAAAAAAATATTTCCCAACATCTTAGTGTCTCATGCCGCTGCTCTCAAACTGGTAGAACAAAACATAGGCCTGACTTGACTGGAGCTGGTTCTCTGGGACTCTTTGTACACTGCAGAAGAAAAAAAACACAGGTCTTAAAATATTACAGGAGACCTGGATGACTGTTAAATTTAAACTGAAACTTAAAAGTTTCATATAATCCTCACCTTGAGTCATTGTAGTACCACCAACCATCCTCATCTCGACAACAGGCTGTGTAGTGGCCCATGTTGACTGTGCCAGAGTGATAGCAGACTGCATACAAGTTGTATAACACTGGTCCTAAGAATCAAAACATACAACTGTCTCCTCAAGATACCCATTCTGGTATATTACTTTGTGCTAACCTACACAAAATAGTATCATCGTCATGAGGAACCCCATAATTTTTTCTACATAACTGCATAGATTTTAAATGAAAGATATTAATGCAAGTGATTAAATGTTTGGATTTCATACGGGTATGTTTGGATTCCATACTGGTATTCCATAACTGTTATGTCACCATAAAAATACATAGGAGCCCCATGAGTTTTGTCAACATACGGTAAACATGCTAACAATCATAGTATATGACAGATGTTACAGGTGATTCAAAACAAGAACAGAAAGGTTCCTACCACAGTCCACAGGCCCATATTGTCCAAGGTCCAGTTTGGTTATGGGGAAGGACACACACACAGTACTTTTGCTGATGGAGTACCTCGACATGGTAAACCGATTCAGATCTGTGTTGTCAAGTCCTTTTTAGAGCAAGATGGCAACATCAAACAAAGACGGCAATATCTAACAACAAACATACAACTAATGTCTCATCCAAGTTGATCTGCAGTATATTTAAAATTAGCAGCTAAATATAAAACCAGAATAAAAACAAATGAAAATAAAACCAGATAGCTTTTTGTGTATAATAGAAGTGTGGAGGATACGTATGACAAGAACTTTGGGGAATCTTTGAATGGTCAGTCTTTTGGTGCTTTCTGTTCGTCGACAGCATCGCTCACACATCTGAGACACACACACACACACACACACACACACACACACACACACACACACACACACATAAAATAGCAGTCAATAGAAGCCATCCGCTTGACAGTCATGAAAAATTTAAGTTAAGATCAATTCAATGAATGATGTAGTAAACTTTAATGGCATTTATGTTCATTTGGAAACACAAGTAGCTATAATTTTTTTTAGACCATATCGAACATACCGGTGCATTTTCCGCATCAAGCTTTTCCTCCTGTGAGAAGAGGTCGAGGCACTCCTTGAGTGACACTGTGTCTCCACTCCTCTAAAGTAAGAAGGATATGGCAGCACAAACAGGAATAAAAAAGCAAGATAATCAAACAGAGGAAAATGTCAGCAAAAATGGCAAGCTATGGTCAATGATCATTGTTTGAGGTTGTTTATACCTTTGGAATCGGAAGAGACAAGTCACAGAACACATCAAATGTGTTGGAGTAATGAGAACAGGTGGAGCAATGCAACGAGCTACGCAGCTGACCTGAGAAGAGGTCTGGAGAGAGGGGTGGAAGATAGAGAAGATATCGATGATAGCGATGAGAGGAGTGAAATTTATCAGACAATACTCAATTACTTAAAGATGGTGGATATTTTAAGGTCACAATCTCTGGGATATTAGCCAATTCTAATGCATGGTAGATTGGATTTGGCCTATTTCCACACAATCGTCAGACTAAGATAGGATGTGACTTCACTCCTCAGTTTGCTGATTTTGCACTTTCAGTGTAAGTTTCTCTACACCCAAAAACAGCAGACCTTACAAAAAAGATTCTACAAAGACTTTTCCTTCAGTGATGGCAAGCAAAATTTGACGCATCAGATTATCATGTAAATTGAAATGTTGACAAACAGAGCTACTAACCAACTATTCTGCTGTCATCCCTGATGAGATGTTTCTTCCACATGAGAGCAGCCTGCTCAGACAGCCTGGGGGAAATTATGACAGAATAAATACGTAAGTAAGTAAGTAAACCAATTCTTATCTTAAACAGATATGAGGGGCTGTGTTAAAATTTGAGGTGAACATTCCTGGCAGAGTTCTTTTCCCTTTTAACATTTTAGTGCAAAAAGGTGCAGTCATTCACGTCAAAATAAAAAAAGTGACAATGACGTGAACGACTGCACGTTTTTGCACCTCTGCATGAATTTTAACACAAATTTGACTTATAACTTTGCATCACTCTGATCTTGTTTTGTAGTATACCCTTCAGGTGTTGCCTCTGTCTGTACCTGAAGATTTTGTGTTTTGGCTCTTGTGTGTCTGTTCCATGTAGACGCTTGGCAGGTCGACGATTGATTTCAGTGTGTAGCCTGTCCAACAGGAACCTTAGAAACTCCTGAGCATCTTGCTGACTAAAGAAAGAAAGACAAAAGAAGGACAGAAAGAGAAAGAGGGAGGGAGAGAAGGAATGAGTGAGTGAATGAGTAAGTAAGAGAGCTAAGGGGAGAGAACAATGAGTCAAGAAAGGCTAAAGCTAAGTCCAGAGACCCACCTGTAGCCACTGAAGTAAGGCACGGCGTCCTTAAAGGCGCTGTAGAACTTGCTTGGATTCACTGCTTTGTCTCTGCCATCAACGTCCCATAACCCAGAAAGCACCTGAGTGAATGCTTCAGAACAGAAATAGCAAAGTTTTTGGAAGACAGGATAATGAAGCAACAGCAGATTTAACAAGACAACAAGGAGATCTGTGGAAAACTAAATAGACATTGTCAAATGTAGTTAAAAAAAAACTAAACAAAAACAAACTGAACTTTGGATCTGTCAGACATTCATTGTGACTCTGGGGAAGACGCACAGCGTCGAAACGTTAGTCATTTGTATGCACCATATTAAAAAGTGTTAAAAGTGCTCCGGTCATCACTTTTTCTAACCCTTCTTCCAACAATTTGCAGTGGGTGGATGCAATTTCTCTGCAGTGGTGGAACTGAACTGCAGAGAGCATTGGAGCATACCATTCATGAGCACAGGCTCTTGCTTGGAGTTCTTATCCTGGAGATAGGCCTTGGTGAGGCAGTAATCTCGAAGGCCCCGCGTGTGAGACAGACATTGAACCACCGCATTGAGAAAACACTGGGTGTGTGAAAAAACAAACAAACAGTTAAAACGAAAGGAATGGGAGAAAAAATAATGAGGAAAAAAACATGTACCTCAAAACATCTGTATAATAATTGATATAATAATTTGTAATATCACAATTGATTTCAATAAATCACAATTTAATCATTCGAAGCGGATCAACACAATCTGTGTGATCACATGGTTTCACACTGCATCCAATAACCAATTGAAAAGCCAAGAACATACCGTGTTCCCCACATTCCTCAGTCCAACTTGCCCACTTCCCAGTGGAATTTCTGTCTATTTATGGGAAACATTTCAGAAATGGGAAGAAAGTATTTGAGTTTATGGACGGCACATTTCAAAACAGACACCTTTCCCCTTTAATTCCACGTGTTCTGCCTTTGAATCTGTGTGTTCCTTGGTCTATCCCAGTATATGAGTCCTGAGTCCATTTTTAGCCCTCTGATCCCATTAAAGCAGACACAGAGGACACTCACTACAGAGGTCAAGACAGAGACACCTTTATCCAGCCAGGGGAGGGGCCAGAAAAGACTACAGGTGTCATCACACGTGTGTGTGTGATTGTGTGTATACTTTATTAAAACATTACATTTAAGGGCTGAAACATTACAGGAAGGCTTTAAAACAGTGTGGTGTTTTCCCCATTGCTATCAATTTAATGTCTGAATCCATTGTACCATCAATTTAACTATTCATAGAAACAACAGTTTCTACAGATGGCAGAGAGCTAATCAGTCCTACCAAAACAGTGAGCATACAGCAGAGTGAATTGAAGAATAGGATAGAAGAATATAGGCTAGTGCTTCCTAAAGCAGAATTTTTCAAACTCCCCATTTCTGAGTACTTACCTTCTTATCAGCCACAAGTAGTAGTCCCATGAGAGAGGTGTAGAGGACAGACTGGGAGATGTCTGCACTCTCTGACTGGAGGCCGTTGTGGGACACCAGCGAGCGGCACAGGGCCTCGCACGAGTTCTCCATCACACCAGAGAGGATTCTGGCATTGGTCCCACTTGCAGAAGACACACACACACACCGTCACACACACTCCACGCTTGGCTGTCAATGGCGAAGGGCCGTCAATGAGTGGTGGCTGAGTCCTTAATACTGTTATTTAGCTCCTGTGATTTGCCTTTGCTCTAGTGTTGAAAGCAACAAAACAAGATGTAAATTAAAACAGAATTAAGATTATAGACTTATGGGGTTTTGTTTGTTTGTTTGTTTTTAAAACAACAAAGCCATCTGGAGTTTTGCTATCTTATGTGTAACTTAATCCTGGCTTTTTTTCTTCACTTTTTCCTTTAACACACAACAGTGAACTCAACTAGAATAGAAATTACAATATTTAATAAGCAGTCAATTTCAGTAGGTTTAGAAGGTAATATAATTTTTAATCACAATTACACATATCCCTGTAAACCTTCAACTAAAAGTTGGTTTGCATGAAAGGTTTTGTTTTTAATTATTTTATTTTAAAGCACATTGTGTGAAATGAGCGATACAAATGATGTGATTTGTAATAAGTGATTTGACTTGACTAAAGAAAGTGTTGTCAAATAGGCTACAGTTATATAATGCAAATCAACATGGAGTTGTCTGCATGACGAACTCATTGCCATTCCACTGCACCAGCAAAAGAACTCACCTTCAATTTTTGAAATAAGATATTCCAATTCTGTTATGTCCCATCCAGTGTGCATCTGAAAGGGTCACCACCACACCAGCCAAATACTCCCCTCTGGTCTCCTCTGTTCTCCTGTCTGCGTACCTGCTGCTGAAGTCTCCCCTTTGCCAGCGAGAGTTCTGGCAAATGTAACACCGTAATAGCCTCTAATCTTTCCTCCCGCTATACTTAGACCACGGTTCACACTCACACTACTGGCTTTCGCGTCACTCACAACATGGAGTACGATGCTCATTGGCTTTGCTTTTTTTGGGCATCGCAAGTTTTTTTTCCCCTTTGAATGAACCTACCGGTACACACTATGTGGTGCCTACAGTAACTAAACATTGTTATCCATTTTATTTCTACCTCACTGATTGCAAATGTATTGAATCAAGCTAACCACCCACTGAGATGAGGAATGAAGCCAAACCATGCCCCATCACAAGCCATTTAAACCCAAAGCTTTCATTTGTCACAGTCCACTCGAATCAGCATTCCCAACTAGGAGAAATCTATGGATGGCCACACAAACTTAAGTTCTCACTTGTGTGAGATTGTGATCACATAGGCTACGTGCACTGTAATCAATACAGTCAACTGTACAAATAGCCTATATAAACAATTTGTTATTTAATGGGGAAACGACTCGAGTGACCCTATTGTGTTACTACCCTGCTGCAGCTGGGTAGTAACACAAGCTACTCCTTACTTTGGTACATAATATACAGATAGGCTGAATTAGTTAAAAAACATCTCCACAAAACTGAATTAGTTAAAAAACGTCTCCACAAAACACAGCACTTTTCAGTTGGGGGGAGGGGGGGTCAAGACTAGTGTGTAGCCTACACTTCTCAACTGAGCACATCTGTGTTTATGTTAACTTTGTCATCATGGGAACACATTCACTTATTAGTTCTTCGGGATTGTAAATTAATTTAAATCCATTTTAATGACACAATGTAATAATACTAGCCCACTGTACACAGTATAAGTATCTAAAATGACAGATGTGGCAGGGAGCAATTATGTCAGTTAGTTTTATTTTTTTATATAAAATGAAATAAGGAATATTTATATATTGCATGCATTTACCAGCTAATGGCAATAGCCATTTAAACATAATACATTGCAAAATACCACACAACCATTACAAAACCACACGCATACAAATACATTCGGTACCTAATGTGTAACTGTCCTCTGAAAACAACCTTTTATCTTAATTCCTCTTTCCATTCAGTATTATTCATTCTGCTGCCAAGAGGTATCCAAGGAAAGTCAATGTCCATTTTCTTTTGATAAAAATAGCACAGCACTGTTTGGAAAATGTTCAACGTTATATCACATGTGCAGTACCACACTATTGACCCATCATCTCCACATCGGAGTTCAGGTTCAGTTCGGCAATGTGACCCAGGCCAGGGTCTGGGGTGTAGCGAGTCGCTCGACTGGCGTGAGCCTCAGTGTCCCGAGACTGCACTATCGCCTGCCGCAGACAGGAGATCCATTGCTGCTTGTTGAAGGAGTCGTTGGCCTGGAGGCTGTGGGATTGTGCCTTAGAGCGCCCCCTGCTGCTTACTCTAAAACAGTTCTTCACTGAGAGAAAAAGACAAGAGGAGGAGAATTTTTAAGTTTTATGCAATTTTAGAGTGATAAGTTGTCATTTGGGTGGCTTCAAATTCAAATTTCATTTGCGTGGCTTCAAATTTTTAACAGTTTTATGCAATTTTAGAGTGATATGTTGTCATTTGGGTGGCTTCAAATTCATTATTTTCATAAAATTAGAATATTATCTATATATCAAAGTGATTGATTAGGTTTATTATTATTTTCTTTGTCCTTCCCTGTACCTTTATCATTCCCAGTAAAGGCCCCACGGAATGATCCAGAGCTCCCAGGCTCTCCATCTGGGATGTCTTCAAGGGTTAGATGTGCAGCAGGCAGGGGCTGCCGGTACACCTGAAACTGGACCGCGCCCTCTCTGTCCGACACCACAGGCCGGGTGAGTACCAGCACCAGCTCAAAGAGGAACACATGCAGCTTCTGGAGACAGGAATTTACATACAACAAATAAATAAAACACACACACACATATATATATGTATACTGTATAAGGGCAGTTCCATAGAAAAGTAAACCTCAACATGGAAATTATGTTTTTTTTTAAGGCTGTTAATTCCATGGAAATGTCACATTACTCAAAAGGTGTCGATTTTCATCAATTCATTATTCAAACTTGTGGTGTAGTTTTTACACCTGTCACCTCCATAACGCAAATATGTCATGTCCATAACGCCAGTCCTCCCAAAATAACTCCAATCAGAAATTACTTATTTATGACCAAGTTGTTTTCCTCTGTTCATTTAGGTCTCCTTCATAATATAGACCAAAGGATTTCTGGGATGCTCTTTAAACTTCAAAGACTTTACAGAAAAACTGGAACCTCCCATAAAAGCTTGTCCATTTTCTGTCACATCCATAACGCAAATTCAAAGGCTCATATTCCCATGATGTAAATCATGACATGGATTTTGAGTATTTTTCTGTATTCAGCTATGGAGGTTGCGTAATAAAATAAACAAAATAATGAAATACTGCCATGCTTGATAAGGTTATGGGACATTTAGTTCAGTGCGTGCAAAACGTCACGTCCATAACGCTGAAATTGCCCATATATATATAAGATACTATATATATAATAGTGTATATAGGGACCGTTTCCATAGAGGAAGTCTTTGCCCATTTGTACAACACATGACTTCCTGCCAGGGCACACTGAAAATCCAGATATGGCTGGATATCTATTGCACACTTTTACCCGAAACTGACACTTTTAACGCCTGTGTGCAATATAACTGAAGAGATTTCTGTGAGTCAGATGTGTGAGATTCAGAGGTGTGGCCAAAGCAGCTGAGGCACTCACCTGTCCCTTTGTGCTCTTGAGCTCGCCATGGCAGTAGATGAACCGGGAACGCAGAATCTCTGGCACTCTCTGGCCGTCCTCCGGGTAACACAGACCCTGTCTGTAGAACTGGCACTCGGCCTCACCCGTCTTCTCGTCCACCTTGGCCACGATGCATTGGATCAGGTCAATCTGAGGGCGGGGGTGGAGACAGGAAAGGGTGGAAGGAACACAGAGGGGGAGGTGGTGGAGGGGATGTGAAAAAAGGAGGTGTGAAGACACTATCACGTACGCTAGTTTCAAGCGTGGTGCGAGAGCTGCGTGCTGCAGCAGAAATGGTGACTCACAGACATATTATAAACACGCATACATGTACCCACAAAACAGCTGGAGGTTAAATGCTTAGTATTAAAGTTTTGGTACTGTATGTAGGTATGGAGCAAAGCAGAGATGTACTGTAGTTATGTTGTTAATATGGTTAAAGGAACTTATCAGTGTTTCTGTGCAGGACACAGGTTCAATGAATACTCATTTAGTGTCTTTAGTGTCCTCTAAAAGCATTTATAAAAAATTATATTTGAACAAAAGATAAACATAAGCAAAAACGTTGGTTCAGTAGGGTATAACCATTTATCTGTCATAACTATGTTTGGTCAACACTTACTGCGTCAGGTAGAGCATCTTCATCGGGGTGATCGACAGGTGTGCATTTCTGAATCTCCTTGAGGAGCAACGGGTATTTGACCAGGCGGCTGCGTGGAAGGTCCAGGAAGTTCCACAGGTCTAGCTTCCGGCTGAAGGAGGACTCCTGGCAGAGCCGCAAAAAGTGGTCCACGCGCCGGTCCTGCTTCTTCTGGTCCAGCAGCGCCTTGGCCGCTACTTGGTTGCAGCAGTAGGTGATGTAGGCCTCCAAACAAGGGAACTGAGGGGACAAAAAGCGGGAAAATGGTTTAAGCATCTCAGGCATTTACTGTGCTGCTTACAGACAGGATAATATTAATGATGATGATGCCTTAATAAAAAAAAAACTAGACTCGTTTAGGGATACTAGTGCAAAAAATAGTCCACTTAAAAAAACTATTTTGTCTCCTTGGTGTACTTCAGATGGATCCTATGTAAAAAGAATCTGTAACACTGACATTGAACATGTTTCATATGAACTACCCAATAGGTAACAAATGATCAACTACACCAGACATTCTTGGCAGCATGCTCTTTTATTTCAGTTAAAGCAACACAATGGAGTTCTTATACCTTAAAGGTCATAGAGTGGATGAATAGAGTATTATACCTCTATATCTGTGATGTTGAAAAAGAATCTATTCAACTTTTCAACCCCTACCCTAAATTTAGTACCCTGACGGTACCAAGAATGTTGGACATAGACAAAAAGAGGATTTCCTACAGGTTGTTCCATTAAGCTCTTCTGTCTTATTAGCACTCACCCACAGCAGTAAGGTGGGCCCGACCGCCTCCACCGTCTTCTCTGCTCCTCTCAGCTTCTCCAGTCGAGTCAGGCAGTCTGAAACAACATGGGCCCATGGGCACACTGTTACTGTAACTGCCTGACTGGCCACAAGAGGGAGTCCTAGAGTCTTGCTGTTCTGTCTATGGCTCTGTGTTGCTATGCGGTGAGACTGTACCTTCATGAAGGGGTATGAGGGAGTCCAGCGTCCCAAATATCTGACCCAGCTCACTCTCGGTCAGAATGTCCAGTTTCAGCATGGGCTCATAATACACCTGGGGACAAAGTTACTGATATCTTCAATTCTCTGCAAGGGTTGATAATAATAAATAGTCAGATGGATAGATGATCTCATACCTTTTTGACCAAATTCAGGTCTTCTATGAGCTGTCTCTCCCCCTGTGTGAGTTCATAGATGATCTGCAAATTGAGGCACACAAGAAAAATACCCAGTGAGAATTCATATGAATAAATACTGTACAGCTACTCTATTAATCAATTTATCAATCTATCAATCCATCTATGCATCCTCTTTTTGACTCTGTGAGGGAAGTTGCCTATAACCCAATCGTGAATTGGAATCTCTAACTTGTACAGAAGTCATGGCTGCCTACATATAAGGTAATAGTTACAGGGAAACACAGAAATAGAGGACACAGGCAGGAGTGCCAGCTCACTTCCTGTTTCATAAGTAAGGCAGTAGAGCTGAACAGCTGTATGACGGAAAATATG
The DNA here is from genome assembly GCA_030264315.1 of Sardinella tawilis. Lineage (NCBI taxonomy): Eukaryota > Metazoa > Chordata > Actinopteri > Clupeiformes > Clupeidae > Sardinella > Sardinella tawilis. The sequence continues at coordinate 5,361,668 of JASCQY010000173.1, forward strand.
CACAAATAAGTATTTACAAGTCTGACCACCTTTACCCAGTGCCCTAGTTTTAGGCCACTATGTCTATTTCCATTAGCGTGGTTTGTAAAACTATTCACCTTCCACATCACCATTTTCTGGTTAATCAGAGATGCTTGTACTTGCTTTTCTAATTAGTTTTTCAATTGTAGACAAATGTAAATTAAAAAATAAATTACTTCATCATTAAAATCATAATATTTTAATTAATGGTTAAATATTTCCCACCAATACATAAATACTTCTTTGCTACAGCAGCAACCCTCCCAGTTTTGAATATTAACGCAGTGCTATTTGCACATTTTTTGTGCTAGCACTTACACAACATGTAAGCTGATGTGATAGTGGTCCTGGTCCTGGATTTTAATGTCGATATCCTGAAAGACTCTTTTTTTGTGGAACAGTGGATCACTTCCCTGTTTTTGAGCCATTCCAGTCCTATTTTAGCAGGTTTATTTGTGAATCTTGTATACTTTTGTTTATTTCCATGCCAATAGAGGTAAGATTAGGAAATACTGTTTGAGATAGTGCCCATCTCTATGTGCACCCCAACTTCACCCTCTGAATTTAGATGGCTGGACTGGGGTGACCTCCAGTATAAGGCAACCTGCCATGGATTCTTGGGTTGACAGATCTTTAATTAATGTTTTTTTTAATGTTAGTAAACAATTAACTTCATTTCCCTGAGGAAATATCTTAGCCCATATTGGTTGAAATAAAAAATACTGATTAGAAAAATATTGTGTATAACAGATGGTTGTGATGACACTCAAAGGGGCAGTGTTGGGAACAACTACCCACTGATTACTGTAATCTAATTACTTTCTCAAGTGCTTGAAGGAAAAATCCAGCAGCCCATATCCCTGTTCTTTGAGGCTGACAATTGCGGTCGGTAGGTACAGTATATGAATGAGCGCATTTGCTACACCATAGATCAAGTTTGCCAACTGCCAGCGAAGGCTCACAGATGGGGGCATAAGAACACAATGTATTACAGTTCAAATTTCAGTTACTAGTTAGTAACTACAATAACTGGATAATTGGTTACTTTGCATCAATAGCAACACAAACCAATACACAATGGTTTGCTATTTAAAAGACTAGACTAAATATTATTCATTGTTTATGTAACCGAGGTCATCCGCGCTAGTTCAGCCCTGCACACGCCCGGACTCGAACCCGCGACCTCACAACAACACAG
>JASCQY010000173.1:5362986-5376447 GCA_030264315.1 Sardinella tawilis
GGCGTTCTTGAAGCGTCGGGAGTGAAGCTTTACTAACGTTCCACACGCCGAGCTATGCTAGCTGGCATCCGTTACATTTATTGTAGAGTGATGTGCATCAAGAGCAAACACCACTGTCTTGATACGTGCTCTTTCTGTCACTGAGGGCACAAAGAAGGAAATTCGGTAACACTTTATAATAACTCCTCCCTATTAAGCATTTATTAAGCATTATTTAAGACGTTAGTTAATGATTTGTAACACATTTGTAAGCCACTAACTCTTTATTGTTTATCATCAGTTAATCATTTATATTCACATTTAATGTGTTAACTGATGATGCTGTGGGTTGGTGGGCTGTATGTTGTCTGTATATAGGATGGTGGCTTTTTATGATGCAGTGAGTTGGGGGTTAGGTTAAGGTGGTGGTGAGGGAGGATCTTATTGATGAGATATAAATTATTAACTGATGAAAAACAATTAAAAATTGATGGCGTACTAATGATTAACAAATTGCTAAATAATGCTTAATAAATTCTTAATAGGGAGGAGTTATTATAAAGTGTTACCAGAAAGGCCAACTCAACAAGAGTTATGAGTAACAAATAATAAGTTACTTCCCAAAAGTAGTAATGAGTAAAGTAATCTCATTATCATATAAAGAAGTAACTAGTAACTTGTAACGACTTTCTGAGTGACTTCCCCAACACCTTCAGGGGGCTGAATACTTTTGAAAGCCACTGTACTGGCGTCCGTTTCCCAAAAGCATAGTTGCTAACTAGTAAGTTACTATGTTGGTAGCAATGCAATTTCCCATTGCCAACCAACATGGTTGCTAACTGGTTAGCAACTATAATTTTGGGAAACGGACGCCTGGTCTCCAGTCATTCACATTGTTTTCCTTCCCAAGAGTCCAGCTCCATCGGGAGTGTTCTTCATTTACTAAAGCAGGGATGATGAATAAAGCAGTCACACCGAAAGGGGATGAAGGTAGGATTTTTTTTTTACTGCCTGAGGACCTCCAGTCCTCTGGATATCTTCCTATGCCTAAAAGAGGCGATCATTCCTCTCAGTACAAAAAGTACATTTGGGCAGGACAGAGTGAATGTGTACCTGTGTGTCTCAGGGTCTGCACTGCTCTAGCAGGTTTCCTTCAAGCATTGAGAGTTTCCTCTATCAGTTGTTAGGTCTGCTCTACAGTAACCCTTTCCTCCCCCAAGCTTGTGGTTGAAACCATTGGGGCCTTATTTGCTGTGCTGTTTTTTTTTTACCTCCTGTCTCTTGATCTCTTTGGCGCTCAGGTCCTGGCTCATGCAGTCCACGGTGTCACTCCACAGCTGGCTGTTCCGCCGTCTTGGAAACGAGGATGCCTTCTGGCGTGTCCGGATGGGCGGCATGGCAGGCAATGGCCGTGCCTCAGTCCGAAAACTGATGGACCTCTGTGATGGGGTTTCAAGGTCGGTGGTGATTATCAATAGGTTAAGTGTTAGCACACACAGACAGTTCACATCACCTTATTATCTCAGCAAGGGCTGTTAATATTTCTCCTAATCGTAGATGCATGCATGATGTTAACTTCATGTTGTACTTCTGACACAACTGTTCAACACTGCACTGCATGTGTGAGTTGACATTAATCTTCACAGACGAGTTAATGAGGTACTGAGAGCATGATTATCGTACCTGTATAGACTGCCCTAGACGTTTCAATGCTGGCGTTTTCACTGGTGTGATAATGCCTGTAAGTGGAGCCCCCTTTCCAACAGGCCTGACCTTTTTATTACAGGGTTCCTGTAGGATATTGAAAAAAAAAAGATTAAAGAAATAGAACAAATGAATCTGTCCAAACATGACAGAGTTATTTATATTCAGATTATATTTGATGATGTGGCACCTCAGAATCATTAATGGAGTCTACACTGACATCAGGATCATCTTCATCCTATCACAGAAGACAGAGAATGATTAGTAAGTGCTCATCTAGGGATAGATCAATTAGGCAGTAGAGGTGTAGTGAAGCCAATTAAAAAATGCCCAGCCATTAGAGGTGTTGATTTCAGTGGATGGTTGATAAATACTGTTAGTGAAAAGGAAAGTCCAACACAAAAATATCTGTTTTGCATTGGACTGAGTCAACAAAGTGAATAAAGAATAACCAATTACAAAGAAAACTATGAACTGCTGATTTACTGAGAAAGGCTGATCTGACAAGCTCTCGCTGTCAGCAGTGTGGCAATGTACTTGAAAGACAGAAAGCTAAAAGGAAGAGGGTGAGAATTAAGCAGCCAGGAAGAAGTTTATGGGTGTGATGGAGAGAGACATAGAGACATAGAGCGAGAGAGTGAGAGAGAGAGAAAGAGAGAGAGAGAGAGAGAGAGGGAGAGAAAGAGAGAGAGAGATAAAGCGGATGACAACACCAGTGAGTGAAAGAGCAAGAGATACTAAGACGTTCTCTGCTTTGGTTGAGTTTCCGTCTTGAAACAGGAAGCTGAATAGTAAAATTGCTACTCTGCCATAACTGCCACAATTTTGTTAATCTTTTACTTTGCCATTTAAATGATTAAATGGACATGATCAAAGTGACCCATGTCTTGAGTGATGTTTTGGTCAGTGTAGATTTGGTGAGGTTAGTGTGGTTTTGTAAGAGACATACACTGTCTCGAAGTCACCTGGTTCATTATCAGAATGAAGCCTGTGGCCTCAAAGCTTCCGTTACAAGGACATCGACAGATGAACAAGAAAAGAAGCAGTAAACCAGCAGAGATGATGAAAGGAAGTCAAGTCAGTCTATCAGTTTTTAGTCTATCAGGTCAACATGCACACTTGTCTTTAGGACAGACAGCATGACAGCATACACTGAAAAGCAAATTGGATCTCAATCGTTTGAAAATCAGATGATCAGTGTCAAGAGATTTCACGAGACGTGAACTGAGGCATGAGCGAGGAAATCATCTCACATTGTCCTCTGCAGCTCTTGCTAAACTCCCTGCATCACTGTATGGGTCCTGTTTCCTTTTCTTCTGCAATAAAACCCACAAGATAAACATTGATGGAGACTATACCCTTTGACAGGGACAGACCAGTCAGACTAAGGTTGCAGTTTTTCAGAGGATGGCTTAATATTCTATGGCAATGTGCATAGGCTTCAATGAGCATCCATAGAGTTTTGTAACACCATTATAAATAATGCAAAGCTTAGAGCTTTAAAACTATTCTTAGATAAATCCAAAATTACATCAATGGAAAATGGCAAAAAGAAGTATGTGCCATGATGTCGGTGTTGCCTTGTGCACGGTAACCATTGCCTGTTCATGTGCAGACAAGCAGTTTCACATTGCTTTGATATCTTGATCACATGCTATTAAACTCTCAGCACTGTCCTGGGGGTAATAACTGAAAGGGCAAGTGCACTGTGAATCAAGACTTAAAAATTCTTATACCATGCATTATGTTAAAGCATGTTAGACTGTCAAAACATTAGTCGCTCTTCTTTTGGTCTTTTGTTACATTAACATGCTATTAAATTGCATTTAATGTGGCGAATGGGCCTTCTATGGATCTACAAAATTAAACATACTGTGTAACAAGAAAAAAGCATCTCTTACTCCTGCAAAGTCTGCAAAGCTGGCACAAGCTGACAGCCGGTCCCTTGGGTGAGGTGACCTAGAAAGTTCAAAAAGAAAATGAGAAGGCGGATAATTCACTAAATGAGACAGAGTGAATATTCAAAAAAAAAAATAAATAAATAAAAAAAAAAATATATATATATATACACACACACATATATATATAAATAAATCACCATGTCATTAAGTGGAAGGATTACTCAACATTTCCTTATTTATTTAAACTTTGGTCATCAATGATTTTACTAACAAAACCAGACTGCTTTGAGACCAAGATTTGACTGACAACTCTGTGGCCTTACCAGGAAGGACCTTCATCTGTCTCGGAGTCTTCAGGCTCCATCTTCTCTTCGATCTCCATTTTCCGCTTCTTAATCAAAGCCTCCCCAGATCCATGACACAATTCACAACTCCCCAACACAAAAACATTTAGGAGGCCTGGTCTATAAAATACATTTCCAAATGAAAAAAAAAAAGAAAAAGAAAGAAAAGTTTAGTGCAGACACCTGTCGCACCTCATGAAAAAGGGTCAGCCAGTTAAGAGCTGCACCAAACGAGCTCTTTCTCCCTCCCTCCCCCTGCTCTCTTCCTCTTAGCGCTTGCAACCTCTGCAACCCACATCCTGTGTGTGTGAGTATGTTATTCAGCTTCCTGTTGTTCCTTTCAACACGGGTAGGGTGCAAAACCTCATTGGGGTGATGCATGTGATACCTCGATATGCCGGGATTGATTGGGGTTCAGGTGGCGCCGAGCTGCTCCTATGTGTTTTTTTTTTCTGCTGGGGGTGGGGGGGTTGGCTTGTCAGTGACATGTGAACTGCAGAGGGCAGAACATCTGCCTTTTTAAGTCAGCTGCACGTAAGGAAGTAAAGGGCTGTGGCTGATGACCCACTTCCCTGTTTGGTCAGAACTAACATGATCAACACAATACTCACAGTTTAAATGAGCCGTTTTCACATGCACGGGGTATAGTTCTCATTTTGAACTGCGCAAGGAAAAGCTTTTGAGTCAAGGAACAGCTTGACCTTACTCATCTGAAGAGTCAAGTGTATGGCTACAGTCCAGTGACAAAAAAAAAAGTTATGAAAGGGCATTTTTCTTTCTGTGGCATTCATTTGTGTGCAGGCAGGGTGGATGTGATGTAACAATCTTAGTCATTCTGTTGAAAGTCCCCATTTATCACTGATAAGTACTGCAAGTGAATTTCCAGCTACATTTCCGGGCATCCTGACCAACGACCTTCCTGTGGTCTAGCACCCTATCTACATTGGGCCCTATGCAACGTCACATTGCTATACAACGTTTGGCTGAGTTGGCAATAGAGACCATGTTTTTCGGAGTTGCTAAAAATAATTAAATGTAAAAAAAGACGAAAAAAAAAACAGAAAAACGCTTTTCTCTAAGGGAAACTAATAACCCGAGCATCTTCCTCTCTGTCCCTCCAGAAGTATTGAGTTCATCACACAGACACTAGCGAATAAAAATGCATAACTAAAAAAGCATAAATAAATGAACACACAGAAGACATTCATATTCTTTTAACAATTTTATTCACTATCACACTAAGTGCTCCCATTACAGAGTAAAGTCACCACCTTAATTTTTGTACTGTACTGTTTTGAGTTTTAACAAAATAGAAAGAATACAGTTTATTTTCTACAAGGTGTGTTTGTGTGTGTGCACGCGCCAGGACTACACACCCCCCGCCCCTCCCATAAAGGGGGAATAAGAAGAAGAAAAAAAAAAAAAAAAAAAACAGATAAAGAAAATTAACAAAGAAAAAATAATCAAGAATAAAAGTGAAGAAAAAAAACAGGGAGAGAGGGAAAGAGAGAGAAAGAGAGAGAAATAAAAAAAGCTCAAGTCATGTGCAAAACCCATTCCCAGCTCTGAGCCCAAGTGAAGGCCGCGAGGCAGAGGGGAGTCCAGACTAGGTCATGAGACAAGAGCGGAGGGGTTAGATGAACACACCGTGTCACTCTGCACTGCCTCTGGATGCTGCACCTTTAAATTACCCCTCAGAGGGGCAAGAGAGGGTCTTCATCTGACCAGAGTAGGGAAGATGGTGAACATTTTGTTTGAGTGGGTCAGGGGTCCCCAGGCTCCCAAACTGGTCCAGACAAGACAAATAAAGGCAGTGACGTGGGCAAAAAAGTTATTTATTCTTTTTCCTTCCAGATATCCTCATACATTTCAATTGTGCATCTTTTTTTTGTTTTTTTTTACTTCTCCAGTGCATCATATTCTTTTTTTTGGCATAAATTGATGGCTAACTGCACGCTTTTATGCACTCGAGGGGGCTCTGTCTACAATGCAAGGAAAGAGGGTGCCTGAAAAAAATTCATCTGGAGACGGTGGGGGGTGGGGAAGCGCTTAGAGAGGCGTGGAGAACAGAAACCGCTTTCATTTTGTACTTTTTCTTTCTTTTTTTTTCTTTTTTCTTTTTTAAAACAAGACAGGAGCCTTTCAGAGGGAAACTGCGCCACTGCGCAGAACAGGAGTGCCAACGAGCCAACCGGGAGAGTCATACATATAAAGCGTTGCGTTAATATGACCAGAGTTTAAACAACAGCTACTGTCAAAGATTCCAAAAAAAAAAAAAAAAGAAATTAAAAAAGAAAAAAAAATTACATGCTTCCCTCCCCTGACCTCCCCGCCCCCCCCAAAACCCTGACTTCACTCAAACCCTGTGACTCCCTTCCCAGCCAACCAGTTGATGCAGTTATAAAAACAACCTCTGTGCCCCCTGGGTAGCAGAGGGTGGAGAATGGTGCCCCTATGGAGGGGGGGGGGTTGTGGGGGGTGGGGAACTCTCCTTATTAGAACAATAACCGATTTATTTCCCCCCCTTTTGGGAAGGAAAAAAAAGGGGAGAATAACCCTCAAACTATGATGGTACCACCCCCCTCCCATCCCTCCCCCAGAATTGTCGCTTGGGCTCTCCCCCCTATTTCCATGCTCTCTGATTGGTTCTCATTGTCTAGTGAATTCCCCCTGAGCTCCACTAAACCCACCCAACCACCCCAGATCCCACCCCCAACCCGTCCAGTCTCCGTCAGGGCCGCTCAGCGAATGGTGTATCTGACGTAGGGCACCTCCACGTCCTCGTCCGTCTCGTCGTTGCAGCAGAGCTCGAACACCAGTGCCTTCACGTGCTTGCCCAGCTTCTTCTTGGACACCTTCGTCACAATCTCAGTCATGCTGTTGACAAAAAAGGGAGAACAGAGAATGTTAAGATTCCAGAGGGTAAGGCTGGAGGAAATGGGTGACACTGCAATATTGAGGGAGAAAAAGAAAAGAAAAAACAAAGCAAAACAAATGTTCTTGTTCATAAGTGATTGTATACCCAGTTAAATCAAACACACTTGCACACTTTCAAAGTAAACATAGCAACTAATATACCATCCATTTCCTCTAATTGAATTACAGTGGTGTGATGTGTTTCCTTGGATTCTCAAGACGGCTTGCTAGTCTTATTTTCCACTTGCTTTGAGTCATTCTAAGTAGTCATTCTAGGCTGTGGGGTGTGGTCATCATGTTGGGATACTTACGGAAGGTCCAGCCTCTCTTTGAGCTTGGCAGCAGGCATGAAGAATGAGTAGAGCATGGAGACGCCCTGGGACAGCATAGTGATCTCCAGTTTGTGTTCATTCTGCACGCGGGCACAGGAGAAGAGCAAACACTAAGAAACGCTTTCCCACATCTTACGATTTAAACAACAAAATAAAACAAACAAAAAAGGACTCGGTACTTAGTTGAATAGCGATCAATCCAAATCTGCTAGTTAACCATCAAAATATAAAAAGTTTAATTTTTTACAAAAAAACCCTATATTACCTTCATTAATATTCACATCTCAAGAAAAAGGACAGTGCACTTTTCAAAACTTGGATTTCCTCAGCAAGTCATTTAAATCGACATCTTGTCTAATTCACCACTGAAGTGGAAAGGCTGGCGTACCTTAAAGTAGTCGAGGAACTCTCTGAGGGTCATCTCCTCCCCACTGGGCTGCTGACCTTTAACTTCAAAGCGGTCCCACAGCGTCCAGTCAATTTCATAATACTGCCAGGGGAAGAGCAGAGATTAAAAACCACGACTATAGACAAGTCATCTTGAAACCAACAGATCCGCTACCAACACCATAAACACCAATTCTACTCCTCTCATACATAAAACCAGTGATAAATAGCACTGGTTGGTGAGAAGGCGGGACATCCAGCAGTGTTTTCTGAGTACCTTGTGTTTGGGTGCTGCGATGGGCTCGGAGAAGGCGAAGAAGGGCAGGGCGAGATTCATAAAGCCATTCTTGTAGGACTCCAGTTTCTTGTGCTTCTGCACCACCTTCAGCAACTCCAGACACACCAGGCCCACCACTGCCGCTGTCGTCGTGGCGATGGCCGGAATGATCTTTCCAGCGATGAGCTTGCTCTGAAGCCACAGGAAGGGGTAAAGAAAAGGAAAAAAAAAATGTAAGAAAAAATGAGGGCAGTTAGGCACATTACTTGCATGATCAAAATTCTAAACAATTTGAAGTACACTTGTAGCACTGTGTGAGGCTGAACAGTCTACAAGTGCACTGCTGTCTTATCAGGTGCTCATAGGCTAAAGGCTGAATATTGGGTATATTTTAGTCCAGTAGGTGGCAGTGTTGCACCTTACGACTGGTTGGAGAGGCAAGGTATACAAACATACAGAAGCTATTCTCAAATTTGCAACATGTAACATTGCAATAAAATAGCATGTGGTAGAATTACTTAAATAGTTAACCATTTTACAACACTGTTCTGCTAACCACCCCCCTCACACACACTGGGGGATTTGACTTGACTGCACCATGTCACATCCACTTGATGCTGCCAGTTGTTCCCGCTGTGGCCTTACCTTGTGTCTGTCTGCAGGAGGAATGTCGTAGTTCTCTGCCCTCAGGTTGGACGCTGCTACAATGAAGTCCATATGGAAATTGGTGTCGTCATCCTAAAAACAGAGAAGGTGCCGTTCAAAATTGATGGTGTGAGGTAACAAAGGAGATCTGGTCTACTTTGCTTCTCTGGCAATAATTAAAAAAAAAAGTGCAGCTGTTTAAAAAAACTTGGGAAAAACACTTTCCAAAGTCCAATGAATATTGTGCACTACTAGAAGTGTACATAAATCTGACCCAAAGACAAACACAATGTAGGTATCCCTAAACCGGCGGTTTCTAACATACCTTCTCAAAGTCAATGGGACAGAGTTTGAATTGGGACGCAGACTCAGGAGGCGGCAGCAGAGTCTTCAGCTCCTCTAACCTGGAATCATCTGATGAACACACAAGCACGTTCAGATCAGTCAACTGACATCATCCCATACCCATCCACTCTTCCAAGTTTTATACTGGCCGTTGATGTGGAGTTAATTCACATTTTGTAGTGTTGAGAAATGAGATAGCCCAGACCCCAGGTTTAACATGGATGAGATTAAAAGATTAAGAGAATGAACAAATTAATAATGAATACAAACTGGAATTCAAAAGCATAGACTGCAAATTAAAACCTGACAGATGGCACTCTAATGGCATTAGAGGTCCAACCATTCTGCCCGTCAGACTCATTAACAGGCCCTCATTTCCCACTCACCCACTGAGGCATTGGAGTTCTGGAGCTCCTGGTCAGAAACGTGGATTTTGACCCCAGACTTGGGCGTGAATGTGGGCACTTTGATGTCTTGCATCAGACGGACGACGACAGCGCGGTCTCTGGAGCCCTGCAGGCCGTAGGACTGGGCGAGCAGGTTGGCTCCAGCGATGACATAGTCCATATGCAAGTCCTATGAAGAGACCGCAGGAGACACATCTAAACAGTTGGCGGCCGTGTAGTAGTTTGTGGCACCTTGTGGCTTGTTTGAATACCTCAGGGTCATTCATATTAGCGTCACTGCCTTCTGAGGTAAATTATTTGTGTCGTGTCAGCAACATTGACCAACGCATGAGCAACTAATCCTTTCAAGTGAAGATTCGTAATCTTAGCTTCAACAGTAATTTAAAGTCTTCTCTGGGATGCAAGTGTAATGAATGCTTACGTTGTTGGTGTCGAAGTCTAGTGGGTGAGGACACCTCTTTGGACCAGACCAGAATGGAGCACCTGAGCTGGTGAGCTGTCAGGAAGACACACGGGGGAAAAGTTAAAATCATTTTATTTTATTCACATATGATGAAAAAGAACTGAGATCATCTCAAGGCATTTTACAGTCAAGTAAGAGAAAGCTCTCCTATGGTTTTGGACATAAAAAAACATCCCATACACATATATAAAAAAAACACATTAGGCTAAAACTACTCTTATAAACTGGTTTTGCTCAGACAATACAACAAAATCTTACTAGAACATAGTCTAACCCTGGAGAACACAGCACACCACAAAGCAGGTATTATTTCAGTATCTACAGGAAATTTTGTCTGGCAGTAAAGTCATAAAATCTTCCAGCAGCTGAACTGGTAGGTCAAGATTCTTTCAGCTCTAATGGTTCAATACACCTGCAGCATGCAAACTGAAAATGCACGTCACTTCTATAAGGCTTCTCTGGACAAGGCAAAAGCAAAAGGCAAAAGGCTAAATTCCTCATGTAATTGCAGCACAGAGGTCACAAATGAAGCTCTAACCTGGTCGGGTGGAAAGTTGTGCAGCAGCTGGCGGATGTTGTTGCTGTACTGGCACTGCCAATGGTTGCGTGCCCAGGTGACGCAGTCTTCCCAACTTTTAGGGCAGTCCGTGACCAGGCTCTTGTAGACGGCCTCCAGCACCTCCAGTGGCTGGGCACCAGGCAGCTTCAGTGTGCGCTCCATGAACTTGGGGTCTCTGTGGGCAAGAACAGGCCATGAGTCCTACACACACACACACACACACACACCTCCATCTGCAGCCATACATCTGCATGCACACTGCTCTGTGTGGGTGCCTCTGATTGAGCTTAGTGCTGGCAGCAGAATTAAGTGATGCTTGATGATGGGTCAAGCAGTTCAGCTGATCACACCAAATGGTGTGTAGAATACTTAGGCTGAATTCCGATTGGTTTTCTGCTGTAGTGTTACCTTGAGATTTTGTTCCATTTTAGTCATTAACATTACGCCATTTTTACAACATTTTGTCTCATATTTCAGCGATTCAGCGGCAGAAAGCGGAAAGACGTCTCACTCACGTCAGGTACTGCATGGCGTTCTCTGCTGGCTGTTTGAAGAGTCCCTCAAACTCATCACGGGCCCACTGAAAACAGAAAGTGATGAATACATTAGCGGGTCTTGCCAATAAATACTGACAACAGCGCACTAAATTCACATTAGTAATATTACTTTACAGGCAATGTACAACACCCAAGACCACACTTTGCAGCCATTTATGTTCGGAAATTATTCTGAAATTGAGACTGCACTGACACGATGTCCTGCTATCATTTAAACCGTCTAATGTTGGAAAGCAGGCGATGATCTGTCTGAGCATTTCAGACTCCAAGTGGTGTGTGGGGGTGTGTGTGTGGGTGTGTGTGAGCGACAGGGAGTCACCTGCAATGTGTGTTCGATGGCGTTGGGGAAGTTCTTGAGTGTGCAGATGGGGATGGACTTCTCTGGCGGGTCCTGGCTGGAGCTGTAGGACTCTGTGACGAAGGGGATGACCACCTGCACGTTTCCTTTAGTGCCCAGAGTGCCGGACTCCAGCAGAGGCTTGCGGTAGTACACACACCTGCGGTCCATGTACATACCTGAGGAGGACAAATGAATGGATGAACACACGAGGCAAACAGACTAGGAGTGCTAAGAAAAGCTACAGAGAAAATTAAAAAAAAAGTTGACCTTCACTGCCGTCGGCAAACACATGGCCATATGGCCTAGGAAATGAGCACCAATTAAGAACAGTAACATCAGATTCAAACTGATGGTCCAGTTATATCACCCCTTCTCCCCTCCCCTCAATCTGCTTACGGGCATCAACATTGTCCAAGGCATTGGCCACACCATCAAGGCTCTCAAAGAAGTCGTCGTCGTAGACCTTCTCTGTGTCTGGTCCGACCCGATTCTGGTGGCCAGTGATGCGGACAGATGGGTTCATCTGCTTCACGGCAGCTGCGGCTGTCTCACTCTTCATTTTCTGCTCAGAGAACACAGAAACACGCCGTCAATTAAGCACTTCGGGCAATTCGAGGGTTTCTGACACTCCAAACTCATGTGGACTGGCTACTGATTACACGATTACAGTGTAGTCACGCAAATTCTGCAGGAAAAAGAACTTGTTTCTTAAAGATGCTTTGTGTGTGATCAATTCTATTAGGCATAAATCCATTTGAACACATTATATCTGCTGCTGCTTGGTGAGCTCTGTCTTGAGGATTGCCCCTAATTCACAGCATGTTGTCCAAGGTTTTCGCTTTTGCATCCAGGTGGTGTAGCAGCATTAAAAAAAACTTTCAATTATTTTTCCCAATTTCCTCATACCAGTCACCTTGTAATGCAACTTAGCCATTTATTTAAGTATTGGGTTTACATTCTTTACAATGCATCAGTTAACACACTGGACAAGACTAGGCAGGGAAAACTAAAATAGTCCTTCTCATGGCGAGGGCCTGCGCAGCAAGAAGTGAAAGTGGAACAGCTTTACGTGCATTTGAAGAGAAGTAGGTCGTGTGCAATTCTGCTGCAACAACTGACAGGTCATTCAAACAAAGAGTGGAAAGCACTCCAGTGTTTGGTGATGGCTATGGAATGAGAATCTCTACTGGGGGACTTCAGATTGCAGCATTTCAGAGGACTGACTAAGACAGACAACAGTCATGTGGACATACAAATTAGTGGTTCAGACCTTTCTGCAAAAAAGGGGCCATCTGTGTGTCAAAGAAAACTCACCGTCACATCCCAGGGTCTGAAGAGGAACTGGCGGTTGAGGTTGGACTTCTCGATGGTGTCCATGTCAGTGACAATAATCTCTCCCTCTCCACCGGCCAGGCCCATCATGGCAAAGTTCTTCAGCAGCTCACAGCCAATGGCTCCAGCTCCAACCTAATGACAGCAGCAAATTTATGCAAAGGATGCTTTTAAACACAGGGCTTAAGTGTCCTGCTCAAACAATGGCAGCTGGGAATGGGACTCATAACTTAATTGGCTAATACCATCTCCCCAGCCACTTGCACGGCATAATACCTGCCTACATATAGAATAATAAAAAAAAAGATGTCAAGTGACAGGCGAAAAAAAAAGCTAGCACCACAATCCATCTTATATCTCAAAGCATTAACAGTAAACATAGATCTTACATGGTCTATCTGCATCAAAAAGCCTTAAGTACATAAATATATCTTCCAATGATAAAGCTACATCACAGGCCAGACAGAATCTGACAGTCAATGCCCCCCCACCCCTTCTCTCTCTCACACACACACACACACCTGATACATCTACAGATTAACTACCCCTTAGTGGCAACACCACCAGGTGTGTTTTGAGTCGTGCATTATTCAACAAGGAAATAGGACACCTCTTACCAGGAAGTAGCGCTGCTTAGACAGCAACTCCTGAAGTTTGGACCCAAATACAGCAATCTGTCCATCATACCGACAACTCCTCTGGAGGGGGGAGAAGACGAAAGACAAATAATTTTTATTTGGGTGACACATTGCATTCAAAAGAAATACCAAAGGCTTTGGATCAAACACTCTCCAAAAATGATGAAGATAGATGAAGGATAAATAAAAACATTCAACATTCAAATTCTCAAATTTATTTATTTAACTCCAGGTGTCTTTATCAATGCGTTTCAAAGGTTAAAGGAATATTCCACCCAAATATGAAATTAAGTCAGTCTCGGTCACCCACAGACTTAAAACAGTACAAAAAACCT
>JASCQY010000173.1:5377379-5392670 GCA_030264315.1 Sardinella tawilis
ACATTCAACATTCAAATTCTCAAATTTATTTATTTAACTCCAGGTGTCTTTATCAATGCGTTTCAAAGGTTAAAGGAGAGGAGATGACTTACAGGTGCACTCTCCTCCTCTGTGGGTGCAGCTCCATCGTCTTCAGGCAAACACTCCAGAGCATCAAAGTACAGCCACTGCATGATGGGCATGAACTTCCCAGTGCAGGCCTGCCCAAGTCACAGCACACAATGCATGTCAATAAGAGAACACAGTCAGTTTAGAATGACTATGGTGCATACATTCCACAGGTCAACTTCAGATCTCTTCAACGTAATATAAGAATGTTTTCATCACCATTCTAACATTCGCTTCAAAATGTTCTAAGCATGTTTGTGTGACGGTAACTTAAAGAGGGGATATCTAACAGGCTACACTGGATGTGTTAAGTCAAACATGTATCTGCCATACCAATTAGCTTCCACTATAATCAATTGAAATTGTAGAAAAGTCTTTTCAGTGTATTTTTGACACGACTTGACATCCAGTGTAGCACTATAGTAAAGGTTAATCTGCAACCAACAGGAGAATAAATATGGCTGACATTCCAACCATCCTCCTCGTCGTTTTTCCCCTCCCACTCACACGACTTCTCTTTTCAACACTTTGCACTTAGAAAACTGCAGCAGTGGGCCAGCTATTGCCCTCACCTTCATGACTTCCTGGGCAGCCAGCCCACCGATGAAAGCATTGACGGGCGCCAGGTCCCCAGCCGCCACCGAGGACAGTTTCTTCATGAGCGCCTCGTCCACCTGCTCCTGCTTAGCAGCACCGGTCAGGGCGCCGTTCACTTCTCCTGCCAGAGTTACCAGCTCGTCTGCGTCCGCCTGCACATGAACACACACAGACACACATCTAAGGTTCAGCACTGATGCCCCACTTAAGAGGAGTATCAAGTGTTCAAGGCCTCTTAATATTACTGGCCATTGCTTTTAATGTTCCTGAGCACAGTTTTCACCAACATTGTTTTCTGGTCGGTTTACAGTTGGTAATGTTAGCAAGTCCATGATGCTCCAATGTGGCATTAGAGTAACTCAAGAAAAACAATGCACAGGACATTTCCCTAACCCCCAAAGGTCAAAATTCTCTCTCCCCATCACTAACAGACCACTAAAGGTTGCATGCAGGAATTCATGACACAGCGTGTTTGTGTCAAGTTGAGAAAATGGAAAAACACACACACACAAAAACAACAACAAAAAAAAACATGCACACAGGCTTCCAAAATGTGCATCAAGCCAGCTTTAATGCCTTTCTGTCCTAGTCCATACATGTGTTATACATGTACAATTTGAACTCCAGGCAGTTGGAGACTTGCCTGGTTCCAGGGCTTGGGTGGCCGGCTGTGCTTCTTCTCAAAGGCGTGCAGGGCCTGGAAGCCCACGTGCAGCTGCCCTGGGCGGTCAAACTTGGCAAAGTCGGTCAGCATGAACTCTGGCTCAGCCATGGAGGACGACAGTGATTTCTGCAGAGGGAGACAAAAAGATGATCAGTCATTTTCGATGAGTCATCCTTCGTTCGGGACGGGAGCAGAGCAGAGCAGAGCCGGTTGGTGTCAGGAAACACTCATTTGTTCAGGGGGCCCCTTACATCACTCCAAATCACAGAGAGATAAGACGCCAACCTGGCTCTGGAAATTGGACAGCCTAATGAGAACAGAGAGACCAAGACTATGACTCACAAAGGAAATCTTCTTGGGCATCTTGACCTGTGAGACGATGCCACCCCGAACATAGTCCGAGAAGGAGGTTGTGTCACAGATGCTGAATGTATAGGGACCTGGAAGAGAAGAGTATTATGAATACCAGTGAGTTTCTGAAAAGCAGACCAGGTAAACAGCATCAAAAATCATATTCTGGAATATCTTTAGACAGGACGATATCAGCTTAGAGAGAGCATATTAACTAAACCTTAAAACAGAGACATCACAAAGATAAAGACCCAAGGTAGCTTCAGGCTGGTACAGTTACAAAGGAGTTATTTTCCCTTTTCAAATGACTGCTTTGTTTTTGTAAGATGTATTAATAATTCAACAAAAAAACAAATAAATCTATCCTGTCATCACAGTCACTCGCTGCAGGCCAGACCAAGCACACCTGCTTCAGACTTACCCAGGGCTTTGATTTCTATGGGCTGGCAACCGTTGAGTTCGGTCATGCCCTGGACCTCTGTGAAGGTAACATAATCGCCACTCTCAAAGCCATGACGAGCCTCATCGAGACAGGTCACCACACCAGCAGAGTCCTAGAAAACAGAGAGATCCCTTTATGGCAGGTGGACATTGACTTTCTGCCATACAATGATGCTGGATCAATGTCCAGGAGTGCTTCACTTCCATCTCTAAGCTTCTGCACTATGCCACTCAGTACAGACATTGTGACCAAAGGTCACTGGTTCCAGTCAGAAATGACATCTGAAAAATACAGTATAATCCCACCAGGAATTCTCACTAATCTTTTGTTTTTTTTTTCCACTGTCAACACCTTCATCACTTTCATTTCAGCCCCATCAATCTTTGAAACGGCAGATCTGAGAATACACCTGCAAGCTGCTCTACTGCTTTATTACAAGCAGAATACTGCACAGGGAGGATGTTAAGACAACAGAAGGTGGTACAACAACAACGAGTATCCATAACAATGGGCAGGTTAGTTCTGCATTGCCCCGCTCCAACACTTATTAGGCTTGAGTAGAGTCACTGACCTTGGTGATCATGGAGATCATGGCGCTAAGGGGCTCTTCACCATTGGGGTCAAACACCATCATGTCGTCCCCAAAGTCACAGAACAGTTGCCTGAAAGACGCGACACAACTGAAATCACTACCTGAGCTTCTGGAACCACTAACTGCTACAAGGCTACAAAGTCAAACATTCATAAAACAAATGTGCTACCATCTAAATAAAGTAAACCTTTTTTTAAGATCAAGCTCTTAAGAACTGACATATTTTGGAACAAGAGGCCAAGAGCTAAACACAATTTTAATCTTTTATTTGATCATAAATCTTGAATGAGGTTACACAATGGCCGAGAGCCCAAACACATCCCAGGCCATGCGCTTTGTTGTGGCCTAACCGCTCCATGGATTGAGGGTGTAGTGAAGCGATGGGCCCTCTTACCCAAACAGGCCACGCGTGTCTGCTATTATCAGCTTGATGCTCTTGCTGTGGCAGAACTCCCCGATGCGCAGCTGCTCCTCCAGACTGGAGGTGGTCAGCACAACCACCTGCACCGGGAGGGGAAGGAAAACAAACAAACAAAAACAAACAGAATACAGGAATTAGACTCATCTTCAGCGAGAGCAAAGCAAAAATGTGCAAGTTAAGAGAGGGCAGAAAATACTATGGACATTATGCATTGTTTTATGCCAAAACAAACAAACAAACAAATGTTATCAAGACTTTCTTCACAACACAAGCGGTTTGATTTTTTACTTTCATTTCCTTATGAAGTATGGCATACCTGGAACTGGGTGAGATAGTCATTGGTGAGGGCTCCAGTGTAAGAGGTCACAGGCACGTAGCTGTTGAGCTCGGCCAGCCGGGTCTGGCTGACATCAGCACGGTTCTTCCCCAAGTCCTCCTCACGCAGGTAGAACTGAAGCCGGACAACAGAAACGCACAAACATGTCAACGCCTTGAACTCGAAGCTAATGACGTATCCTTTCCAATGCTACTGCACAGCTCTTCAAGGGGTCATTACGTCCAAGTTTAACAGGACCACACGAGGGACAGAGCGTGCACTGCAGTCATGTGTATCTAGAGTGGATAAAGTAGGCCAAATACAAACCTTGTCGTACATCACACAAACGATGCTCTGCACAGACATATAATTTCAGTTTCCTAAAGCTATTCAGCCATTAGATTCAGACTTACGGAAGTTGACAAACAGTAAATGTAAGCTAATTTGTCGTCATAAGTCAAAATCCATCAGTTATGCTGACACTGGAGTGACAGCAGATTATAAACTGGGCTGATTTTGTAAAATTAACATTTTGAACATCTCTGAGTCAAGTTTTATCACTCTTTAGCCTCTGACCTGTGAGGAGAGGTCCCGCCACTCTGCCACCCCCTGGTCATGCAGGGTGACACTCTTGACTCCGCCCAGGATGACATTCTTGGCGATCTCCACGCCGAGGCCACGCAGTCCCGAGATGAGGACATTGGAGCTCTGCATGCGCTTCATGGCCTCATGGCCCAAGACGTACCTGCAGGGGCAAACAGAGGAGAGTCACAAACACACACACACACACACACACTTCATCCCAAACATGTTGACGAGGCTGGTGCTGCCTCTTACTACAACAAAACCAGACACAGACGGATACACTCTCATTCACTCACTCAATAACAAGGGGGACTGATTCATAAACACAAACACAGAGCTCATCTAAAGCATGCTGACTAGCCAGAGACAATACACAAGATGTTATGAACCCACAAACTTTATACACAACCCTGCAGGCACAATGTGGAGGTTGCTCCATTTTTAATCACAAAAAGCACCCTTAACAACTAACAGATGCTGCACTGTTACTTTCACAACACCCTCTTGGCACTGACACTACAATGCAGTCTCAAGGCGCATCTGCTGTGGTCTCTGTGACATAGTATACACAAGGCTTTGTGTAGACTTCACCATACCCTCCAATACATTGCAAAGCACAGTCTAGCTACAAGGGCACCAAATGCCCATACACTCAAAGTGGACTAAGAGTACAAGACCAACTACGTCAGGCATATGCAGCTGTCTGTGTTCATGTCTATAACTTGTGCCTGGCAGGCAGAACGTTAATATCACTTAAGCCACGCAGCAGAAGTGTAAAGCTTCCATTCCAAGGGCTGGAGAAGTACTGATGAGCACTTGAATATCTCTAATTGCATCATAGTACATCAATATTTTGTCATATTGTCCTGAATGCCAGCTCATTGAAAACAATCTTGTGTTACTGAGCCTAACATGTTTCAGATCACATTATTTTTGTGGATCAGTTTCAAAAGCTGATACCAGATATCAACATCTCATTGAGGTACTGACTCCATCAAAAATCTATTAGCTTCAAAAACAAATCTCTGCCAAACATCTGAAAACATAAAATGGAAATGAATTCCAGCAAATCCAATCAATACCAATCTATAGAAGGAAAATACATGAAGACCACTTCTCTACCAATCTTCTGAACTGATCTATTCAAAAAACAGACAAGAGAGACGAGATGCATTTGTGCTCCAATGAAAGAAGCATGCTGCTTTATCACAGGGATAAAATAAGAACTTACAGCTGTCGAGAGTACAGGCCTTCATCGATCTCAGCATCACTGCCATTCTTAGCCATGCCCTGTGGAAGATCAAAGGCAGAGAGCACCACATGTCACTCGGGTCACATACAGCTGTATGAGACATAGCTTATAACCCACATATTAGGACATACAGGCCAACATGAAATAGCATGTCACAGTTTCCTCACAAAAATGCGAGGTTAGTCACTGCTACGTTGTTTTGGGGGCATTTACACAGATACAGTACAAAGAGTCAAGAGGGCATGGACTCTTATTATGCAGGTTATGATTCAATATTAAAGTGGTTTCAAGCATTAATGCGCAATGCTTAAGGAGAGGCCTCTTACGTTAGAGGGTGTGTAGGACAGTTCAGTTCTGACAGAGTTAGAGGAGGAGCAGTGGGATCCCGTCTTCGTCTCTGATCCTGACAAGCGACGCTTCTTGGACAGCGGCGAGCTGGACATCTGCAAGAGAAGGGTGTTTGTTTATTTTTCCTAGAACAGGTTAGGTTACACAAAAGGAAAAAAAAACACTGCTGATTCTTCCCCTGAGGATGAATGAATGAATGAATTAATAAATACATAGATAAATAAATTCGTTTTGAATGGGCAACACCATTACCAGAATTAACACTGGAATCCTATTGGTGCCAGCTGGACTCAAAGGGCTTTAACTGCTACATTCTGCCAGCCCTTACTTCTTCACAGCAGGTGCCCCAGCACAGCAACAACCTCTCCCATCATTAGACAGCAACTATGCAAGATGCTCTGCTTATCAAATGGTCCATAAAAATGTTGGCAAAGTAAACAAACAAGAATATGAACACCATAGGACCAACACAATTAGCCCACAGACTTATCCCAACTTGATCATTTCGATGATTATATGCCACACACGAGACCTTATAGTGTCTCACTTTGTCTCAGTAATAGGTCCCCCATAATCTCCGCTGTGTCACTACTGGAACAGGTACAATGCTAGATTTGCTGTTTGTACAATTAACCACTCCGTGTTACAGTGTGACTTGCACCACTGCATGCAAGACTAAATGCCACTGCAGTGTTTGGCCACCTATCAAACTCTCTGCTTTGCCAACACAACAGAATGTATACCCTCAGTGGCTCTGTATTGAAGTGGATAGCTTTTTTTAAGTGTAGCCTCCTTTATCACTGAGGATAAGGAAAGAGGATTAACCCTAGACAAGGCTGACAGGCACCACCGTGTTAAGAGGACAGCATACAACACAACAGACAGCAGAGAACTTGCTCCCTTCACCTACAGTATATTAACATCAGGCTTGTGCCTCACCGTCTTATCTTAACAGCTATTTGCAGCTAAAACAGACATGCATCATTGACCCCAATCCATTATGTGCAAAAATCTGGGCGACTACTAAGAAAAACAATTCCTTCCAGGATCGCATTTCCATGCCCAACAGGGTTAAACTCAGCCCTTAATCTTCATTTCATAGCCACCACCAATGAGAACCCCACATGTGCCTTGTGAAAGCAGCCAGCACTGCCCACTTGCTAGAGACTTCCTACTGTTCAGTGCAAACACTGCAGGCGTAACAGCAGCTGAAGGTGCAGTTTTATTCACCTCTCAGCATAAATGGAGGGCTGGGAAGGACATGCGCAATTCTGTGCATGTATGAGCAAAATT
This sequence comes from Sardinella tawilis, assembly GCA_030264315.1. Classification (NCBI taxonomy): domain Eukaryota; kingdom Metazoa; phylum Chordata; class Actinopteri; order Clupeiformes; family Clupeidae; genus Sardinella; species Sardinella tawilis. The sequence continues at coordinate 5,384,349 of JASCQY010000173.1, forward strand.
ATTGATCTAATCAACTCAATACCGCACCTACTGTTTTAAAGATGCACAAAGACTACTTCATCTGAAACCTAAGTTATGGTTGTGAATATTTCAGTCTAACATCCGGCTAGCAAAGCTAGATATTCTATCACTTTTACAGGTGGACAGTGGCTTACTTAGAATTTTTCCTTTAGTCTCAACATGCTCCCTTCTTACAAAAAAGACTGACAATATATACATATATTCTCCTATGGTCAAATATCAGAAACACCACATTTCATCTGCATCACAACCACATACATTTCTTACTTGGTGTCATAAGATTCAGACCATTCAGGTATGAAAGATCATCTTTAAGGCCAAATTCAGCACTGGACAGTTCCTGTTACCGTTTCATTCTCTTAAAATGTTACTAACAGCTTACTTCAACGGACATGAACTAGTAAATGTTCACATTACACCTAAGACGAAAACTATACATTTTTCAACAACCGTGAAGGAAACGGAATATCAAAATATATTGTACCATATGTGGGCTTGTTGCTTGGACTGTAAGGTCACAAATTATGTAAAGGTTGCTTTGTTTTTATTACACCCTGTCTGTAAACACTTCCGTTTCCCTGTAACGAAAACGAAAGCATTCGACAAAGGCCGTTACATTTGACATTGCGGTCATCATCCAGTTTTTTAATCTCTTTATTTTCTAAATCGCTAACCCACCGACAATATCCACAGCACACGGACAGGTAGGCTTGTTGTTTATCGAAATCACCGCGTGGACTCGCCCATTGTGAAATAACTAACAAAAACGCTGATTCATTAAAAGCAAACTGCGGTGAGTCAGGTGCAATACATACCCAAGTGTCCAAATTTACAATTAACAAAACAAAAAAGGGCAGTTAAATTGGTTAAGGAGAAATCAACAAACGATGTGTTATATAAATAAACTCCCCTTCCGTCATCCTTGAAAGAAACGTGTATTATTTCACTCCGCTCATCAGTGCGACAAAACGAAAATGCGGTAAAGCAGGCTAACATGCTATCTTGCTTAGCAACATCATTTCACGACTGCACAGGTCATTGTGGACTGGCCATACAAATGGCCTAAGGTAGGCAAAGATACAACTTTGGACTGAATCTCGTTTGGGCGTTTTAGTTCTGCCCGGACATAACCATCATTTCGATGGACACAGGGCGTAAATTCTAGAATGTCGACTAGACCTAGGTTTCAATCAGGACGAACACAACCTCTCACCTGAACGCATTGACAACAAACATAAAAGCTGGTTCACACAGACAGCCACCGAAGATTCAACAAACGCCCTAAAGGAAAAAAAGGTTGGCTTTTCCACATTGTATGATAAGCCACCGTATCAATGGATTGCACTTCACACTTCGAGGATTACAAATCAAGTTGCATCAGATATAAATTAATCTCGATCTATAAAACATCTAAAAGTATGTATTGGGGCTGTACGGTTCCTTGTGATATCAAACATTTCATTGACAGTCCGCTGAAGCAGGATTTGTTAAGCGCACTGCCTCTGATTGCCGACGTTAACTACACAGTATGCTAGCCATGCTGTAAAGGAAACCTAAAACAAGAACTGCCATTGCAGAGGCCCATTCATACAAAGCGAGTGCTTGCTTTTTGGTTATAAGCGACGAACTAAACTATGAACGAAGATTAATAAAACTAACAACTCTTACCTACGATGCATATGACTTCTTAGGAGGGTGGAACTAGCCAATATTAAACGATTTTAGTACACTGCTCTAGCTCGTAAATGAGGCCTGTTGAGTTAGCAAGCTAGCTTTGAAGTTAGCTTGCTAACGTTATACATCGCTCTTGCGGCATTACCCAGTCACAAAAAAGTGACTACCTGCATCTATTCATTGACTTTAAACTCCACCGTCTATGTCAAAAAGGCAGTAGTTTAGTCTGAAATGTATTTTGAATAGTTAAACCAGCTTTGTGTTTGGCTGGCTAGCAATCAATGGGCTACACAGCTTCGGCAGTTCAATGGTTTCTCTTACCAATAATCCTTCTCTGTCCAACCTCAGTGTCAGCAAACCGCTCCTCGTGTGTATCAAACTTCGTCGATAACAACGAGGACTGTATTTCTTGCGAGTGTGAAAACCGAAGTTCAGAACCTCGACAACCACCGCCTACAGACCGATGCTGTGTGAAAGTGTTGAAGCTATACTGTCGAGTCACGGTATCGACAGCCCTATGCCCTGTCTAATTCGCGTTTCAGGGCTTGCTGGCTAAAGCAGACGGAACAAAACCAAAATGGCAGCTAAGGCACAGGGGGCGGGGGCAGTACTGAAATATTCAACAGGAAAGGGTTGTCCACAGTATACTTGCAACAAACAACCTCGCTCATTGGCTTTTGGGCATAAAATCAAGGAACACCCGCCTTCCATGGGCTAATTGTAACACGAGAGAGTGATGGTCGGGATCTTTGTTATTAATATTTCATAACGGTCTTGGTAGGGAAGTTTTCCTGTAGGCAAAAACATTTACTGACAAACACTACACTGTGCAAGCCCATGAAAGGATGCACAAAAGATTCTGCGATCCAAAAGATACTATTCCACAGACTGAATATTCTAGTCTGTCAACCTATGCAAACTACAACAATAAACAGTCTTGAGATGGGACGAAAATTCAAACAAGGCAGAGGCAACTCTCACATGTTTTCATGCTTGACCTATCAGTTTGCATGTTGCAAAATCCACTACACTGCTGACCATTGCGCTAATTAACCAAAACAAAGTTTGAGAGCGCTGCAATTACAGGCAACAGATTTTACGTTAATATGCCAGTTGCTAGTTTGTTAATTGACCAACTGCATGAATACTGAGTCGATAAAACACAATTTATGCTCAAGAATGATGGGGACAACGCCGCTTTAAGCTGATCCAAGAGCTGGTTAAAGAGTGAAGGCAAATTTCATCAAAGAGCAACATCTAATGGAACGTCAAATGGTATGAACATTGCTGTGTTCATAGACACAACGTAAAACCACTCAAACTAACTGTGCTACAGCAACAATGAAAAACTTAACGCCACTAAGAGTGAGCTATATAAATTGTACGCTGGGGGTGACAAAGGCCCAAGTAGGCCTTCCATTCTAGTGTGCAGAAGAAGCACGCAGGCCTGGTTGAGGGTTCGAGCTTCCGTGGTCGCTAAATGTTCAGGTTCAGGTTCAAACGCAACGTTTACAAAGACCTTCGTATCCATCAATCACGGGCAGCGTATACTCTACGAACTGTCGAGCTACATGCACTTTCACACTCCGACACTGACCAATGAGCAGATAAGTTATCCCCAGTAAGCGGGATAGAATCAACCATTTACGTTATAACGACAAGCTAACTAACGTTGTCTAGAACAGTGAGCAAGCCTGCTAGCGACCAATAATGCGATGTCTGCTAGCAAACACTGGAAATAGCCCTGCAAGCCAGTTTGCGTTCTTGAGAAAGAACTGATAATGGTAGCTCACTGGATGAATGTTCCTGGTTCCAACGACAAATTAACAAACAAAAGTTACAAAATTTGTCAACGTTACCTTGTCACTAGTTTAAACCAGCAGTTACCAAGCTAACCACCGCTTCTTCACAGATTGATGAGGCATGCTTGGAAACCTGGTCAGCTAGCAAAGGTTAATTGAAAGCTGTAAGGGAAATGCGATGGAGTAGCTATGAAGCTAGCAAGCTACATGGCTGTGGCGTTCTTGCTGCTAGCAGGACAGATCTGGCATCAATTCTCCCTGCTATCTTGCGTTAGTTGAAAAGAACACCAGCTAGTTGGGTAGCTAGCTAACGTTCATTGAAGGTTGATGAAATACGTCTTAGTTAGCAAGCTAACGGTAGCTAACAAAACTACCGTCCTCAATGTTCCAAATTCTATTACACACACTTCTGCAGCTAGCAACCTATCTGACACTGGAACGTTGTCGTTAACATCAATGTTATAACGACTGAAGAATTAACGTTATCTGCGTGTTGCCTGGTCTTGTGAACACATGGTCCCTTGTCTTCCAATTATCCTGAGCCAGTCAACCAGTTTGATTTTGTTTACGGAGACTATTGCAACGCTATCTGATTAATCCAACTCTAGCTATATTTCTTTTAAAACATCAGAAAAAAACATCATGTCCGTGTCGACTCGGTTACACTAGTTAGCATTAGCCAGCTTGGCATAAGTATGTATAACTCACCACATCCGATATTACTCGGGCCTTTTCTTCGATACTGAAAACAGATTAACCTCGTCGGTAGAAAGAAAACCAAAAACAGAGACTTATACAATCTTGTGATTAACTTTATCTGTGAAAGTGGCGGGAGCTCAGTGACTTTCCACTCAGAAGGGAAGAACTGGACGGTTGCCTGACCGGCTATTCCCGCACCGTTAACAGCACTTCTTCAGCAAACACTCTCTCTGCTTGGGGAGCGCAGCAGCAACATGTGCAGAGTTTTGAGTAGAGATAGACTGAACACTTTTAAAACGTGGGAGGACTGCAAGATTCGCTTTTTAGTTTTTCTGTTAAAGTACACCAAAATATTTACTTCAAACAGCAAAATTAATTTTAATAGTATATTTTAGGCTATTTAGGGAATTCAGTGATCATTTACAAAACTGTCAGTCAAAATGTATTTTCTTAGCACCTTAGCACCCCCATAGGATTTCCAGTGAGCTCGTCCGGAGTTTATATACAATTTGTGCCATCTGGGAAATGTAGGCAATTCCGGTTAGTGTACAGAGCTCAAGTTATTTTAGACCCTTCAGGAAAATTGGAACTAAAATGATATAAAATTTCAATAATGATAGCCTAATGATAATAATAAATGTATTATTATTATTATTATTAGGCTATTATTATTATTATTATTATTATTATTATTATTGTTGTTATTAGGCCTATTATTCACAATAACACACCAAGAACTCGACCTTCAGCTTGGAATCAAAATTTTATTTAAATTCTAGCAGACAGTGAAGAAAGCTCAGGCTATCTCAAGGTGATATCACTGACATGGAAGGAAACAAGCTCAGAACAAGTGATGAAACTGCCACAAACTGACTTGGGTAAAGTTTTCACCAGTGAGTGATATCAAACAAAATGCAATACATTTCAGTATATTAAATAAATCTATAATAAATATAAATAAATAAATACATAAATAAAATATTCTGTCGTAGCAGAAGTGAGTGGAAGGAATGGACAACATAGCAAAGAACATAACCTCTGTACACAAAAGTAATACACAGGAATCATTAGGTCATATTTTAACCAGATGGTCATGGCAGCTTTAATCCTTGCACATTTTATTGGGGACATGCAACACCGTTATAAGATTTACATAACAAATTATATAAGTAGTCGTAAATTATTCACAAATTATTTACAAGTGAAATTATTTACTCACATTAATCCTCTTGTGTACATACAGTTCATTGAGCTATTTCGATTTTTTTTTTAAATTTCTTAGGCAGTACTGAGTCGTGTTGGCATATTAAAATAGTAACTTAAACTGTTGTGAAATGATGAATGCATTATATTGAACATGGGTACCCTTCAATATAGGTTAAACACACTAAAAAATTCAAGATCAAGGACGTGCTCAGCAGTATCAACACTGTTTAAAAGTGGGACAGAATTATGATGGAGGAAATAACAACAACAACAACAACAAAGAAATAACAAGAACACCAGTTGAAGAGTTTTGACCTCCAACAAGGCCAGTGTGTCTAGTCTTGCAACATGAAAGTGAAAGAAAAAAAAATCCTGGATGCTGACCAAGATGTAATTGGTCCTTCCATGTTCTACCTCTCCAGTTCATTTCATGAAAATCTGTCAGTTAGTGTTTTGTGAAATCCTGTTGACAGACAAACCAACAGACAAATCCAGCCAAAAGATAACCTCCTTGATAGAAGCAACAACATAAAGCTTTGAATATCCACCACACTGACAGCCAACTCGATCTGTGTCCCTGAGACTGACGCCCAAGTCAGGGTTGGATGTTGTGCAGCACAGCCTATCTATGTTGTGAGATTTTCAGTCTGTATATGTAACAGTTAATCCATCCTAAAAGAAAAAAAACACAAACATCATCTGCAAACTGCTGATTCTTTGGACCTAAGTACAGCTTAAATATTCAGCTACTGCAGAACCCACTGAAAAAGAACTCAAACCAAATGCTGTGTGTGTAAATCCTCAGTAGCAGTGAGCTACTGTTAAACTCCTTCAGTTATAACAGCTTTAATTCACAATAAATGGGTCATGAAAAGTGTGTTTTAACATGATTGAACTCATAAACCCCTCCCAGAAAACCCTCCGTGTGGGGACTGGCCCGATTTTGTTGTGCCCCTTTGTCCATCAATGACATCCTGCTCTGTGGTTGGCTGGGTTTGAGCCTGGCTGTGAGAGGGCGGGGCAGGAGGTGGGTACGAGGGTGGTGGGATGGTAAGGTGGGGCAGGTTGGGCAGAGGTGGGCGTGGGGTGGTAGGGAGGGGTGGTGGGGTTGAGTGGTGATATGAGCGGGGCCGTACTGAAGGGGAAGACTGGGCGCTTTTTGCCCTTGGGAGGGTCTCGGGGCAGTCGCTGATTTGCTCAAGGAGTGAGGGCATGTCTCCTTCAATCTTCTCCAAAACGGCTGCCATTTGCTTTTCTATCTGCTCGATCACACTGTCCATCTGCCAGTCAGCACTTGCTGTGCCACGGTGATCCAAAGTGCTGTACAAACCAGCTCTGCCAACAGAGTAAGGGGAACAATATGGACTTGCATAACCAGAGGCCCCAGCACCAAGCTCCTGACTATACATTGGCTTGTGCCGTCCCAAACTGGATGTACCTATAACATTGTAGGAACTCTGAACCTGTGTCCCCTGCACCAGAGCATCATCAGATCTGCCTACCGCCTGATCTCTGGTTCTGGGCACTACTTCTGACAGTGACCCAACCACTACAGACTTTTCTGCCACTGCCTCTGGAACCTGGGTTTGGCACCAGCTCCCTGGGGACATCTCTTGCTTCTTCCCTGATTCTGCCTTTTCTTCCTGTCGAGGTCCCTGGGCTTTATCTGTGGCCATGGATTTTGTCTTGGCTGCTGCCTCAGGACCAGGGTCCATGGAGAGATTTGCTGCCATTTTGCGACGGTTAAGAGTGTCAGGAGAGGATGCCGGTTTCTTCTCCTTGGTACTCGACAATGGAACGTCTTGCTGGAGTGAAACTTTTACCCCAGTTGATTCTGGGACCTTGGCCGGTTCAGGTGTGGCAGGTGCTTTGTTCACCTCTCCAGGTACTTTGTCTTGCCCTAAACTTGCAGCTATCTTACGAGTGCCCTCACCCACTCCTTTCTTGGTCCCTTTGTCTGACTCTTCAGTTGGCATCTTTGTTGAATGGGTTTGCTGGGCAACAGGCTCTGCTGTGGCAGAGGGTGAAATTCCGACTGAAGGAGTAACAGGGATCAGACCTATTCTGCTAGTCTGCTCATCTGTGTTTTTCACCCCTACGTTCCCAGTTTTATCCTCATGATCATCAGGATCATCAACAGGCCGGTTCTCCACTGTAACGCTCACTGTTGGGACACTACCCGGTTCTGTCGGTGGGCTCTCCTCCTCCGGGCTGCTGTCCAACACCCCTGCAGTCTGGTCGTCTGATGTTGCTTCAGTGGTCACCATTTCAGAGTTACGCAGCCGCTGCATGAATGTGGTCACACGGATCGCTTTCTGAAAGATACAAACCAACACCCACGCAGGAACAGAGAGTGTACACAGACAGCGAAGTGAATGGACAAAGACATGGAAAAAAAGAACAGAGAGAGTCTGTCACTGATCTATTCAAAAGTAGGAGTTCTCATCAACTGACATTTAGAAGGCAATTTCATTTTTCAAATTTCAAATTTCAATTCAAAATTCTTCAACAAAGTGTCCATTTCATTATCATTCCTAAACGGAGAAGGTCTAACCATTTACCATAACTAATGACAAATCTTAGTAGATCTACAGTATAGATCAATCTACTGTATAAACTGAGTGTTTATGGTCACATGGCAATGGAACCAGTCTATAAGGCTAATGCATGATTACAATACTTGTGTTTACTTTTTAAGAACAGACCAGGGGGCATAAAAAAAGCTAACTTAAACCAAACACAACCTTAAACAAACTAACATAACATGACTCATACCTTATTGTCATCTACAATTAGGGGCACAGATCACAATTTATCTCTCTCTCTACTGTACCTCACTTTCTTGCCACACACACACACACACACACACACACACACACACACACACACACACACACACACACACACACACACACACACA
>JASCQY010000173.1:5398471-5410917 GCA_030264315.1 Sardinella tawilis
ACACACACACACACCCACACACACACACACACACACACACACACACACACACACACACACACACACACACACACACATTAGCCAGTATTGACTTTCTGTCTCTGTAGTTCTGAGGCATCTGCCATATAAGGCATATGGAAAGCAAACTTTTTGATACACAGAGGAATAAATACACACATAAACACACACATATACGCACACAAACACACAGATAAAACACACACATACGCACACATAAACACACACATACACACACAAACACACAGAGCTCATGCACACTGTCTGATGAGATTGATTTACACATAATGATATACCAATAAACGTTTTCAATCTCAACAATAATGTATACAATAACTCCTGCTATGACTATAAAAGCACACACACTGCTCATTCACACAGTATAATAGGGTAGATTTACACCTAATGATATACTGATAAGTGTTTTCAATTACAATTATAATGACCCTACGACTCGTACTATGCTGTTCCTGCTCTGACTATAAAGCAAACAATGCACATTACAGTCGAGCAATATTGCCTTAATGACAGCACATGGGAATAATAGCAGTGCAATCATTGGAACTACTAGAAGCTAAGCTTTTTTATGATCAACCCACTGGTATTTACTCTCAGTGCAGTTCATCATGCCCTTCACCAGTGGTAACTTTTGATGTGCTGGAAGTCGGTAATGAGGAATCCTTCATTTCAAAAATACGAGAGTGAGCTCTCCCTGACGCATCCAGACTTGTTACAGAGCCAACATCTGAACGTGTAAATTAGTGAAGAAGAGCGAGAGAGGGAGAGAGAGAGAGAGAGAAGGGGGGGGGGGGGGGAGAAGAGACAGTGACAGAGAAAATGACGGAGGTAAGATCTGTGTGTGCATGGGGCGAAAGAGAGAGTGTTTGTTGGTGAGTGTGTGTGTGTGTGTGTGTGTGTTAGTGTTTATGTTTATGTTTATGTGTGTGTGCAAAGGGCAGTATTAGTATGGCTGAAAAAAGAGGGTAGAGAAAGCCACGGAAAGTGGAGAGGAAGGCTAGCAACCCACCAAACAGACAATCAGGGGGAAGGAAGGAGAGTGGAAGATTTTTATGGAACAAGACATTGGAGGGCACATTTTAGTTGACGTGCCAGACAGAGGCGCAGACAAGGCCATCCACAAATCACACCACTGGGGTCAGACTCACAGCTCCTGGATGATGTAGTACTCTCTCTTGGTCTCGTACGCATCGATCAGCTGCAGGATGTTTGGATGGGTGACCCTGGAGAGGAGAGGAAGTGAGGGGAGCGTGTGATGAGCGAGAATAAAGGCAATCACGGTTCAAAGTTCAAAGCCACCCCGTGAGCAAAATAATACACACATACACACTCTCTCGCAAGCAGACACACACAGACACAGACACAGACACAGACACAGACACACACACACACACACACACACATCTGTAATCGTCACATACATCTTCAGGATCATGATCTCGTTCTTGGCGGCCTTCCGCACTTTCCTGCCATCCTTTTTGAGGAACTTCTTGCACACGAAAACCTTGTCTGTCTGTCGTTCCTTGGCCAGACACAACTCACAAAACTCTTTCCTGAAAGACGAGCGGGACACTGCGAATGAGAATTCTGGAAAATTTCAATGAACAGCCTCTCAATAGAAAAAGTCTTTCAACAAGCAAACTTCTATAGGATGAACAGGCCTGTATCGTGGAAGCATTGAGCTGATTCGCTGGTGCTTGCAGTTAAAGTCTAGTCCATATTGTTGTTTTGGCAAATTCATTTTGCCAACTTATTAAACTAGCCTTGGCAAGATTTTAGAGCTTGCGCTTTGGGTATCATTAAAGATATGTTCTTTAGTCCTCCTCAGATGATTAAATTGTGTTTGTGAGACAGAGTAATGGCATGCTAGCATGTCTATGTCTAGTAGCTTTTTGCACGACTCACTAGGGGTGCCTGTGCTTTTTATTCAGGTTTCTGAGATTGTTCTTGTTATTTCATGTTCCAGATATCAAACACAGAGACAAAGAATCCAGACGCTATTTTGAATTATTTATGCCTCCCCATTAGAAGACTGCTCACCTCCTTTCAGTGCATCATATCAACCAGCAATATTTCCTTGAAGTAATCTTCATTATTACACTGGTTGCACAACATCATCGCATCAGACACAAAGGCAATTACACAAAACTCTGAAGGACTTATATATTCCCCATGTGGAGGGAGAGAGTGAACTGAGGACTCACGCTTTGAGGACCTGCCCAATCTCGTATTTGTCAGCAATCTCCGTGGGGCTGTGGTACGTCCGCCCGTCCCGCAGGGCAAGGCACCCAAATGGCATGGCAGCATCCACCTGTCAAAGTGCAAACCATGCAGACAAGAGAGCCCAGAATAAACTCACATGTCAGTCTTCACACAGAGGATGTCACTCATCGTTTCTTCCAACATCTTGATACAAAGAGCTGAACAGTGTTGTTAAGAGACAGAATACCTTTACTGCGTTCCACATTAAAAATGAATGTGTTCAAAAAGTTTTAAAGAGGCACACTTAAATGTAAAAAGAAAAAAAAAAAGAAAAATGAAAAAAGACTTCCTCAGACTCTTATCATTAAACCCTAATTAGCAAACTTCCTGCATAGTGCAAGTCAGGCACAGAGTGATAGCCAAGTGCTCTTATCCATTAGTGACCAGCATATTGCTGCCTCTATCAGGCTAATAGTGCAGATGCCGCTCTTTAGCTATACTGCCCACGGTAACAAACAGAAACATTATCCGAATGTCAGTATGATGCACTGCGGCTGGCGCAAAGTCTAATGACCTGTGCTACATCATTCCCTTCATTCACATGCTATACAACAGCCACGCTAATATAGCTGATGAGTCCTGGGAGAGAGAGAGAGATAGAGAGAGAGGGAGAGGGGGAAAGAGAGAGAAAGAGAGAGATGGATAGAGAGAGAGAGAGACTAACTACAAAGCCTAAAGACTAAAGACTGATGCCACAGATGAGGAAGGCAATGGGAGAGATAACGGCATCAACGTGATGATCTCCAGAGAGAGGGGTGGGCAGGGTGGGACGGGGACTGGGATTGGATGGGGGTGGGTGGGTGGGGCGGGGTGGGGCTGCGAGCAAGCCTGCTGTGAACCCTGTGCTGCAGCCGCTGGCTGTGTAATCCCAATCCTGCCCCTAATCCGTAATCTCCCATAGACCCGAAAGAAGAGGAGGGGAGGGAAGGGGAGGGTGGGGTGTGGCTGAGGCTCATGCTTGGTCTGGGTTGGGTGATGGCAAACTCAGGGGGTTGGCTGGGCTTGGAGGGTGGGGGGTGGGATTGTGGGTAACATGATGATGGGAAGGGCAAGAGAGAGCCATTTGAAAATATTACGTAACCATATTTTCACAGAGCTGGGAGAATAAAGGATCACTGCTCCGCTGCGAGGTTTAAGAGGACATCAGTGGCCCGCCGCCCGGGCCGGCCGTCCCTCTGGCGGCTCGTGTGCTTTTGTGAAAGACGAAAAACTTGTTTGTCTCCTTTGTCTTTTTCGCTTTAAAGTGACGATCCTTAAAAAAAAAGAGTGAGTTCGAAAAACCATCAAAACCACAGACAGCGTGTTGCTCACATCACCAAATCGCTGGGATTGAAGTTCTGAGAGCACAAATAGACAGCCGCGCGTTTCCATGGAGAGCGCCTCGGCGACTAACGGCCAGGCTGACCCCTCACGCCACATGCGGTCTGGTTTAGTTGAGACCCATTACCCATAATACATGTGGGGACGACGTCAACTCAAGAAGAGAGAGAGAGAGAAAAAGAGACAAAGTCCAACAAAAAAAAAGTGAGATAACATATTTCTCTGACATGCACAGACATGTTTGAACGTTATGCCTTCATCCCCGGCCACTGCTGTGCCACGCGGGTGGGTGAGCGAAGGCAAGCAAGCGAGTGGACCTCCGACAGCAGCCCAGCTCTGCAAGGCGGAATGAAAACGTCGCCAGGCAGCGGCAGCCCTTTACTGTTTCTGCCTGCGCCGTGGGCTGCTTCCCTCGCTTTGCCTCGCCTCGCCTTTATGGAGGACAGCTGAGCCATGTTGACACTGAGCTCATTCGCACTCATGCAAGGCCCGATGCTGGGAATATGCTAAAGGTATGAGAATCCCCTCCGGATGACAGCATGTATGCCAGCGGCGTGTGGGACCCACATCCACCCACACCCACACACACACCCATACACACACACACACACTCACATGTGCACAAGCCAACAGGCCTGCTTGGCAGTGCCCCCTGTTGTGTGGCATGCATGTGTCAACACGCCCCTGGACGACATGACGGCTGATTGGAGATGGCAGCTCCACTCATTAGTGTCAGATGCATGCCGCCGCGCCACGGCAGTACCACGGCACCGCATGGCAAGGTTGAGCCAGGCCCCGTGCGGCAGACGCAGGTGCAAACATCCAAATGGGTGCCTTTCCCTCCACATGCCCCGCTTCGTCATCTTCATCCTCCTCCACATCATTTTCATCCTCATCATCGTTGTCATCATCATCATCATCATCATCATCATCATCATCATCATCATCACATGCCTATATTCTATTACCTGTAATAGCAAGAAAACTACTAATGGGAAAGAGAATGGTTGATGTCGTGGAGTATTCCGGGATTCCATAACGGTCATGCATCTGACACTAGGTGAGGTGAGCTTCTTTAACGAGAACCAGCGGCCGACACTCACGCCGGATAAATATTATAGTTGCCTTCCACATAAGTGCAGATAATTCAGCGCCATAAATATTCATGCGGGGCATTATAAGTTATGCTCTCTGTCTCTGTCACTCTCTCTCTCTCTCTCTGTGTGCTCCTTCTTCCTCCTTTGGCTTCCACTCCCACTTACAGTAGCATTAATGTTATAGTGTGCCCAGCCATAGGTCTGCTTCTACAAGGGGGGGGGGTTGTGGTGGTGGTGGGGGTGGGGAGATGAAGAAGCGTGGCTGATGCAAGCAACACTCGTCCCTCCTCAGAGACTTCCAGAAGAGAAGATACGACCTCTGAGCATGAAAGACAAACACAGGCATCAGATCCCACTCCCTACTTCCATCCCCTTCCCACAGTTCTCTTCTCTCCCTCCCTCCCTCTCTCCCTCCCTCATTCCCTCTCTCTTTTACTCTCTGTTTTACCCCTATTGTCAGAAGCTGGGCTCTTATTAAAGCAATGAATCTTCACCCCAGGAGACACAGACATTAAACACAAGCTGAAATCCCACTGGGGGTAAGGGGTGGGGGTAAGGGGTAGGGGTGTGGGGGTGGCGTTGTGGGGTTGTGGAGCACCACTCATAGATCACATTTTAACTCAGCCGTGCGCTTGGTTTCCCTCCCTTCCCTTTCCCGCTCCTCCCCTCTGCCGCGCTTTGCACGCGCTCAGTCCAGACACGGCGCACATCTCCGCAGCAAGAGCTCTTAAAACAATCTGTTGCGTGTTACCACGTTGAGCCTCAGCTGTGCCAGGGTCTCCCATCTAAACATAAATCCATGGATGTATGGGCGTTCTCAACAAGACCAAAAGAGCAAGGATCATTATCCCCTGATGCCTTGTTCAATGGCTTCACCTTGTAAAATTGCTTTGAACTAGAACCTCTGCAGGACTTCGGTCAGTTCTGTGCAGATGCGCGGATGGATGTTGTTAGGTTCTGGGCTGGCTGGCTCCTCGATAAGATCGGGGACAAAGGTCATTATCCCCTCAAGCCTTTAATGACGGCGCTTTGCAGAAATGCTTATGGCATGGCGGGAGAGCCTGCAGGACTGGCATGGGTGGCAGTGCCAGCCTCCACCAGCCGGCGCCCGTCCTGCCACAGGCTGTGGCTATAAGGCTGCAGGCGAGGAGACGGGCACCTCTGGGGGCACGCTGGCTTTGCCCCAACAAGCAGGATGTGGTGCTAAAGCTCAGCTCACTGGAGCTCCATCACAGCTGTTGCAACAGAGAGAGAGAGAGAGAGAGAGAGAGAAAGACAGAAAGAGAAAGCAAGAGAAAAAGGGTAGACAGAGAAGGGAGAAAGAGGGGAAAGAAAGTCCATGGAAAGAAAAGCAAATGAATGGGAGGAAATGTCAAAACGAGTTGAAAGACAGGGGGAGAAGGAAAGACAGGGGGAGAGAGAGGATGACAGAGAAAATAATACAGACAGATGCAGTGTGACAGGAAGTGAAAGAGAGCATGAGAACGAGAAGAAAGACAGATCTCAGACGGAAGTGGAGCGAGAGAGAGACACACAAACAGTAGAAAAAGACAAATAGATACAGAGTGAGGCCGAGCAGCTGGATGCCAGGAAGATCACGGGGTTGAGGCGAAAAGCCGCGCTGCTCTTTCGGGCTCCCAGCGCCCTGGGAGGAGACTGACAAACCTGGCGCTGATGTGAAGGGACAGCTTCCAGGCAGGAGGGGCGACGGGAGGCCAACACATCAATCAATGCCACTCTCTCTCTCCCTCTCTCTTTCTATACCACTCTCTCTCTTTCTCTATTCCTTTCTTCTCTATCCCCCCCCTTTTCTCTCTCTGTCTCTGAGGCCCTTGCGGTCCAGAAACATGGACAAACGCACGCATGGTCTCCTAGACGCCGTTTAGAGGCTTTGCGATGGCATGCCAGCCGCTCGATTGGTTTAAGCCAAAGGTGGACTCTTCCACTTGCATGCACACAGGCACACAACGGGGAATGGCCAAAGTTGAAGAGACGGGCAGCCTGCAGGGTTAAGGGAAAGCTCCCTGAGGGTGCAGATGAAGGAGGAGAGAGAGAAACTTCTAGAAAGAGCTACAACTTTTATCTTAGAATTCGAGTTAAATTGCATGGAAAAAAAAACAGATGACCAAGAGGGAGGTAAGACGGTGCTTAAAAAATCATGAAGATGAATAAATAATAAGTGTTTTGGCACAGTTTTAATGACCAACTGCTTTTTTCCCCCCACAACAGAGTAAGAGATACAGACGTTTTTCTCCAATGGCAATAAGTGATACTTTCTATGCAACACATCCTGATAAAGCGTGTTTGTTGGCACAGAGCAGGCAGGGTAATTAACATGGGGCAGAAATAGCTCAGAGATTGGGGTGATCTGCGTCCATGCAGAATACAGATGCGCTTGGGAAATTAGGGATTTCATTCTGCCATTAGGCTCGGGTCACGCTCTTGTCATATTAGCGTTAATTGTAAATAATGCATGTAGTACAAATTTCAGAGGAAATTTCAAAGTAGGTTGCTATCATCGGCCAGATGCTGAGACACACCCGAGGACATGGATGCCCATCGAACACACACACACACACACACACATAAACCCATAGGCCCTGAAGAAGATGCATAAAAATTAATTCTCTCTCTCTCTCTCTCTCTGTATCTGTCTCTGTCTCTCTCTCACACACACACACACACACATATGCACACTCAGACACAGCACAGATGTGCATGTACTGTATACACACACACACACACACACACAGAAAAATGTGCAGAACACACACATGCCTCAAGTGGAGGCATAAAAATGAGTACACACTTAGCATACATCCATACACACTCTCTCTCTCTCTCTCACACACACACACACACACTCACACAGAAACACACACACAAGGTCAATATAAACACTCTGTCTTCCTTTGCAGGCCTTTTGTCAGCTCACTGCATGTGTACAAGCTTCGCCCAATTATAATCAGTAATCTCCTCATTGCTCAGAAGACCGCATCCTTCATCACTGCTATGACTGCGGGCAATTATGGGCTTGAAATCACAGGCGCTCTCTTTTAATAGGGAAATTTTTCTTGTTGCCGCAATGAAAATTCATCACATTTGGAACAGCCTGTATAGCTTTCAGAGTTGAGGCTGCATTTCCCAGCTGTGTTGTCCAGAAGGAAGCAGCAAGCAAGCAAATAAATAGGGGGAAATTGAATAAAAATATATTGGAAATTTCCCTACCAATAAGAAGACTCCCCTAAAGCACAATGGACATTCGATGAAAATTACATCTCTGTACACAAGAACTAGAGCCTGTCCCAACCAGAGCCTAGTTATGGGGGGGGGGGGGCAAGATGGAAATTATAGTGTTGTAAATACACACACACACACACACACAAAAAGTATACAGCACCCAGTGCTGGGTTAGAGAAATAAAATCACACACACACACACACACACACACACACTCACATAAAATCGCGCCTCAGCTGTGCGTCATGATCTTGCTCTCGGTCTTTTCATCCTGAGCTGTCACCAGGGGCCTCCCAGTGGCCCTTGCCTCCCGCTCTCTGTGGCCTGTCACTGGGGCCCATTCCGGGACCCGCCGCAAATCCCTGTCCCTTAAGTGTGATTGCTGATGCCCCAGTTTGAGTGTGATGCTCGGCCTAAATGAGATCTCTGGAGGGGTCTGCCTGAGCGCGTGTAGCCTACAGAAACGCCATCGGTCCATTTTAATGCTATCTCTGCAGCAAGGGAATAACTCTTGTGTTTCCAAATCCATACACACAGGCTCACACACACAGACACAGACACAGAAGCACACACATGCATATGCACACACACACACACACACACACACACACACACACACACACACACTCACACACACTCACAGGCATAGGCACACACACACCTTCAGTAAAGAGGAGCTTTGCCAGACCCTTGTGTATGTGACCTTTGGTCGTTGAGTGTCTGCGCAACAGAAGCCAGAGATGGGCTGGGAGAAGCACGGAGCAGAAATCAATCTTTCTCGTGAGGCGAGAGCCTCAGACGCACGGTAAGATGGAGGGACTTGCAGGAGTCATTATATAAAGCTGTTGCATAAATAGAGTGGGGAAAGGTGCTACATGCCATACGCACATGATACATTCAACCACTGCAGCTAAATGTGCCGTGCTGTTGTGCGTGACAGGACCTAGTGGAGCCTGTGAGCAATCGTGACAAAAGAGGAAATCCATGTCTACTGTATGTCACCTTTACCGTAATAGCAGACAGACTACATTTGCCACACTCTTAAATACAGGAGACATCATTTATCCATATGTTCATACACACAGTACAGACATGCATGTGCATACTGTATATGTGCTTTGTACATACATACTGTTAAACAGGAAGTCCTGGGGGGACCAGCAATGGAACTAGAACCTGAAATGGTCTATATTGGCCATGCATACTGTATAAGGCACATGATAGTCAAACGTGGAGACAGCACGCGACAAATGATGTTGGCGCGGACAGAGACGGCGCTGAAAAACCAATGTCATGTTCAGACTATCAGACATTGCATAAGGCAACTAACAGCAGAGCAAATCTGACCTTGAGCGAATACGGAGATGAAAACCTGATGGTACCACACACAGGCAAACTGCAAAAGAGTCACTTATTCAAAGAAAGCCAGAGAGATCTGCAGTTTCTATGCAATGAATGTGTGCACTATTCAGGAAAGCATCTGGGATGCAGAAGTGAAGGCAAAAACTAGTTAAATCAAAAGAAATTCGGACCCGTAAACTACTTAGGCAAGAGTACGTCTAACGTATCGGCGAAGCAATACAGATTCACAGTATTTCATTGCATGACTGCATTGGTGGTTGTTGTACAGAGGAGAGCAAATCTAACATGCAGCTCTGTGTCTTTCTGACCTTGAATGAAACACACAGACTCCCTCTCACACCTGATCACAGACATACACGAATGAAGAGCATGTAGGCCATTATGCAGACAGGCAAGTCACCATATTTATGTTACGATAGATAGACACATATATTACATGTGTTCCTGTCATCAATCATGGGAATGTGTAATCTTCATGTGTAACCCACATAGTGTGTCTGTGTGCAGGGTCTCAGGAGGGTGGCAGGCAACCCAGAAATTAAACCCACCCACATACACCACTGGCATACATTAAGTCAGATTAAAGGATTATATTGTAAATGGTGTTCATGTGTGTGTGCACGGGTGTGTGCGGTGGGGAGCGGGGGTACGGAAGGTGTTTGGTATTTATTTCAATAGCCTCTTGCTCCTCTTTTTTCACCCCATAATGTTTCTTTTGAAAGGCTTCATTTTGAAAGTCTATGAGGTGAACGTGTGATGATTAATATTAAAGGAAGCTCATATTTTTCCATGAGCTTCTAACCATTGATGTTTGACTAGAGTGCAGTTTGACTGCATAGGCACTGAGCAAAGAAATGTCCCAGGGTTAAATATGTAGGGCAGGCATTAGCAATGCAGCTCGACAAAGGCATGAGATGCACAGGTGCTAAACTGGCTTCGGGCCAACGTTCCATGGCATGCTAGCCCAGTTCTATAGGCCTTGGACCTTGAGGAGAGGAAATCGCGCACGGAATGTTGAGGGGAGAGAGCTCAGGTGGCACGCCGCCATTTGAGGTCCCACCACAAAGGAGCATGTCTGGCACACACGGGTTGCGTAATCTGCCCCAAGCGCACCTAGGCACTCCTTGTCACGGCTGTGGAGAGAACTAAGTGTCGAAGTAATAACAGCAGCAGCACTGAAAACTATAACTAAAACCTCCTGTCCTTGTTATTTTTCCACTGGATCCAACCAATTTGACCTAAGGCCTTAGCTCATCTGATCATACCAGGATCAGTGAATTCAACTGTCAGGGAGAACATGAAAACGAATGCATGAACCTAAACCACAGTACTTACACATGGACGCAGCTCTTGAGGCAAACGTTGTATTTAGTGGCGCTTTAACACGTTATGAAATGTTCTACCACTGAAACCAACCTAATCTGCGGCTCATTGGCAGAGCAAAGATGCTGGCACTACTAAGGCCACTGGCTCCGTTCCTGCAGAGCAAATAGACACAGCATCCCTTGCTGGCACTGTCAGACGCTGGTTACTTTAAGCCCTGAAACACACTGGATGTTTGCTTATACGGCTAAAAATTCAGCAATTATCATGGATTTTCATTTACAGTTCAAGCCACTCGTGAAGCGTGTGTCTCATGCAATAAGTGTGAACACCTTTCCCCAGTTAACCCACTGTCGTAATGAAAATATTGTAGATGTTCTGCAGCAGTAAGGTTAGATGAGATTTAGGCAGGGTCATGCTATGGGAGATAATGTAGTGCCATACTGTCTGAAAGGCATAGTGCCACAGGAAAAATCAGTTCGATCGAGTGCTTCCTTTAAGACATCTAATAGCCTAAAGTCTGACAAAGGCTTTTCATCTGCCATAAAATGTATATTTCACTGTTCTTACTGAAAACCATTTCTGTTTGTTATTACTGTAGGTTCCCTAATCATCCTTTCCATGTTTCTGACTGATTTGATATGCAAAAGTAGGTGCAATTTGATTTTATGTGCATCTTAACATCTATTGTGAATGAAGCTACAGCATCATTCAGTTGGTTAACAACAGCAATTGACTTCAAACTGGGAAAAACGTATCCTTGAACCGCGCTCTAATCCTCCTCTTTGCATATTTGCTGTAGAATCCCCACTCTCCTGCATGCCTTGCCTAGCAGCAGGGAATGTTTGAAAGGTGAAGTGGAATACAACTGCTTTTGTTTTCCCTCTTTCTCTGACATCAGGTGTGGGCGCTCACATCGCATTGAACTTCCAGTGGCCTCCAGGTGCATGGCCACTAACACAGCCAGCTGCAATGAAACCACTCAACCACACCTACTGTACTCCCTCTGATGTGTCATACAATCCTACTTCACTCAGACCTTATGCTCCATGCCTTTCTGCATGTGATAACCAGGCTTTGAATTACAGGCTGCTACAATGTGCAAGTGGCCATTACCATAATTTCCCTAATATTAACCGATGGGGAGGACCACACATGGGAATGTTTTTTTTGTTTTTTTTTAATCGTCCATAATATTTTCTCATTAAAGCAAGGTCTAATTCTGATTCACTATAATTAATGTTTAGTATACACGGGTGTGGTTAATACAGGGGTGAGAGATCAAAACAGGGAAATGTTTTTTTTTTTTTGGTTTGCATAATACTGTCTTTTAATTTCTTTAAAGGTTTTCACTGCAATGTTGATAAGAAAAGAATACAATAGGAGTAGGATAATATGGTCCAAAGGGAGACATTTTTCTGACCCATCTTCCACACAGCACAACACATCTACTCCTGAGACCATGAAAACATTGCCTAAACAGATGGAATAAGCAATTCCATATAGCAGCACATCCTACTACATATGCATCAAGCAGGCTCCCATTTTGGTATCTTACACTTGTGTAACCTTATCACTGGGCATTGGAGAAATCGCCTTGACGTGTGATAGATATGGAGCGACACCAGCGTCAAAAGTCTGCTGAACTCAAATTAGACAGTTAGGCTGAAGGAGGGGATCAGAAGGCACTGTTTTAGACCCCCCATAGAGAAAAGAACATGGAGGGGTGTGAGCGCGCGCGCGCACACACACACACACACACACACACACACACACACACACACACACACACACACACACACACAC
>JASCQY010000173.1:5428828-5447824 GCA_030264315.1 Sardinella tawilis
ATTTTGCCCCCCTCCCCCTTGCAAAAATAGAACACGGAATTGAACGGACGTTGGTTCCTCTCGCTCCGCTTTTACCCCCTCTGGTTATATTGTGCTTAGGCAATTGAGAGGAAACACTACCATGTAATTTATGGAAATGTCATGGTGTGTTTTTGATGGCTGGTATTTTGGAGAAGGTGAGGGCTTTATTTAGAAAACTCATTTTCTATCCTTTACTGTAAACCTTATCAGCCGAGAGCCACAGTTTCTTGATATTTCCAACCTTTTAAAGCTTCATTGCAGCTGCCCAATCGCCCGAAAAGGTTCCCAATTAGTCTGCTCCTATGTCCTGGGGTCCTCTGATGTGACTGGTTCACACACCCAGGGCTTGCTGATCAAAAACACCTCATGGACACACACACTTACAGACCTTTTGCATGCATCACACAATTTGGCTAATGAATCTAAATCCCAGAGAGTTATAGGCCTACCTGTATAAATATAAGGATTTCACGTGATATACTGTATACCTTCTTAGACATTCACTCACTTTCACTCTCACATGCATGCACACATGAGCACACACACACACACAAAGGGTTTTTAGAACATGTGGCCAACTGCCATTCTGAAGTAAAAGTACAAGTGAGCTAGACAGGTTATCTGTCCTAATTTTAGGGGTGATTTAATGGACTGTTTCCCCTCCGGGAACCTAGTGATGATGATCTCACTGACCAAATCCAGTCCATGTTTGTGTGACTGAGTGTGTGTGTGTGTAACAGCATTTGTGATCATCTGATAACACATAACAAATAAATCCCATCTCATTGTTTTTGGTCCGAATTGAGTTGTTAGAGTATGTGTGCCTATCAAGTGTGTATGTATGTATGTATGTGCATATGTGAGAGATCAGAGGAGGAGACTGGTGCCTCAGAGCTCCCTTTCCCCCTGATCGGAGTGGTTATTAATAAAGAGGAGTTACTATAAGGAGAGGAAGCACTAACTGGGTCAGGGCACTGCCTCGGCTGTTAGGCATACATTAGGAAATGTTCAATCGATAGCTCCATAAACATTCAACTACAGAGAGAGAGAGAGAGAGAGAGAGAGAGAGAGAGAGAGAGAGAGAGAGAGAGAGAGAGGGAGAGAGAGAGAAATAAATGATGTAACACATGTTATTTATATAGTTCAATTTTATCTATACAACAACTACCTTAATAACAGGTGCGTAGAAAATAATTGTAAGAAATCTGGATTACCTGGTTTGTTTATTTTGCTCCACTTTCCTCCAAGACAATGACAGATTGACACACTAAATAGAGCACTATCTGTGGAGCTTGTCGTGGGGATCCGTGTCCTTGGAAGGATTCCTGCTCTACTTCCATTCTCTTTCATCTGAATTAGAGAGTACCCACAAGCATCTAACCTCTTCACACACACACACACACACACACACGTGTATATGCACAAATATACACACATATACACACATGGCACGCACACATGCATCGACAAAGACAGACAGACACACATATGAACATTCCCATAGACAGAGAGATATAAACAAAGAGAGATACATAGATATACACACACGTGGTGCTAAGGGAGAGCAGAATGAAGTGATGCTCGATCTTGAAGATTTTTCTGTGCAGTGATTTCTTCTGTGCCTTGTCAGTGGCCTTGGCAAATGATCACTGGCTCACAATGCCTCTTGGAGCAGAGCTCTGGGGATGCTGCTCATCTCTAAGGCGCAGTCATGTATATAGTGTCTGTTAGTACACCAGCAATGAGATACACAGAGAGAGAGGAGAGAGATTTTGGTGAGCACTGCTCAATGCATGACAAAATCAGAAAGTTAGCATAAATTACACCATGAATTTACATGGTGTCATTTAAAACATATTATAGATATATTGTATGTAAAATGACATTAGACTATGTTTAAATTATGCAATATCATGAATAATATAGGATAATGGTGCTCAGCTGAGGTATATGTTCAGGAATGCTGGCTTCATCATCTCAACTCTCTCTAAAGGACGGAGACTCATTAGATTTCAGTTCGACTTCCTGTCAAATGCGCCTTTGATTAAGAATCTGCCAAAATAGGCTGTAGAGGAAGCCTGGCACCATCAAGAGATAAAAAAAATTGCCCCAAAAAAAAAAAAAAAAAAAAAAAAACTAAAATCAAAACTCTAGACTGTTGGTAAGAATTCTGCTAGGAAGCAACACAATACACTTGAGATGCCTGCACAGGCAAAGAGAGAGTGAGAGAAAGGAGACACAGAATGGCTGAATAGGGGATTGGGGGAGGGGGGGCATTCCCTGAAGGTGTTGAAATCAGCCCCACGGCTCTTCTTTGAATGATTTCCCAGCATGTTGCATGGAGAGGATCCTTCACGGTGTGACCATGTCACTTGATGAATATTTCACAACGCCAGGGCTCCACTGTATAATATCGAATGTACAATCGTGCCTTGCTGCATACATTTCTTACCAACCTTATAAATATTGTAATTATACGGCTGTGCTGGAGTCAGAAGTAGATCTGACTTCAATGTAATGCACACTGTCCAGTCTGTTCATAGTAACTTAGCCAATGCATGCAGATTAGTGGCAATTCATACAGGACAGTGCATATGTGGATTGTTGGCAAGAGCATAAGACGAGTAACTGCCTTCTTTTATAAATGTGGCATGAGTAAGGACCCCTATTTATAAGGACAAAAACAAACTTTGAGTACCCATCTACAAAACCAAGTTCCAAGAACGGGTTGAAAGCTTGATTGCTTCTGTTAACAGTGAAAAATGGACGTCACACTGGGTGGTGAGGTCATCTTGCCCGCTGCTCGGTGGCATAACGGTGGGTGTGTGACTGAGCTGCCCACCACATCCTGAGGAGTGCACAGATTGCTCTGGTGGCCTGGGCCCAGGACAGGAAGTGTGCCGCAGCAACGTCCCACCGAGTGCTGGAGCAGGCATGCAGGGCTTTCTCTGACGAAACCTATGCTCATGGGCATGAGGACTCGTGCCAACCAGAGCTCCACTACGGCTGCCCATAACTGTGCCCAGAGGGTCGCTCCTCAGGGCTTCTACCAAGCAGATCTAGAACCGCTCACCAAACATGGCAAACACTGGCCACACCTCATTGATCCAGCAGTGACAAGGTCAAAGGTCAGTCATACATTTTTACAAAACTGTAAGGAACCATTGTCTAATGACTTAATGTGGTTTATATTCATTAAATTGACAATGTTTAAACATGCCTTCAGTCTGTGATATTGCCTGATGTACAGCCTAGAGACTAGAAGTTTTTTATGACTCTCCTGCCATCTGCTGGTAGCTTGCAGCTATCACAACATTTTCATCCTAATAGCAAAAAACCACTCGAGTTTTGTTTTCAGACATGGGGATAAGTTGTTCAAGTGTAGGCCTACTGCAGGTGCCTTAAGGCATTTTTAAGGATAGTCTCTAGGGAAAGGATGACTTATTCTGTTAACGACAAAATGGTTTCCTTTCTTAAACATGGTTGTACATAGGTAATAATCTCAGTTGTTTCCTTTTTACTTTCAACTGCTTCAAACCTCATACTTCAAACTATACTTTCAGACACAAACTGACCCTAAAAACAATAATGGCACCACCAGGCTAGCAGCACCTCCTAGTGCTTCCGCTTATCACATTTCACTACAGCATTCTCAGGCATCTATCCATTAACTTAGGTTCCCTTTGACAAATTTTGGTTGGCCAATCAGCGAATAGAGGACTATGACATGCCCCATATTTTTTTAAAGTTCACAGTAAGCATCTGCTCATGAGGAAGGAAATGTAGACCAGTTGAGGGATCCCAAACACTTTCCACAAAGTGAAAGCATTTGGTGCACCAGGCTAACAATTTTAGTTTTGCGTTTCAAGGGGGAATGGCAGAATTCTCACAGCTACTGTGTATGGCGGAACAGTGAAGCAAGCTCCCAGTGTCTGGAGGTGCAAAGCAGACAAAGGCGTTCCAGATCTGAGAACAGAAATATCAACATTCTGTTTGAAGATGACTGCAGTGTCCCAGAAAAATGACCCAAAATGTCAAAGGGGAATTTAAGCTAAGGGAAAAAAGGCCAAGGGCACTACGAGCGATCCAATGGCTGAATCCTGTGTACAGACAGCATTATTACAACTATGTACTGTATATGCAACCATCCATGTGCCTTTACATACAGGCAACTTGACTCGACATAATCCATTTCTTTTTTACATCAAGAACCAAGTTGAAAATGGCAGCACACTGAAAACGTATGAGTACATGTGAAAGTTTGAGGTTGCTTCTCTGTCTCATATTTTGTATAGTTCTTGCAATCTATACTCCCTTTGCCATATAAAAGCATTAGAATAATGACTCATGTTCTCTCCCACATATATATTTCAAATTTAAACAATTAGGTAGAAAACGCATTGAGGCACCTTCTATCTCTTCAGATATTCACTCGTTTGATGTGACCTGTACACATTAACATATTTCAAGAGGAAGAACCCTGAAGCAAAGTCAGAAATTGAATGAATACAGTTGCCTCTTTAGCTGTGTACCATTGTGCACAATATCAGTGTCAAATTAAATCATTCTCTATTTTCAGACTGCTGCAACCACCAAATAAAGGGGTGACTACAAAATGTCTGAGATGTTTTAGTTCTCTTTCTGGCAAGGTCACAAACATTTTACGATCTGGAACGTTCCGCAGGTAAATGAGGTTTGTCCACAACAGAGAGAAGATGAAGTTAACAAAAATCCTCTTTTGTCACCATTTCAGCGCCAGCACAGAAGATCCTACAAAGACAAACAGCTTCTTGGGCATATGGGGATAATGAATGGAAAAAATGGGAATGGGAAGAATTAAGTCAATTGAATTGCAATGCAACAAGATCCTCAGGTGTAATAATGAAATGAACATCTACACTGCAACTACATTTCAACCTGCTAAAGGACATCCAATAATTCAAGAGGACAAATTACAATTTGGACAAGCCTGTGATGCCTTTAATCCTCCATTCACCAAGGATCACATCCCTCCCACCTCCCCCTACAATACTGTGTTTAAAAAACCCATGACACTGTGCATGACTTCAATAATGAAAAGGAGAACTTGACAGTTTCAAGTCTGCCACTGTTTCCTCTGTCGGGCTTTACCGGCCTAACAGACAGATGGGGATGTTTGCCACAATTATGTACACCACCACAGCATATCTGCCGTAGCCTACATGTCGTAACGGCATGTTGTTACATGTAGAGTTGCCTCCAGTTGACCTCATAAGGCCTTGGCTTAGGCCTGCTCAGCCCTACGGCGCTCTCACACCCTGATGTGTCCAAATCGAAAAGATATCCAAACCCTTCAATCACATAACAAAAGAGACTGACAGAAGACGATGACATCATTGCTGACGAATGAAACAACTTGTGTGGAGCACAGGAGGGAGGGAGGGAGGAAGGGAGGGAGAAAAGGGAGTGGATATGACAGGCAGCAGTAGGAGAGCCAGAAGGACTTGCTGCCCCCCAAAGCTGCCACTAGGGGCAGCAGGAGTAAGTGGCTGCTCCTTACCGCCGCTAGGAGGCACCATCAGTAGCTTTCCGCTTGCTACTGCAGCCTCCTCAGTTCTTTTTCCCCTCCCCCTCCCTCCCTCTCTCTCTCTCTCCCTCCCTCTCACATGCTCTCTTGCTTGCTCTAGCTCACTCGCTTTTCTTTCTCTTCCTCTCCCACTCCCCCCTCCACGCCACTCCTCCCCCCACTCTTCTAGAAGCTCAGAGAACACGACTACAGCCTTCCCTCAGAGTGAGTCGGGCCTCCTCAGCCTCCCTCCTCCTCCTCCTCAGCTAGCACTCCCTCTCCTCCCACCTCCCCCCATCCCCTCCCCATCCCCTCCCCTCCCCTGCCTCCTCTCTCTTTTCTTTCTGTCTCTCTCTCTCTCCCTTTTTTCCTCCTCGCACTAGCACAGCAAGAACAGTGAGCCAGTGGAGGGGGGTGGGGTGGGGTTGGGGGGGGGGAGTAGGGTAGGAGGAAGGGAGGGAAGGAGGGTGCTCTCATGGAGGGGTAGTTTCCCTCCATTTTGTAGCCTCTTTCCCTGAGAAGAAAAAGACTCCGAGGCCTCATGTTAAAACCTGATACAATACAACACATTTCTATATGCCTCTACGTAGTAAACGCAATCTGCCCGATACATCACCACTCTCGGCATGTGCTGTAGGAACACATACATGTACAGCAGAAGGGAGAATATACTGAACAAGAGATCTGGGCCTCTACAAGATGGGCAGGGAGGCCATTCTTTCGTCTTTCCACATTTACCAACCATAACAATATACCAGCGCTTCCCTTGGCGAAATGGCTAACTGACGAATCTGATATTGAGATAGTGAGTTTTTTTTGTAGTTGTTTCCCCCCCCAGAAAGAACAAACATACTGCACATGCTCATTTCAATATATTCTCCCAAGGTTATTAAAATCCAAGTCTAAACAGAAACATATCAGATGCTATCCGTTTTACGCGAACACTGTACGGTCCATGCCGGTGATAACATTGTGCTGGTGCTGAAATGGGAAGAACCAGAGATGCACAGATACTGCAAACATGGCAGGATTCGAACCAGTGTGAGAAGCACAATACAGCACTTTATTGTTCAGAAATGCTTAAGTGACAAAATAACAAAAACAACAACAAAAAAACAAACAACCAAACCAAAAAAAAAAAAAAAAAAAAGAACAGAAATTGCAGGTCACAAATTAAACATGTACACACACCAAAGTTAGGTCAACAGCCAATGATCTTCGGGCACCAGGGGCAAAAATAATAATAATAATAATATAATATAATAATAATAATAATAATAATAATAAAAAAAAAACAAGAGCTCAGTCTTAAGGGGTGTGAAAGAAGGAAAATAAAAAAAAAAGGTCAACAATCCAAATAAAACTGGGGGTGGGAGGGGAGCAAGTACTGTTCAGCAAAAGCTGAATTTACCACAGTCTAGCCTACTAACACAGAGCTACAGCCATCAGTGAACCAGCCCCACAACTCTGACCCAAGGGCAGACAACAGGCCAGACAGGGAAATGAAACTGTTCATACAGTAGAACCAAAATTATAATTACTACCGATAAAAAAATATAATAATAATAATAATAGTTATAGTAGTAGTAACCAGCCAAAAAAGCATGAGAATATGTCCATTTTAATGTGCATTTAATATATAGATATATTATTTTTTGCTAAAGGTTTCTTTCATCAAAATGAAGAGAGCCCGTTAAAAAAAGCCACCGAAGCCACATCCATTGTCTAAGTGAACCAATGTAGAACATATGACAATCTAATCTGTGCACAGAAAAAAATGAATAGCATTTTTATTTATTGAATACACCTACACCAACATCTGTTTAGATGTGTCTAAAAGACTGTACAAATATACAATAGCTCTTCAGTATGCCTATGTGAAACGCCTATCTTGCAATTATTAAAATCTAAATAACCAACTCATCTTTGCCACAACAGTTAGTGGCTAAACCAATAAGTACTTGTTTTTAACTTGAAAGCCATCGGCATTTGAAGGCAAAAAGCTGTCTTCTATTGTTTGGTGCATTTTTCAGTGTGTTCATTCCCTGCCCTGGAGGTCATGTAAAATAATTTCTCCCCATTTTTTTTTTCCATTTTCATTTTTTTTCTCTTAAACTCTGAATTTTGAATAAAGTACATTGTAAATAAACTTCACTTCTAACCCCAAAACAATGGCTTCTGGTGGTGGGAGGTAGCCTTTCTTGCAGGCCCTACGCTCCCCTACTTGTTCCTCTCATCAGAACCACTTAGTATGGCTCACATGAGTTTGGGTGAGGCAGAGTTGTTGGCATATGTCAGTTGTAACAAATGTCACGGTGTGTGTGAGTGTGTGCATCTGTGTATGTGTGTGGTTACAGGTGTGAGCATGTCCATGTATGTATGTATGTATGTATGTATTGTGTTTGTGCGTGCATTTTCCTTGTGCCAGTTAGACCTGCTGCTTGCCCAGCTGGGCTCCTGGTCCTGTCTGTCTGAGTTTCGTCTTGGCGTCTCGCCGGGACCCTGACTTTCGCTTCACAGCTCTCGCAGGCTCTTCGAGCTCTCGAGGCTCATCGAGTCCGTAGCCGTTCTCTCCGTGGGCTTCGCCAGAGTCCAAGACAGTACCCTCCCCACCCTCCACCTTCCCCGACTTCTCCTCCCCCTTCTTCCCTGCTGCTTTTGCGTCCACAGTCACTCCGTCCACGGCATTCTGGTCCTTCTTGAGAAGATCCTCCCCCTCTTTCGTGTCCGTCGTATTTGCCTCCGGTTCGCTGTCAGAGTCGAGCGTGATGGGCTCGGAGGTCAACACCTTCCCAGGGGTAAGGCTCCTCTTGATTGTCTTGTTTTGGTCACTGGTTGGCTTTCGCTTGGCACTGTTGGGCCGGGCGGCACTTGGGCGAGGCCGAGCGATGGCCCCGTTGGTGTTGGTGTTGGTGGTGCTGGCGATGGTGGCGTTGGCGTCGCCGCCCTCCCTCAGCCACCGTTTGGCGGCCTCCTCAGACCGACCGATGGACTGGGGGGACGTCCGGCTCTCCGCTGGCTCGTGAGGTTGAAACCGTAGCTTGGTGGGGAAGCCCATGTTGTGCTGCAGCTGGTGGGCGTCGCGCATCTTGAAGCCCAGCAGCACCTGGAAGCGCCGCGTCTCGCAGTCATGGACGCACTTCCGCCGGCGGTTGCTGAAGTGGCTGCCCACGTCCGACTTCCAGAGCCACAGACTGGCCGCGAGCTTCTCCACCTCCCGCCGCGTCGGGTACGGTTGACGGTTGAAGTATTTGGTGAGGAAGGCCTTGCGTGCCTCGTAGGACTCGTCCTCGTGGCCCTTCGGGTCCAGCGCCAGCGCTACGGGTTCCTCCGACGACTTTTCCCCTGTAGAACCGGACCCTGAAGTCTGTTCCGCTCCTGCTGATGCTTTCCGCCGCTTCGGGTCGGACGGATCGACGTTCTCAGCACTGGCTCGCTTGAGTGAGGAACTCTGGGATTGGCTGGACTTGGAGGACGGGGTGGGCCTGCTGCTGTCCTTGCCGTTCTGCGTCTTCCCTACGCCGCGGCAGTGCACCAGGTGCAGGGTGATGGTGGAGGCGGTCATGTTGCTGGTGTACACGCCCAGGCAGTGGATGCACTTGTACGTCAGCTTCTTCTCCACAGGATGAACCGTCTGAATGACCTGGTGGCGCTCGCGCAGGTGGTGCGCCAGTGCGTCCGAGATGGGGCCCTTGAGGATGGAGAAGCACAGCGGGCACAGCGTTTTGCCCACATCCCTCTTGTAGGGCACTGCCGCCTGTGGGGGGCTTTTGACCGCTGCCGGCGTGCTGTCCTGGGTGTCAGCTTCCGGCTTCGGCGGATTTGCCGGCGGGGGTTTTTTGACGTGTTGCGAGGAAGAGGCACTGCCTTTCAGGAAGGCCACCGACTCCTCCGGGGCGTCCCGCATGTTGTAGGTGGTGACGATCAGCTGAACATTCTTGGGGTTGCCCTGTTGGAGGGTGAGGTCAAAGGTCAAGGGCGAGTCAGTGCGGGGCCCCACAGGCTCGTTGGGATGCGCGCTGCGCATGTGCGCCACCATCTTCTCCACGTCGTTGAAGGTGGCGCGGCAGTGCGGGCACGACAGGCCGTGGATGAGCATGTGGTTGAGCAGCGTGTCGCTGGGCAGGTAGCGGTTGCAGTACAAGCACTTGCTGGTGAAGTTGTGGATCTTCATGATGTAGGCGGCGACGGCAGGCACCTTCTCGGCCTTGTGCTCCTTCTCGAAGTGAGAGCTGTAGACGTTCTCGGGAAAGAGCTCGTTGCAGATGGTGCAGATCTTCCACTTCTGGGTGTAAGACGTGCCGATCACTGACGAGGAGCCTTTCTTGGCCACCACAGAGGAAACGGTGGTAGCAGCGGCTTGCACGCGAGGGGTCAGCGGAGATGTTTTCAGTGCAGAGGAGGAGACTGCTCCAGCGGAGCCAGCGGCCACAGGGCTACGAATGCCAGAAAGGTGAGGTTTGGCTGCGTGGGACTGTTGTGGCATCGATACCTGAGCGTTGCCAGGTAATGTAATGCGCACCTGTTGCCCTCCTATGGACACAGACTGCGTGGTCCCTGCTTTCAGCCCAAAGGTACCCTGCTTCAGGCCTGACAACAGCCCTGAGTTGAGGCCCGCTTTGGGGATCACAATCCGGCTCAACTGTTGGGTGGAGAGTGGGCGCACCCCGGCAGTCACCACCGTGCCCTTGGGGGTGACCCCGATGACGCCTTTACTGTCCCCTGGGTTTTTGGGTGAGACCATGATCACCGGCTTGGCACGGGGCACCACCACGTTAGTGTGGCCGATCATGGCTGTGACTTGGTACCCGATCCGCTCGTGGTCCTCGATGACGTGCTGCACCAGCGCCTCGTATGTGCGCGGCACAAACAGGCAGCGTTTACAGTGGATGGCCGAACTGTTGCTGTTACTGTTACTGGGACCAGTGTTGGCATCACTGCTGCCCCCACCAGCGCCAGCGCCAGCACCTGCGCCCGCACCAGTGGCCGCCCCTGTTGCCCCATTGGGCGGCGTGACCTTCTCTCCGGGTTTGACCATGTAAGGTGCAGCCACGTGCTGAAAGTGTTCCCGGTAGATGTGCTTGCGCACAACGTTGTACAGTGGGTCCCTGTATGTACATTTCTTACAGTAGTAAACTGGCTGCTCCACCGTGTCCCCGAGGCGGCCTTTGTCCAGGCCTTTGTTGAGCGCTCCCATGGCACCCTGCGGGCCCTGCCGCATCATGTTGTTGGGCATGTGAAAGAGCTTGATGTGGGTCTCCAGGGTCTTCTTGTTGCCATTGTACGTGCAGTATGGGCAGTTGAGGAGGATGCGGTTCTCAAAATCTTCGCTGTGGACATTTCGGAAGTGGCTTTTGTAGGCCGAAAAGAACTTGGAGGAGAATGGGCAACCCGAGCAGCAGAATGGCTTTGAACGATAGTCCTAAGGGGAAGAAATATCCCCAGTGGGGAGTAAACGGGGGGAGGGGACAAGTTAGAAATCAAGCTTAAAGTGAAGGCTTCAGTGTTCAATAAGGAGAACAAACGAGTTACAACACACTTACTTGAGATTTGGTCATAGAAGGATCCCACATGCCCACATCGTCCCACGTAGTGTGTTTTAGGTAGAAGTCATTTGGAACAAAATCTTTGAAATCCTGTTGAAGGGGGTGAGACAGCCTGGTTACTACCAGCGGTGCGTCACTGTCAATACTAATTGCAGAAAGACTTAGCTAGATCAATACAACTCTTTAGCACTTCTAAAGTCTTCTGATTAATACAGACACAAATAATTCCAAATGCACACACTAAATCCCTTTCAAAATGGTGTATAATTAACTGCACACGGTGAAAAGTAATTTTATTATCGCAATTTGCCAAACTTGTAGGAGTAAAGAAAATGTGAGATAAGTGACTCACAAGGGGAACAAGTGATAAATCTATTGATTTGTTTACAGATGCTTAAGTGGCTGAGGAAGTGCCTTGCATGGACCCAAGTGTACTCACGTCAATATGCTTCTTGCAAAACTCCAAGCCGATGTCTCCCAGCACCTTCTTGACATTTTTCCTGGCTTTGCGTAAACTGCCAAGGTTGTTGACTGGGAGCTGGAACATGCTGCCCACTTCGAAAGATCGCACAGCTAATAGAAATCAGAAAGGAGTACATGTGAAGGTCTCCAATTAGTAATATTAAGAGTTACAACAGTTTAGAGTCGTCCACCGGTGACAGCTAACAAACCAGAGGCCTGCCTACTATCCTTTGTCCAGTGATTAATAGTTTGGCTTTTGAAGACAATTCCAAACCTAAAGTGGTATAGAAACTCTAGCAGCCTTTGACATGAGTTGCACATAAACAAAGCCGAAGAGAAAATGGTCTGGAAAATCACATGACTGCCATGATGCACTTTGTGGCACACAGAGAACACGACAACAAACAAAACCTAAATTTGTCTACATTTTGAAAAGACTCGTTACGATTTCAAGACACTTCATGGGCTTATAGACACCCTCACAAATTTCTTAACAGAGCTGCTTAGGGATACAACAAGCTTGATTCAGAGTAATGAATAAATAAATAATGTAGGTCAAAGGTCAGGTGAGGGCCACATGGTCACTATTGATTGTCACTGATGTGGACCACCCTCCAGCTCCATCCCCATGCAGACCGTCAAAACAGGGGTTTGTGAGGTTCCTCCACTGAGGGATTATGGGTAAGATGTACTAAAGCTCAGTGCCTGCCAGCTTGTTCCAGCTTCTGCAAAGGGTTGGGCTTTCTCCTCAATGCCTTGCTTTCTCCCATCCTTCGTAGATGGCGCTAGAGAACAGTTCTGCCTCCCTGTTATATAAGCCTCTCCCTTCATGCTTGCCCTTTTTTCCCCCCCTTTCTTTTTTTCTCCTCTGTGCTTGCCTCCCTGCCTGCAATCACAGGATGGCGCCTCCTACTGAAACAGCAGCAGAGCCCAACCTATACAACATGTCTGCAGAGGAGGATTTTTTGGGTGGGGGCAGAAAGGAAGATTCCCAGACAGGAGGCCAGCTGGAACAGAGGCACCACCATTCCCCTGTTTTCCCACAACAGACAATGATCATGACAATCTAAACAGATCTGGTCAGCACAGAGAGAAGCTCAAGGAAGACTTTCAAAGGTAACACCTTTGCTGACTTGAAATGCTACCGCTGTCTTGAGTAAGTGGGTGTCTCCCTTGAGTAAGTGGGTGTTTGAATAGTTGCTTGTTAAAAAAAACAAAACAAATAAAAGTATACTCAGCGGCTCAACACGACGAACACAAACACCATTCAAAAGACGACTGGGGACGCGAACTGCTGCCTACAAATGTCATTATTAAACTGACAGACATGATGGCTACTGACGCTTCTCATTCAATCACGGTTTTTGGAACGGAGCTGAAAACTAATTTATGAGGTTAGGCGCAGGTGAAACATTTTACCGGTGTCATCTCACTTCGACATCTGTAATACCTGGTTACATTCAACAACAGTCCATACAATCAAAACAAGACTGCATAGCAAGACTTACTAATATTTTTCCAGTGACAATAACTAAGTATCCAGGGATAGCCTACGCCATACACAGATGTGATTGACTCACTATTTTAGCATATTTTGACCACACATTCCATAGTCATGTTCATCGCGGAGAATGACAATCACAACCATAGCAATGTGTTGCATTAGCTAAAGGACCATTAACATCTACATAAATGCACGTGTAAATGACCATCAGAGACAGATGCACTTACGATAAAGACGACTGACTTGTTATCACGTCAGCCTATTAAACCTATTCGAAGTTGGGCACGGATAACGAGGAGCTCAAATGTTGCCATCACTTGACCAGATAAGTTATGACTTAATACTTAAAAGCAACTGAACCCACTTATTAAAATATAACAACCCAGGCGGCTAACATTAGCCGTATAAGCTACAGACATGAAAAGCAAGTTGAAAAGCTTCACAAATTCAATCCGGAGGGGACGCAGTCCAAGATGAAAAGGACATCGGAAGCAATCCCTCGTCACACCTGGAGTAGATAGTCAACCACTCCTCAACACAACGCAACATGAACATAAAAACACACGAACAAACATGACAGCTAACATTGACTCCAGTGTTGGTAGGAACTGTTTGTCAGTGAGGGTGACGACAGGCTGTGGCTAGGCTGCTGACTGATGTAGGCTACTAGCTGACATCTCAGAAAGCTAGCTACCCTTCGCTAGCAGGCAAGGCGACGGGCTGTGAAGGCGAGTTTCCGTGGTTGATGCCAACGGAGGGGCCACCATGTAGAAATTCATACAGGTCATCGCGATTCCTATCAAAGACTGTCTTATTAAATCTGACTAGTCTTTACTTCTTTCAAGCGGACTACAGCTCAATCCTTACGCTAATGTTAGCACTTAGCAGGGAAACGACATTTAGCTAACGTTAGCCATCCTAGCGTTCAAGGTATTTTTCTGGCTTTTCAATGTTTCCTGTTGTTAGCATTAATGCTATCATAGCTAAGCAACCAAGTAGCGAGCTAGCCTCTTGTTTAGGTAGAAGTTAGTTACCTGGCTCCGAGTCTTTCTCCTATAAAGGTAATTCTTATTCCAGCACAACTGCAGACACAAAACGTGACCGGCACTCTCACTTTCCCTCCTCTTCCTCCAATGGGGCAGGCACAATACACCGTATCGCAGAAACCATTCGAAACGGGCACACCACACCAAGAGAGGGAGCTCGACTTCTACAACTAGCGGAGTCAGAGCTGTCCGTCTCCCTCTGTTCGGTTACCGGGGATGATGTGCTGAAACTCATCTAGTTGGGTGATCCTTCAGAAAACAGGAATTACAGACGGGTAGCTGAGCATTTAGACATCTCAACATTGACCGTGAAAGGGGTTTACCCAGGTACCGACAGTCATACGAACTGTTCGCAATTAGTCTATTCCCTCATCTCTCGCAGACAATACATCCCAATTCACTGCCTCTTCTGTTCAAAATGGCGTGTCTAAAAGGGCGGAAGTGACATATGTATTTGATTAGCATAAAAAACTCATTGTGCCAACAGAGTGAGCCGTTGAGTCCAGAAAATCGGAGATGGGGCTTTCAGACGATCATCAATCATATCACTACCTGTTAAAGGGCTGGTCCTCTTCCTCTTGAAATTCACCACGTCTCCAGTGACACTGATGGAGATTGCTGAAGCGATTTTCTCCTTCTGCTCTGGCGCTGGGGTAAACAAACCCAATCTGCACTTATCACGTATGGAACACAGGGGGCGCCCTTCTCAGAGGCGCAACTGACAGTGAACGCATGCGTTGAGACTACATCTGGTGCCTTCCCCTGTGCTTCCCCCACAGAGACTCGGATGTATACAGTGCCTGAGTACTTACCCAGCGTCGGAGTACTATCTTCTCAGGTGGTGGCGCTGTACTGTTCACCGGGACTACTTCTCAGTGCCAGGGACGGGGAGTGACTGTGAGCATCTATGCATGTGCACAGTTACCTAGGTTCTAGGATCCAGTTGATGAACTGTGTTTCACTTTTTTTTTTTTTTTTTTTTTACTAAGAGGGGTTAAATAGCCTACTGGGAATAACATTGCCAGCATCTTTTCCCATTACTCTCATAGGACAGCTTTATAGTAGTGTTGCCAATGCAGCTTGACCACTCAACTGACCCAACATAAGGGCCAGGGCTGCCTTACCATTAGTCTACTGACCAAATCTGGTTTTACACAGAGCCATAATTGACATAAGCAGCACAACATTCAGAAATGCCAACAACACCAACATGACTACTTGGTTTACATTAGGTAAAGTGACTGTAATAATAGTCTCACACAATATAAGATCGATAAGACAAAGATTAATTAACTAGCCTCTACACATCATGGAGCTTTTTGTTTACAGTCGATATGTTGCAATCTGTTTACCCAGTCTCAAGGGATGTTAATATTAAAGATTATGATGAACAGATACTCAAGGCATTTGTATGCAGAAGTGGTCCTGACCTGTACCCAGTCAAAGTGGTAAAGTAGTCTATTCCTCTTTATCTCTGCATTTTGACGAGGTAACATTAACACTAGTCTAAACCATTACAAGAGTTTTAGAGGTAAACCACAGACACAAAAACCTCAACGTTCCTCAGTTCTTATTTAAAGAACGATTTTTGTCAGTTTTGATGGATTAATGCTACAAATTCATATTGTAATCCAGCTCAGATGTACTCCGTGCAACATAGGCCATTAATAACCTTTGCTCAAGAGTCAATCAGACATTAGGAGAAAAGAGGAGAGGTGCCCAGACTTAGACATTAGTCACATCTTGGCACACAATCAATAACAGGATATAAAACTGAGTCTATGCCACTTTTCCTGAAGATCAGATGCAACAATGGCATCCTTAATTGCCTTGACAAATCAATATCCTATTCTTGGTTATTTTAGAGACTGCAGCTGCATTATATATATATACAGTATATAACATTTCACAGGATTAGGCTATGTCCCTCACTGACAGATCAACATGACTCCATATAACTTTAAATCTGTTAAATCACACTGATCACAAAGGAAGCTGAGTGCTACAAACGTATTCCTGGTATTGTCCAAAATTAGATTTTTTCTTGCTGCTATGGTTACATTGACAGTACAGGCATAATTTGAATTATATTAATGTCCCTAATAATACAAAAAAACGATAATTCTAATTAAAATGTTCATCAATAATTCATTCCAATCATTTTTATTAAAATGGAGTAAAGATTCAATAGAAAGGTGGTTCATGGTGATGCAGTGTAACTCTACAGCCAACACAGGTTTTTACCAACTATAGGCCATCTGCAGTAAACCACGTTTTTATCTCACATTCTTATAAATACTTTATTTATTCATTCTTAATTTCAAAATTCAAAATGTGCTACACTATTGTAGACGGCATCTATTTCATTCTTGTCATATACAGTAATGCTAACTACTTCTATTGCAATTTGATGTACAACAATGATGCCTTTGATCACACCATATCAATTGCCTTCTAACTGCAGTTAAGGTGAAACAACCTATGCAATAAGTAATTGCATTTCACATTTTTTTTACCAGTTTTTTTTTAGCCATCTTTAATTTTTACAGTGTACTGCAAATTTACTTTTCCTTGCTGTAGTGCTCAACTGACCCACAGGAGAACAATTCACTAGACACATATAAAAAATGGAACTTCTCATATACAATATAAATTCATTATTATGAAATTATTCTCATGGACTGACACTATGCAAAACCAGCTATCATTTAAGCTTGCCTCTTTTTACAGTGATGACAACTTCACGTTGTTGCAAACAATGTCAGAAGTCCTTTCAGGAAAGAGACTATTTCATTTCCTCCCAGTTTGGACTCCCCATAAACACGGTCCACAAATGAGATTGGAACCTATTCAAAAGTGTTTGACATAATAGATCACAATCAGATTATTTAATTGTACATACTCACAGATATAACATTAACTTGATATAAGGGAATGTTTCATAGGGTCTCACCTCTCCAATACTGTATTCCAGCTGTCTAGCACGCACAATCATCTCCATTTGAAAGACATAGCCTTTTGACACACACCGCTTTATCAAGTTCTCCAACACTTCTTTTTTGTATAGCCTGAAACACATAGACATGAGGATTCAAATCTTACAGGGATTATCATTGTCTGAAATTGCCAAAATGTAATTTTCTCAAAACACATCTGATTAACACGATTGTGCTATTAACTCAATGTACTTACTCCCAACCATCCAAAAATTTATCTATAAGCATTTTACTCTGGATAATCCTTTTAAAGCTGCTGTGTGTGGGTTTCATAGAATACTTTCGGTTTTGAAACGCCTTGAACATTGCATTTTTTACTACTCGTCACGAGTAATTGCCAACTGTGGGAAAGCAAGCCTGAAGCTAGCTCAGCAGATACCTGAACAATGCATTGTTTTTGACAAACAACAATTATTTCTTCACACTCTGACCACTTCTCTGTCATTTTTGGATATTTTAACATCTTACAGTTCCTTTATGGTGCATAGTGTTACTCAACTCTGAGTAACACACAAACACAGAGGGTTAGAGAGAAAGAGAAAGAGAGAGAGAGAGAGAGAGATTTAGTCCTTTGTGCCATATGTTATATGAGGCAGACATACTGTACACACTTATTTTACCTGAAGCTACCAGTCAGGTCTGAAGCACCAGGTCTTAAGAGCACCTGAGTGACGAAGTTTGCTCCCCGGCTGGGATGATGTTGGAATTAAAGAGAAAGTAAGGGAAAGCAAAATTAAGTTAAGATGCAACAAACATTTTTATTTTATTCCTTATTTTTTATTCCTGTGCTCTCAAATCAATTCAACTCAGTTTTCGCAGGAAAAGCAATTCTTTGTCTTTACCTGATAAGCTTCCTGCGCAAATCCCATCCATACACACCTCCATTTCCTCTGTACCTTGTGCCAGAGACCACATCATATCCACCTTCTTTTTGTTTTCTGAAGGAGACATAAACACATATTTTAAGCATTACTGTATGGATTTAGAAAAGGTGTGTCACAGACTTAAACTTTAGTCACAAAAAATCTATGTATGATTTTGTGATTTCTGGAAAAAATATGACTTACTCTATGAACTCCGGAATGAATTTAGGCTGCAACGGAATAGTAGAACATTTCAACATGCTGTCTATATTAACACTGCTAAAGTTCTACCAATGTCATACTAGTGTTTTTGTCTATGCTAAAGTCATTTAAATGTAATTTAATGTAGCGTATTTATAACATTTAGCTTAACTACAAATATTCAGCATACATGTAAATAGTGTACAAATAATCATACATGATGAGAGAGGTCTGCATCCATGATGATGATAAAATTGCCAGTGGCATGCTGGATGCCATGGATATAAGCTGTGCCTATGTGGAAAAGAGGAATAAGCATTGTTAGAGTCCTGGAAATGTTGGTAAATAATAATAATAATAATAATAATAATAATAACAACAAAAATACTGTACCTAATCCTAGTTTCTTTGCTCTAGGTCTGAGTAGCTGAAAAAAAAACAAAACAAATGTAGATGTAACAATATTCAAACCATTAAAGCACTTGGTGTACACTGTAACGTTAAAACAAAATCTGAATTCTTCATCTCACTCACTATCTTGTCCTCGCCATAGATTTTCTGCAACTCCTCAGCAACTTGAAGTGTCCCATCAGGGCTTCCATCATCAATGACAATTATCTCATAGTTGTGCCCACTGTAAAACCAAAATTGGGCGATGATTGTTGTGCAACATTACAAACTCCAGAATACACTCGCTCACAAAACTAGTGGTCTGATTCCTCATTAAACACTTATTGTGGTTGAAACGGAAAGACACAACATGGGCTGCAAGGTGACCGTGTGGTGCCACAGCACAACTCACACCCGGGCTT
>JASCQY010000173.1:5473200-5486674 GCA_030264315.1 Sardinella tawilis
GTGCAACTCACAGAGTGGTTAGTAGTCTTCACTGAGGTCCCAAAAAAGGTTTCATAGCGAAATACCATGGGCTAAAAATGCTAAATACCGAACCTGTCCTTTAATGGGCAGGTAAAACTGGATAAGCAAGTGCCCCGCCCACACCCCAGTTACTGACCCAGCTCTGCTTTCTGCAGGAGGACTTGCGTGAGGGTCCAACGGATGCCACCAATGAAGGAGGCGAGTAGGACCATGATGAAGCCCTCCAGGTTAAACTGGGTTGACTTGTATGTGAACAAGAACAGCCCACCGGAGATGAGCAGGACCACAACAATAATGAATGGATTCTGTCAAAGTAGTAAGGGAAGAAAGACTCATCAGATATTAAAGACTTGCATGCATTGTACACACATAATAGTTTGCTACTAAGCTTTCTGGCTAAATAAACCAGATGCCATATTGCCAAAAAAAAGAGAAGAAAAAATCAACCTTCATGCATTGAGGGCATATCTTACCGGTTCCTCAAGTTTAAAGACGAGTGAAAATAGCAAGATGAAAAGAACAGCGGAAGACTTGGTCATTGTGTACCTAAGGATCAGATAAAGAAAGACATTTTACAGCACACCTAGCATGACCAGTGGAATTTGAAAAAAATATGTTTATGTAATTTAACCTGCTCTGATTTCTTTGCACTATAACCTTTATTCTCCACCTCAGGAAACACGCACACACAGACACACACACACACACACACACACACACACACTTTCTGTCTTACTCACAAACTGATGGTAATGAAGAGAAAGCTCCAGTTAGATAACCCAATGTCCAGCACAGTTGCCAAAGCTACAGCAGAAAAGAGCAGGAAGCGTAAACAAAAGCACATGTTTGTCAAGAGCTTACACCATAATCAAAAATGTCATCCAGTTATTCAACAGTCACATAGTTTTAAAAGCTATATCGCCTTTACGTGAAGCTATGATTTATACTGTAGAAAAAAGGATTTTTTCCCCAAAGGGCATTTTGACATCAGCTGAGGGGTTATTTTTTTTTATTTCAACAGAGTTTAAAGACATGACAGGATACTATGTGAGACATCATATCTCATCTTTAAACGCTCGATTCTGAGCCAGGTGATAATACAGACTTAAGAACTCTTTAAAATGTGCAAATAAACTGCTGAAACTGATTAGTCGTACATACATTGTATTATTTCAAACAGCAATTTATCTAAGTTCAGGGTCTGCCCTTTCACTTTGTGAAAACTAAAGCAATCACTGATAAGACCTTTCAGCTAGTCAAAATAGGCAACAAAC
This sequence comes from Sardinella tawilis, assembly GCA_030264315.1. Lineage (NCBI taxonomy): Eukaryota > Metazoa > Chordata > Actinopteri > Clupeiformes > Clupeidae > Sardinella > Sardinella tawilis. The sequence goes on from JASCQY010000173.1 coordinate 5,474,496, forward strand.
TGGACTTTGGGTTCCTTTTAAACCGATAAAAGACATGCTGCAGCAAAAATACTTCATTACTACTTTACTTTAACCCTTTCCAGTTTGCTACTTAATGTTTCTGTGGTATGCCTTATCCGTCTTGTTCCACTACTATTTGGAATTTAAGAGCATCCGAATTAGACGAGTAACAGGCTGTCTACATGCTGACTCACCGGTTGGTCCCAATTTATAGAGGTAGTCTGACCAGTTGAGCATAACCCTTGGTTTACCCATCCAACATTGCAAGACAGATCGAGTCAAGGCAGAGAGGCAAAATATTATGGTCAGGTGCACTAGGGTCATGAAGAGAGGGAAATGGAAACCCTAGGAAATAAAGACAGAAGGTTTAGAGAGAGAAGACTCCACATGAGAGATGGACAAATTAAAGCTGTGGCCTTGTGTCTTATTGAGTGTTGCAAAATTTTGGATTTACAGAATGTGTGCCTTGTGGTTAGGTAGACACAAACATGCAATCTTACCGTCATGAGCCATTTGTTGTAGAATGTTATTCCAATAGAGAAGCCATAATAGAAAAGCACCAATCCAATGGTGCGAACCGCACGGCAGAGGAATTGCACGGGGAACGCCATCACGGCCTTCCTGTCAGCCCTCTCTTCGAGGGCTTCACTCAACGGGTATCATAGCTGGAGTTCAGTCCCTCACAGTGATCATACCTGAGAGAGGACAGCCACGTCAACTAAGTGAGCATTTCAATTTGCAGTGGGCGATAACTGTGTTGATAAGGTTTCATCGTCTACGCTGTTGTGCAATATCCACACCTGTTTAACACAACCGTACCGCATACAATACATGCCTAAGGATTGTGACTGTGTGTGGTCCTGTGTATTTGGATAATGGCAATACGTTTACGACTGATACACAGGTGCAGTTTGATAATTCAAGCCATACAGGTTGACCAGCCAAAGGTTGCATCAAAAACTTGTTGATAAAGTTGAGATTGAGACATGCACAGTCAGTGTAATAATGACGAAAACAGAACATGGTACTAAGCTTAAAATGACAAGTCTTGCTCAAAAATAGTTTAAAGAACATGTATCACTACCACCATCCCGCCCCTTAGCTGCGGGTTAACTTAACGTTACCAAAAGGCAAGTTTTGAGAGGAAAAGATGTTGCCAAACAGACAACATAATCATGATACCTTAAAATCATCATCGTGATATTTATTAAACAAAGAACAACGAATGAGAGTGGAAATCCAGTGGTGAAACAACTGATCACACTTGTATGACGTGTTATGTGCGATTGCTAATGTGCTAGCTACCTAGCAGTCATGAACTGCAGGCTGAGAATTTTTTACCTACACATGGCACGGCATTGACGTTGTCAAGGCTATGCAACTGTAAAAGACAATTATAAGAGTAACTAGACTGCAGTATGAAGTTAAACTAAGCAATTCATCCTGGGGAGTTTTCAACACACCTTACGGGTTGCTCTTACCTTCTTTCAACACTTGTTCGCTACACACCGCACGCACTCCAGAACTGTAGGTGGCAGAGACGTACGTGCTTTACAAGTACGAAACTACAGAAGAATTTCAGGATATGACGTACGATATAGCGCTGCTGTTGCTTTAGCAGGAAAACATACAATCAGCGAGTGGTTCGAGTCCTGTAGATAAAGAGCATCTTTTGAAGTAATTACATACATGCTAATACAAATTACATTTGTACTACAACACTTTCTATTCAACTAAGTGTTATCTGCATTTAATTTCGTTTCAAACTCTCTTTTCTAACGTCTAGAATGGCGGAAGAGGAGGATGACCCAACATTTGACGAAGAGTTCGATGATGCAGGCAACGGTGTTGAAGCAGGTCATGGCAAAAGGAAGAGATTGTTTTCTAAAGAACTTCGTTGCATGATGTACGGGTTTGGAGATGATCAGAATCCCTATACAGAATCGGTGGACATTCTCGAGGATCTTGTTATCGAATTCATCACCGAAATGACCCACAAAGCCATGTCCATCGGGCGCCAAGGCCGTGTCCAGGTTGAAGACATCGTGTTTCTTATCCGTAAGGATCCGAGAAAGTTTGCAAGAGTAAAAGATCTTCTCACTATGAACGAAGAGCTAAAGAGAGCTCGCAAAGCGTTTGATGAAGCGAATTATGGCTCTTAATGGGCTACCTGTAACTGGTGCTGAATGAAAAAACGGTGGGAGAATGACATAGGCCTACCTTGTGGTCATCAAAGATGTTCAATTTCATGGTGATGAAAACTCTGGATTGAGACAAAACCGCTAGAAGTTGTAGATGGAGACATTCATATATACTTTTTTTTATTTCATTTTTTGACCAAACAAGCTAATGATATTATCTACCGCTCGCGTTACTGGACTGATGTTTGCACCACCATGCCTGTTGTTAACCATAACAACCTTTCATCACCTTTCTTTTAAAAGGAAATAAATGTTTTTCCCTCTGTTGTCAGTTAACATGATCAATTTCATTACATTTGCAACATGTATTATATTTATAGTAAGCTTACTCTGTGGCATAGGCTTTTACATAACAACAGTGGGCAAGAAATGCTTATTTTACAAGCTGAACATGATCAACATAATAGGCTACAGGATATATGCAAACATGGAAGATTGACCATATATATGGATGCATTTTAATCTTAGCCAGGAAGTTGCCTTGTTTCAAACTGGTGTGTTTGGCAAGTTTTCTGTGTAGTGTAGCCTAGTCTTATAATGTGTGTTTCTTTGGCTAGGGTTAAGTCACTGTCAGTCTAAAGCAAGCAATGCATTCTGTCCCAATGCAAAAGTTTAATTGTATCAAAGTCAAGTCCAACATGCATTGCCAGTCAGTCAGCCAGCCAGCCATCTCACACTGGCCCACATGGGAAGATTAATGTGCCTGTATGCATTCTGCATCTCTTGTGCATTCTGTTTTCATTACAAATGGTCCAGTAACATTTAGTGGAAGTGGCAATTGGATTTTTAGGAAAGGTGCTTCAATGCTTCCTTTTAGACTTCCTAGTGTACACACTGGTCATCCTTATCAAGTGAAATGAGGCATGAAAAGCCCTACAATTCCTTGTGCTATGGATCAACAACCAATTAACAGATTAGTAACACCAACCTTCCCATAAATCTAGATGAAATTGGTTTCTTAAAATTACTGTTGTCTTTTCATAAGGCATAAAGAATTAATTGATTTTTTTTCCTTTTATCTCATGACCTTGTCCAATGGGGTCAAAGTTAAGTAGATCGTGAAAGAATACAGGAGTGATTATTTGTAAGGGGGTATTAGAGTGGGCACAAAAGCGGTGTCTCGGGGGGTTTAAAAATTATGAAAAGGTGATGAATTAAAATAGCGAAATTTAAGGCCACTAAAAGTGTTAAATTTACTTTTAGAGGTATTCTTTTTTGAAAAAGGTATTTTTTCAGACTATGCGGTGTCCTATTGATTGAAATTCTATCTGCTAAAGTTAGCGTTGGTGCATTTAAATGGTGGGCTTTAGCCTATCTAGATCCTCATCTTAATCCTGAAGTCTCAACTGCTTGATGCCGACGTCACAACTATTCAGTGGTTGTTTGCCATTTCAAACACTCTATATAGCTTTATATATGTCAAAATCTGGATACACATTACAAAAGGTTGCTGATTAACACTTGCAACTCAGTGCCATGAAGGTGTTTAAAAAAAATTCTAAAGGTAGTAAAAAAAGCTCTTAAAAAGTATGAAATTTAACTCAAGGATTGCTGTATATACCCTGAAAAGCCAAGAAAGAGAGTATCACAGCACTTCAAAATGAAAATAGACACTAAAAACAGATCTCAATGGTAGGCTACTCTTGAATAGTGACACACCACAAACAGTCTAAAATCAACAGATTCAAATTCTAAATACGATCATCGAGTAGAAAGATCACAGAAGCCAGGGGGGAATGTCACTGGAGATCAATGAAACTTTTGGAGAAAAAAAGAAAAAATATATATAATGTTTATTGATATTCCTCAAAACAAAACCATACAGACCATCAAACATTAGACCAACTAAACATGAGCATGTTTTATTTATTTATTTTGTACTGTCAAGCATTATTAGTCACGATGAAATGATTGAGGCTTTGGCATTGGTCTAAGCAGCGATAACAAGCTGCCGATCTAGTCTATGTCTAGACTAAACGCCCAGCAGTGTGGGGGCATTTATCGATGGTGTGTGCTCATGATGTAGTGAGCATTCTCCCGTGGGGCTGTCACAACCTGGCTCCTTGGCTCTTTCGAACATGTGGTCACTGACGCAACTTCATGAACACCTGTGGCACAAAAAAAAAGAAGTGGCCTCCAGGAGAGTTGGATAGCCCCATCCGGATGTCAATCTGTCTGTTGAGGACTAGCTGAGTCAAGATGAAGGGGGAGGAGGCAATGGACCAGGACATAAGGGCAGTAAGGGACATGAGTGGGTGTGAGGGTACTAGTTTATTGGCAGGGGGGTAACGGGGAAGAGGAATGTCCGTGAGTCTGCTTTACTGCACGTTCTCCATCATCTTGAGGAATTCTGAAAAGAGAGAGAGAGAAATAGGTCACAGTCTTAAACAAGCTTGGACCTTAATGCATAATATGAAAATGATCATTAGGATGTAAAAAGTGAATTACCGTCAAAGTCCAGCATGCCATCAGCATTCTTGTCTCCATCCTTCAGCAGCTCATCAATCTCCTCTTCTGTAACAGCCTCACCAGTGCTGCGGATGATCTCGGCGAACTCATCTCTGTCGATGTATCCATCACCGTTGCTATAGAGACAACAGGTGTTAAGAACCTAATCCCATAAAGCAAAATAGGCTATATACATGCACTGTCAATGCTAAGCAGTGTGTGACATACTTGTCAAACACACGGAAGCACTCTGCCAACTCTTCCTCGCTCTTGCCAGCCTGGTCCTCCTTTAGGAGCCTCACCATCATGACCAAGAACTCCTCGAAGTCGATGGAACCGCTGCCTGAAGGTCGTACAAACATCCATTAACAAACAAGGCCTAAACTGCGGGCCCAACACAGGACTAGACAGATACATGTGGCCGCTGAATATGCTTATAGGTCCTCTATAATCATAATTCGATGTTCTATCAACAAAATATGTGGCTTCTCACCGTCCTCATCGACCTCCTCGATGATTTCTTCCAACTCCTCTCTTGTTGGGTTCTGACCCAACATTCTCATGACAGTACCTAACTCCTTGGTGCTGATATCACCGCCACCATCGGTGTCGAACATGTCGAAGGCAGCCTTGAACTCTACGAGATTCCACAGCGAAGAGTTAAAAACATAAAATCATTAAATAGGCTAACAAATATGGCTTCATGAATATAATTTTTTTTCTTAATTTACGTGTGCATGTTCATGAACACTCACCAGCAAGCATCTCCTCGCTCAAGTAGGAGCGAGCCTCCTGTTGCGCGTCAGTCTACAACATGGCAAAATGTTTGTCATTAGACTATTGCTGTTTGATTAAATAACTAACTAACCTATACATTCATTATACTACAGAATATGGACAATTAGGACACCATACTTTTTCAGCATTGCATAATGTAGACCTAGGCCTATTCGCATTAGCCTTTCGTTAATTGACATAGAATCCATTGGTCGACCAGCCAGTTCATCCGACACCTACTGCTGAGAGTTATTGCGCTATTTTAAGGCTAGGCGAATTAACCCCGCTCTCAGTGACTGTACAAGGCAATTCCGAAATACAATCCTCGGAATGTGTCGCCTAAGCAAGTAATCCGCATAGCCCACACAAACGATTCTGACAGACTTCCTTTTAGGTCTGTGCCATCTCTTCATAATCACAGGCATTAACCCTTTGAAATGACCCTTGCCCCTATTGTAGCCATCAATTTCGCCAAACTCAGACGTAGACTACACTCATTCAATTAAACCCATAGCCTACAGCCGATTGAAAGAAAACAGCAAAGGGTAATTTAGAAAAAAAAAGGTATGCCTGTAACAAATCTGAAAACCTTTAAATAACTCAAAACAACAAAACGACATCCAAAGAGTTTAACCTCACTAAAAAGGCTTAAAGTAGGCCTATATTACTTCCATGTATATTCCATATGATCTCTGTATAGTTTCCTTTAGTGTTTCTTAGGTTTTCCACAGGCCTATTGAATTAATAACTGGAGCCAACATCTGTCAATTTCCTCTGGGACTACTCCACATTGCCAACTGCATTCAAGGCTGTTTTTCATGCTTTTACAAACAAAACGTTGCTGGATGATTTGCCTACTTACCATGGTAGGCAAGTGGATTAGTTTTCCCCCTTAATATCCACGAAATAAGCCCAAAGGAGTGGTCAATCCGCGTGCACCTCAACAGAAAGACTAGACGTCAAGTGACAGTTCAGACACACTTAAAACCGAGCACTTAAGACACGCCCCCTGGCGTACCCGGGCCTCCAGATTTAGAATCTTGAACTTTTAGGGTTCTTGGGTGCCCACAAGCCAATCGAAATTTCGAGTTTGTTCAACAGTAGTTGCTATTGCTCTATAACGTTTTGAGATTTGGTTAATAGGTTCTGTATAAAAATGTAGCATGTGTAGGAGGGAATAATGGTTTAAAATATAGCCTCATTGGACAAATAATAAGGAACCCAGTTGTAGAGAAATGTGTGCTTGAGTCTGATCTTTTAGCAGCCATCAAGTCCACTTAGCCAGTAGCCCACTTTGACAACATGGTTGTATCTGTCGCTTTTGTGACCTAATATTTATTTTGCATGTACAAAATGTTTGCAAAGTTCTTATCACACTATTTGTTAGAGGCTGCTAAATTACAACGGTCCTGTTCCATGATGCCACTGATTTGGTGTTTGAAATGGTGTTCGCTACATTCAGGAGACTGTGTGTAGAGCAGGTTAGGTTCTTGAGTGGGCACATAGTTATCTTGGGACTCCTCAGGGGTAGAGTGAAACCCTAGATGCCCAGGAAAAAGTGCAGTGGTGCAGAAATTCACCGCGCCCCGAATAGCAGATGATTGAAGGCTAAAAGGGGACAGAGTGGCCCCCTCCCCTGAAAACACACATACAACATCAAACCAGGTAATTTGCACACACTGCGGCCTCGGATCTGGCTCACCATGTATGGAGGTTGTTTCCTGAACCAGTTCAAGAAGGCGGGCAAAGACACAATCGTTTGGGATTCAAGAACTCTTGACTGGGGCTACTGGCATGGGGGAGGGCGTCAGGCCCTATATACTTTGAGGTCGTGAGGCTATGTTTTTAAAGAGAGAATTTGTGGAGTGATGCGCACAGGCAGGGCAATGGTATTCGAACACTTTTAGAAGCACCACTCGGGGGACAGTCCAGAATCAATTATCTGGATCTTGGAGGCTTGACCTGTAGCCTGCATTCCAGTCTTGGGAGAGATGGTATGGGCATTTACAACAAACGCAGTTGGTGAATGGTGACTGTACCTTTCCTGGGAGAAAAAACATCTCAGTGGATGTAGGCTGAACAGCATGCGAAGACCTCACTGAGTGAATGAGAGATTAGATCTTTTTTTTCAGCCCCTTTTTCTTCTTGGATATTATGTTATGAAAGACGTTACCTTGGCCGCTTGGTTAAAAAATTTGTGGTGTTTTTTTGTTGTCTTTAGTTAAACAAGTCACTTAACTGTTTAAGAGTTAAACCAAAAGCCGCAAAGATGTAAACATCCAAATGGTATTGCAAGTAACACAAAAAGGTAAGTATTGTGGATATGTCAATATTTGGAGTCAGCCCCTTATGGAGATCAGTGTGAAGAGAAGAAAAGAAATGAGAAGCTGAAGCAGATCTTTGGTCTGCGATATGGACTGCCACACGGATGTTAAACACATTGGTGGGGAGAGAAGATTTTACTTGACGTGGAAACATGATCTCTGATCCAAATGAAGCCCGAGGAAAGTGGCAGGGCAGGGGAGGGGAGGGGAGGGCAGGGTGGTTTAGTCTTATGAGAAAATGCCATGACACATTTCTTTTACATGCAATATTTAAGTGTGAATTATGGACAATGAGAACACAACAAAAAGCATGATGTGTAAACTTGTAATAATGACATGATTTTTTTTTTTCTTTTTTTTTTTTTTCACTGGAAACGATGGTGAGTAATACATCAATAACATGCTGTAAACATTGCAGTAATTGCTGTCAAGTAGAGAGAAGCTTAGCTGAATCTTTTTTTTCTCGCCAGGTCATTTTTTCATTCCAGAAGAAATAAATCCCCTGAATAACACACACACGCTTCCTTAATTACATGGTATAGTTTCTGTGTTTTACATAACTCTTAGTGTCTTTAACTTCAACATACAACATGGAGGTGGGATCTGAGGCAAAGATGGGAGCTGGTTTATTTTGAAACATTTCATAGAGGGAGGGGCACGCAGTGAGGGTGCAAGAGGAGACTCAAAAAGAGGAGGGAGGGGAGGGGGTAGTGGTGGTAGTCTCCAGAAGTAGCAGGTGTGGAAGGAGACAGCTGAGGGGGAGGCAAAGGGAGGGAGGGAAAGTGTCTCAAGGGTGTGTGGGGAGGAGGAGAAGGAGGACTATGGGGCTAGGCTGGTGTTTGGCTGGCTGGCCACTTCAAGGATTTCTCATAGCTATTTATAGGTGTCCACTAGCGGTTGTCTCCAAAAAAGTGTCGGCAGCTGAATATGCGGTCGATTTATCACCTCAGTCTTCTTTGAATTCATTAAGAGTCCATCTCAGACTTTGAAAAATGATGGATGCCATCCTTCATTCTTTTCTCGTTGATATCCAAGGTGTTAGTTGCCTGTTTTTTCACCCCTTGAAGGTGACGGCCGAGCAGCCTCACCTAAAAACATGGGGCTTGAAGGAATGTAGTTTGTCCCTTACTGGACGTTCTCCATCATTTTCAGAAACTCTGAGAAAGAAAGGGAGAGTTTGAACATTTGTGTCACCATGTTGTGATGATCCACATAGACATAATGGTGATTATTAGATTTAATGAACAGAAACACAGGAGAATCCACTGTGTGTGTGTGTGTGTGAGTCTGTGTGTGTGACAGTGTGTGTGTCTGTGTGTGTCTGTGTGTGTATGTTTGTACACGTTCTTATTATAAAATGAAAAAGAAAGCTGTGTTTGCAGACAAAATGCCCTCACCATCGAAATCTATCTTGCCGTCTTTGTTTGTGTCTGAATCAGCCATCAACTCGTCCACTTCCTCTTCAGTCACTGGTTCTCCAGTGGCATGCATAATCACACCAAACTCCTCACGATCAATCCACCCATCCCCATTCCTGCTCCCACCATCATTCAAAACAAAACAACCGTTCAGTTAGGAATAGTATGTCTTAAAATCCCAAATCCTATAGCTTCTGATTAACAGATGCAGTTGCAGTTAAACTGGAAAAAATAAGAGGTACTAATAAAAACATAGTATTTCAGAGAAATACATATTACAGATGATAAAGAATTCTCTGTAGTCAAATAACTAACATCCAGTAGGATAAGTAAAAAATTAACAATCTACTGTAGTCTCCTGATACTAAGACTACTGTATTAGTATCCTGTTGATGAATACCACTCATATTTTGACCTGTCTTTTTTTAAGAGATAACTACATGTATGGAATCTGAAAGGCATTGCCACTGAGTAGGCACCAGTAGATAGGCTAAATGCTGTACATGAATGCAATGGAAAAGGGAGGTTTTGGGCAGCGCCCCCTGTAGATGTCAAAATGCACTGCAACAACGGGATAGTGTACACCTGACACTGGCCAATCTCATGTGGAGTACAGGCGTGGGGGGCGGTGGGGGGGTGGGGGGGTGTTTAGTCATGTAATTAGCTAACACTAATGTACAGGAATGAACAAGAAATGTGTTAATGATAAATCACTGAATAGCCTATATATGATGCCAATAAAATCAGATATGATTCATTTTAGCTACTGTATTAATCATTTTTTTGTGCACAGGTGCACTGAAAATGCATCAGGGAATTATTTAATTATTATTGGTTAAAGCTTACAGACACACACTTGTCAAACACCCGGAAGATTTCTGACAGTTCCTCTTCTGACTTCCCGGCCTGGTCCTCTTTTAGCTGCTGTACCATCATGACCAAGAACTCTTCAAAGTCAATGGTTCCACTGCCTACGGAGGATTAATAAAGTTATGATACGGTTAATTATGTGATGACATTGTTACTTGGTTTTGTTGTGTGCACATCCAACTTGTAGACAAATATACTGGATAGTGTAAAGGGAAGAATAAATGCACACTGGAGTACCAGTTCCAATATTTACATGACTATAAAGGCAACATTTTAAAGATCATGTAGGTCGTCAGGTAAAAAGCTATTGAAGCCTACAATAGGAGGTATTTTACATGTAAACCTTCTACTCAGTCTAACCAAAATGTTGAAGAAAATAAACAGTTAAATTTTGAATTAATGTCTGAATTTCTGTTTAGCTGGTTGTCTTCGGATTGTGTTTCTGCTTGTACTTTCATTCATTATTGTTTAGCTTAACAAGTTTGAGAATTTACCATCTTCATCCACCTCCTCAATGATGGCATCCAGTTCCTCTCTGGTTGGGTTCTGGCCCAACATTCTCATGACAGTGCCCAACTCCTTGGTGCTGATATCACCGCCACCATCGGTGTCGAACATGTCGAAGGCAGCCTTGAACTCTGACAAGAAAAACAAAGATCAGACATTTAAAGCAATAATTATGAGAAATAAAAAAACGTAATCTATGAAGCCATTCAAAACCTATTAAGCATGGCTTCGAAAGCTTTTTTGCTTTTGTGCATTTTGAAATACAACATTCAATAACACTTAAATACAGTATAATGCTGTTAAAGCTGGGAAAAAAATATTATCGAAGCATAATGCTTGTAAGCCATTTGGACAGCAGGAGGCAGAGCTGGCTTGTCTGTAATGTGCAGGTCATCGGGCACAGACACAAATCCCAATGGTGCATGTGAGTTAGTATGGTGGTCTAGCCATAAGTGGCTGGGTTCAACACATTAGTTCAGCCACACATTTCTTTTCCAATGCAGTTATGACTACACTGCACCGCTCTGATTTCATACGATATGTGCTTCTGATTTGTGGGATCAAGTTATTACAAATTTAAATTGTCACTGGAATGGAAAAACATTCTCTCTCTCTCTCTCTCTCTCTCTCTCTACTCTGTCCATCCAATTCATTTAAATGATTTAGAGATTTTTTCTGACCTCTATTGATCACCATGTCAACAGTATTGTATGCAGTGCATTGTATGCACTTGGAATGCATTGCATTCCTGATCTCACACATACACACTCACACACACACACACACACACACACACACACACACACACACACTCAAATACCTGCAATCATTTCCTCGCTCAAGAAAGAGCGAGCATCAGTTTGGGCATCAGTTGGCTAAAGAGGAAGAAGGAGGAATGAGAGGAAATGTTGTGACATGTAGCCAACAAAATACACTCATATACACACAAAGACAGACACATCTTACAAAGTTCAAGCTAAAATTTCAAAAAGACAAATCTATCTGCGTCTATTTTTCTGCCAAATAATCTTTTCACTAGTCCGCCCTATGACTGCTTCATGTAAAAATGCATGTGTTCGGCTTGGTAGCTGGCCTTGGTCCTGGAAAGTTTGAAGTGGAGATTGAAGAGAACAATGTCCGCTTGCACCCCCTATGGGTATAGAGCTCTGTGGGAGTAGGGCCACTAGTGAAATGGGGCCACTAGTGAAATGGGGGAGTAAGGAGAGGAGGAGGGATAATTCACGATGCCGGGGTGCATGACAGTTTACATCTCCCAGAATCAGTTATCCTACGGGCTCCTCCTGAACTATGTGTAGAAAACATTTAATGTTTCTGTTGACTAATCCGGTTTTATATTGTTGGCTAGCTGTTCGACCAAACTTGCCTACTTAAGAAGACCCTTGAGCATAAAAAAATGAATTCTTAAAATAAAGAAAAATGAATTCTTGGTTGGGTTGGGTGCCATAAAACACTAGTCAGGTATACAAAACATTTTATTTCATTTCATTTGTGCTAAGCATCTGGGATCTCTGAATTGGCATATATTTCCTTCTGGACTGATACTTTCAATGAACTTTTAAATACGCTATTGGGCATGCCAATGCCCTCTGTTTGCTGATTGATCAGCCAACAAA
>JASCQY010000173.1:5486774-5496985 GCA_030264315.1 Sardinella tawilis
GCCTCTGTCCAACCAGGAGCCTGTAGGGGCCGCTAGTTCCCCTGGTTACATAGGTCTATATTGATAGGCCTTTTACACCTTACCTTTCGGCGTATGTGTGTCACTGTGAGCACAATTTGGCTGCTTGCTCTGAGTGTGGCATCTGTCTCTATGGTCCTTATGCATCTGGAGCAGGACATCCAATACACGAGACACACGACTTTTGGACTCTGCTGTGAGCCGGACACCCTTGAATCTTCCTTGGGCAACCCTCGCGTAACGGCTGTTTTCCGGAAGATGTCGGGATTTGCTGTGACGACAGTCTGTCTGTTCAGTTACTCTTTCTCCTACCTGCGTATGTACCAAGATGCGCGCAACGCCGTGCAACCTTTCCAGCAGGTAAACAGACGGGCACGAAACACCGTGCTCTTCTTTTGTGGCATGCTGGTGATCCAGCTACTACCCATCTTCGTCAAAATAATATCGGACACGATTTGGGAGCTAGAGGGAGCGGTGAACGTAGTGCTCGACGTGTGTCCCGGGCCTACTCCATCGTCAACGGCTGGCATGTTCCATATTGTGCTCGTGGTGTGCCTTCTTGTGCCACCTTGCATCAACCCCCTTATCTATGGCCTGCGAAACCATGAAGTATACCGGGGACGTAACAGGATAATCTGCTGTGGAAAATTGTGTAGAATTGACTGTAGCGCTCAGGAACAAAAAGCATCCACAGGTGCAGATCAGCACGAACCATAAAGGTGTGTGGCAACAAGAGTCATGCAAAATTTCAGATTCAGGTCACCTGTTTCCTATACTATGAATGCTTCTCAGTGCTGTGGTACAACTTATACATAATGTGTAATTTTAAACAACTTTATGAATGTCTTTCTGGAAAACATTGACACAGCAGTTGTTTTTTTTTTGCAACATCTGTTTGTCTAATCTGAATGTCTAATCTCTGTACATGTGTCAACCTTGAGCCATCAAGCTGTGAATCAGTTTTTAAACTAAAAGATAATGGCATTACTTTTACACAGTTACAACCATTGTGCACAGTGCATTTACTGTAAATATATTTTTGTGCATTAGTGAAATTATTCTTTAACAACACACCAGAGGGTGTAATTGTTTACTTTGAGACTTTTAGAAAAATATTTAATGAGATACTTATTTATGTATTTATCTTATTTTCTCTACTGAGCGGAGCCATGATTCCTATAGGTTTATACTTTTGTATGTATGCACATAAATACTGTTTTTTTCTCAGCAGAATTTGGCTCATTGTGTGAATGAGCCAAATCTTTACACAAACATTAGACACAAGACTTGGTGATAACGAATTCACAGTTAGGTCAAAGTGATTTTTCCCCCAATTAAAAACCTAGCAATCCATTTTCCAAAGTATAATGCCAGCAAAAGAATGATACACAGTTCAAATAAACAGCAGAAGTGTTTAACAGAACATTGCTGTCACACTACTACTGTGATATTCTGCACCTGGTTACCTCATAGGACATCACAAACAATGTCCTTGTCTAATGGAACAATTGTCATTTTATAGGCCATATTAACACTTAACACATCTGGCTTGTTTAATAATATCTCAACATGACATTCTACTACAGAAAAGGCCTGAAAAAAATTGAGTACCAAATGTTCGATCATCAAATTGGAAAGAATGAGTTGTTTAGAAAAGAGGAGTAGGCCTAATAACCTGTGAGAATGCACAGGTGACATAACCTGGGGTCGATCTGTATAAAAGGACTCAAACTGATTTGTGTACCATTTTTTTGTGTGTGCTCAGGTGTGTGTGTGTGTGTGTGTGTGTGTGTGTTAGCATTTCAAATTACCATGTGTCTTGCATTTTGAACGGGGGTGATTACATGAGATTTTTAAATTTTAAATTGTCAATTTATACTGTCAAAATGTAAAATATATGTCAAAAAAGCATATGTCAAATATAAGAAAAAATGTGTCGTGTTTTGTCATATGTGCGTTGCAAACAAAGTGGAAAATGTGTTTATGATGTAGTCATGTTAAGAGATTGGCAGTATTTGAATTAAATGTATTTAAAATATGTTTTTAATTACAAAATGTATTTTGCAAATTGTGTTTTGTTAGAAAGAAAAAAAAATACAATGTTGTTTGGTAACAAAAACAATTTTAGACACTATTTATGTATTTTTGTATTTGTATTTAAGTATTAAAATGCATTTTAAAAAATAAAATATGGATTTTATACCCAGATTAACATTTTAAAATGATGTTAAATCCTAACTATCTCATATTTTGCCAAAATGGTATACCAACATTAAAGGCAGCACAATCCCACATAGGTTGAGATGTGTTTGGCATTAATTGGCAGTGTTGTGTTTCAGCTACAGCATATGCCAGGGGTGGCCAAACTAAGGCCCAGGGGCCAGTTGCTGCCCTCTGGTCTCTTTCATGCGGCCCGCCATGGAGTCAAAAAATAAGATGTAATGTGGCCCTCTAATACATTAATCCAGCCCATTACAGTACATCTCTATTATTGCATTATACAGTATATCGCAGTTCTGGTGTGCCATGATTGTCAATAAAATCACACAATCACACATAAAATGTTATAGTGTATTATATGGCCTGCATTCGCTCTTTCACTTGAAACTGGTAAAAAAAACTACATTCTTAATTTTCTGTCGGCCCTTGGCATCTTAGATTTTTCAGTATGCAGCCTGCAAACAGAAAAGTTTGGCCACTCCATATGCAGTATCATAGTTAAAGAGATGGTCTGGAGTGAATCAATTTGCCCTGTTGTTTCACTTTGCCAAGTGCTGTTGGTAGGTATGAAAACAAACAAATTTGGTGCAATGTAGAACAAATACATGTGTCAAATACAAATACAATGTTTCTGCTGAGGAGTGTGACGGAGTGTTGCACTACGGTTGAGTATGCGCTCTCACTGCCATACCAACGAGCCTGGCTCTTTGGCTTTACGGTCAAGTTGCACGTTCAGCACCCAGAAAACCCGAGTTTGAGACCGGGTGGAGTCGCTGTTCTCACCCTTTGCTATAAATGGTCTCAGAAGTGGGATGGCTGCCGTGAGGCCATTGTAGGCGTGCCCCATGTGTGAGCCGTACGAGGGACATCCAGGATAGGTTGACCCAGGTGTGAGGGACCCCAGTGATGGGTGAAGCACTAATATGCAGGGTGCCCTGGGATAGGTGAAGTACGGCTGGTGGATGTGTGACAGACGCTTGTATGCATGAAGCGCATGGGTGCGTCCTCCCAAAGGGAAGGGTAGTGTGACGGAGTGCCGTGACTACGGCTGAGTATGTGCTCTGACTGTCATACAGTAGGAACGAACCTTGGCGTTGTGGTCAAGTTGCACGTTTAGCACCATGGAAACCCGGATTCAAAACCGGGTGTGGCTCGATGTTCCTGCCATTCGCTACAAGGACACAGAAAGCTTTGAGTCTGACATTTCTGCCTTTCCTTTCACTCTTGCCTTTACACTACAACGATACACCAAAATAGGAAGGACCAAAAGTGAATAGCTCTTTGTTGTTCAGCTCTTATCAAAGCAAAGAAAGAATGAGGAAGTTTAAGTGTGTAAATTCTCACCTCACTTTAACAGCACCGCTTGAGAGGCAAACCTACCATAACTAAAAGGGAACAGTGAGACAAGCCGCTGATTACTATCACTCATATTTCTCTTATTTGAAAGCAGACAACGAATAAACACTCACGTTGTATACTTGTAGGCCTACTGGACACAACGAAAGGAATAAGCTGCTTATACCAAGGTACACATTTTCCTTTTTTCCGTCTAAATCTATTCTCTATTAGACAATATCCGCAGAATAGATAACACAGAATATTCTTGACATTCATGACATTGTTTATATGCACTCAGCTGCTGTATCTGGAGGATTGAACTGCATATGGCAGGTTGCTTTCAGATTTTTTTTGTGTTTCAGGGTCATTTTGATTAGGCCTTTAGAGTTGACAGTGACCTGTCAAGGAATATGCGAAGACTTTAACAAAATTCTGAACACTGTAAACAGTAAATGGACAGAATGATGGCAAAAGAATAATAAGTACTATTTATTGACTTTGTACAGCACTTTGGGCAGTGCATGCTGTGGGTAAATGTGCTATAAAAATTAAACTTACTTACTTGCCTACTACGTAAGTGCCATGAAAATTTCATTGACAGAGAGGGTGATCATTGTGCTGGACCATTTCCTACTTCCCTACTTTCCTACCACCCTCACTGATTAAATTAAAGGCATTATTTTAAAGGAGACATAGAGTGAAAAAACATATTTTCCCTGGCTTTGATGAATTAGGAGAGGTTGTGGATGACCAAAGAGCTATTATGAATATGAGGCATGGTTGTGCCCTCCTTCACATGGAAATCTTGAATTGAAAAATAGCCACTAAAAACATAGGTGAATGTCAAAGTGATGTCAAATAGCGCAAAGCAGCTGCAGTTCAATTGTGGTTGCCAGAGATGGCGCCATTAAGGCAAAAATACCATTTCAAAACACAGCCTAAAGATAAAGTTTTGAATAGGCTTGTAAAACTGCACTTGGCCTTATTTTTTATCAATTAAGTTACATATATTTTATTTTCACATCAGACAACAATGCACAATATAATACTCCATTTATCCATTCTATGTCCGGTTTAGGATGAGGGAACTATCATTTCTTCAAAGGCATGAGCTTCAAAGCAACTGAGAGCAAAGCAACATCACCAGTAATTGTCAGTAAATGTAAATTGTAAATACTGAAAAACGTATTATTTTGTTTGTTTGTTTGTTTGTTTGTTTGTTTGTTTGTTTTTTGAAAACAGAAATAGTTTTTGGCAGGTGCTGTATGCATGATTCATCTTTCCTAGGTTGCAGTAAAAATACATACTGTAAATGAACAAAACACAAATTAAATCCCAAAATATAATTATATGTATCTTAGTTCTGTCTACACTGTTACTAATTTTTATTCTGTCTACGCATTTAGAAAAGTATGTGAACACTGTCTCTTTCAGCCTTAATGGAGGAACCAGAGGGATGTGGATTGGAGTCGAACTCAAAACATTTCTGTCGGGGCCCCTTCAAATCCTCTGAAAACACCCTTCAGTTCATCTGTGAGTTTCCTGGTGAGATCCGTCACTCAGGTGATAGCCAAGAAACCTTTGTGGTCAAACTCCCAGCTCAGTGCAATGTGCACCAGTTGCGGCTGCGTCTCTGTATGCTAGCACAGGAGAGGTACCAACTCCCTGATCCACTTGGTCTCCTGGACCCTGAGAAGTATCAGCTCCTTTATACCAAGAAGGGTGACCTATATGAAATATATGATGATTGCCAGGTCCTGCAAACACTTAATGTGCCTTGGTTTCTGGATCCCCATGGCATGAGGATGGCACGAATTTCTATCGCAGAAAAGAAAATAGATACAGAAGATGTGCAAAATTACCAACGTACTTTAGCCAAGCTTATTGGTTACGACTTGAATTCTACTGCAGGAAGCAGGCTGAGTGAACTGAGCTTTACTCGCAGGAAACTTGCCTCCCCCCGTAGGGAGGAGTTGAAAAACCGTGACTCAAAAGCATATGCCACTGAACCATGGACCACAACCGCACCACTTCCGAAGGACCTTCAAGACTGGCTTGAGCGCAAACTTCAAGTTACTGTCTTTTTCAATGATGAAAGCATTTGCATGAACATAAATGTTGGAATTACTCCAGATCATCTACTGAGCATACTTCAGGAAAGCATGACAAAAATGGACTCCTCTATTGATGGGTCTATATCTGAGTCTGATCCAGTTTTGAAGGTCTGTGGAAGGGAGGAGTTCTTGGTTGGAAGTATCCCCCTGTATAATTTTCTGTGGGTCAGGAGCTGCCTGAAGACGGCTACAGGCCTTCACCTGACAATTACAGATGCAGCCTCACTTCCAAAGGACAAGGTGAGGGAAGAGGCCTATCCCCTAGTGGACAACCTCACAAGCCTTTCCAACTTCCATGAGGACCTAGTGCTGAGTGGGAAGGAGACGGATGAGATACTCATGATCTCCCTGTGGGACTGTGAGAGAAAGTTTCGGGTGAAGCTCCTGGGATATGACATTCCGGAGCTCCCAACCAAAGTGCCCCAACTCATTTGCGTTGAGGCTTCCATCATCTATGGCAACAAGGTAGTCTCATCTGTCTGTTCAACCGCTAAAACCTTTACAGATGAGGTCCTGTGGAACACGTGGCTTGAGTTTGACATCCTTCTAAAGAATATCCCTCGTGGTTCAAAGCTTGGCTTTACCATCAACGTCTTTGACAACACAGCAAAGGAATCTAAGTCACCTACCAGTGGAAGCAAGGAGCCAGACTTCCAGAAGTGTAAAGGGAACGTGCTGTACTTTGTGAATCTTCAACTGATTGACCACAGGTCTGTGCTCAGCCAGGGGCCTCACACCCTTCACATGTGGCCATTTCCTGAACGAGAGGAAGAGGCATTCACTTTCGAGGCCGACAAGCTTTCCACAGCGACCAACCCTGACGTGACCACGTCTATGGCCATCACCTTCCTTCTGGACCGCTACAGTTTTCCTGTGGTCATCCCACACAGTAGAGGCATTCCCAGCACTCTCTCTCCTCCAAGTGTTTCTTCACCATCATCAAATTCGAGCTTACCACCCTCACTTCCTGCCTCGAACCCAACATCGCCTTCAAAGTCGGATGTCCCGGGAAGTGAGTCACCAACATCGCTTCTCTCCACACAAACCCACAGAGATTGTCTCAAGAGGTTTAGGGAGGAGAGCATCCGGTACACCTCCAACCTGCCTCACTTCCTGCGGAGCATTGACTGGCTAAACCCTGACGCTGTGCAGGACATCCACTGGCTGATCAGCCACTGGGAACCTCATGACCTGGAGCTGCCAGTGGCTCTGGAGCTTCTTAGCGTGGCTTTTGCTGATGAAAGGGCCCGAAGCCTGGCTGTTAAACGTCTGGAACTGCTATCAAATGAAGAGGTGCTAAGGTACCTACTCCAGCTGGTTCAGGTTAGTAATACAGTACATGTGGATGTGATATTGCTGTTTTCACTGATATTCATACAGAAAAGCAAGCTATTTTAGTTCATTATTTAATTTATTGTAATTGAATTTACGCAAAGGAACACACCACCTTTTTTGATATTTACGTACTGTGCCCAAGTATTATTCAAGAAAACGCACATCATTTTCTTCTCAGTGTGTTCAGTACTTAGATTGATATTATTAGCATAGCTTAGCACAATCACTGGAAGTACATGGTACCATTAGCATCAAGCTAAAGGTTTCCACTTGACGGAATTAAATATCAGTTTCGCACTTCGGTGAATTTTAGGTTAATTTTAAAGTGCTTTGTAAGTAAATCTGATGATGTTTTATTTGGTACCATAGACTTCCATTGCTATGTTACATAAGCTTACACTGTCAAACTAGGCATTACAGACACATAGAGAAAAATGCTATGTATTTTCGTGTTCAACTACGGCATGACTACAGATAAGCAATTTCCTGAAATAAGGTGGTGTATCCCTTTAATCAATAGTGAAGGCTGTTGTGTATCGTCAAGATTGTTTCACAGGATTTTTGGTTTTATAGACTCTGAAGGTGGAGCCCTATCACGACAGCTGTCTCGCTAGATTCCTCATCCGAAGAGCACTCAGAGTAAGCACATTGATTTTAGTGGAATTTGAGGAATGAGGTGCACTGTATGAGAATAAACTGAAGCATGGGTCCAAACAAACTAACAATATGTGTTTTATGCAATGCATGGTTAAGTCTTCATCCATGATGAATTCAGCTTTTACTAACAAATTACTAATGTTTCCTTGATATTTACAAGCTCACAGAGTTTTCTTGTCTTCAGAGTAAGAGAATTGGTCACTTTTTCTTCTGGTACTTGCGGAGTGAGGTGGCGGGATGTCCATTCTTTCGTGAGCGCATGGCAGTAATCCTGGAGGCTTACTTAATGGGTTGTGGTCAGTCCATGCTGTCAAGTTTCCAACAGCAAGTTCAGGTGGTGGACAACTTGCATGACGTGGCAGTTGCAGTAAAGAGGTTATTTCCAGACAAGAGTGATCTTCCAGCAACAGGTAAAGGATGATCTCAAACTAAGCTGTCTTCAATTTTATCTTTGTTCTTTAATTAGAAAAGAGTTGATCTCTAGGACAATAAGACATGAAAGTGGTAAAATATTTTTTAAATGCTACACATGGGACATTGTAGATACACTTACAGGTACAAAGGCTGACATGGAACATTCGTTGAACAATCAGACCACAACAACTGCTTCTCTCTTTAACAAATAGGAAGTTCTATTCTCTTCTTCCCCTTGTTTTCAGTAGTCCTTCCTGAAGTGTGTTATGATAATGGTAATGCATTCTCTTCCTCTACTATTTGTTATGTACAAGGGAAATTGCACTGAAGTGTATGGTTGTTTATGGACAGAAACCAAGCCATAGCCTAATTCAGTATGTTTACATTTTAATACAGTGCCAGTGTGACATTACAAGATTTATATATTTATGCAGTTTTAGCAGAGAGGGTAAAAGCGGAATCTATCAATATTCCATAATCTTTGGTTTTAGTGCTTTCAGTGTATTGCGCATTAGTGGTCATAAATGGTGGTCATTCCCTTGATTGGTCATTCCCTCTTTTTATTCTTTCATTACCATTCTTGATATGTTGAGTGAATAGCCTAGATAATAATATATATAGGCTAATACATATAATTATAAATATAATAATTATAATTATTAAATACTTAATAGTCATTCAGTTACCTCCATTATATCATTATTATGGGGGGAGAGGGGTAATTGAATGAGAGTGTTGCTCTCCAGCATCCACATCCACGGCAAGGCACCTAACCCTTCACTGCTCCTAACAGTCTTCCTTCTGCTCCACAATAGCATGTGTGTTCTCTCACTGTGTGTCGTGCTGTACAGGACTCACAGATGTGTTGTACAAGGCAAGGCAAATTTATTTGTAAAGCGCATTTCATACAACTGGGGCAACTCAATGTGCTGCACAAGATAAGATAAAATAAAAACAAAAACACAAAGCATAAAAGCATAAAAGCATAAAAAGATAAGCATAAAAGTTAGTGTACAAATTATAAAAAGAAAGTTCAGTAAATCATTGGGGAAAAGCAATAGAAAACAGCATGGTCTTACTGTAAGTCTAGATCTAAAACTAGCATTTTGATGTTGTAATTTCTCCATTATAGCAGCACAGAAGCTTCAGGACTTGCTGCAAAGCTGCAGCTTCCCAGCTGATTTCCAAGTGCCCTTTGACCCTCGCATCAGAGCTGGAGAAATTCAGGTTCAAACTATTTCACCCTTTAAGGAAAGGTCCTGTGTTAATCAACCCATATATCTGTTGCCTGAGCTCATGCTGAGTTTGCTAAATTGCACAGTTATAGACTAAGTATACAATGTGGATTATTATTATCATTCATATGTAAATACAATGGATAAGTGTTTTGCATCTATTTGTAAATATCATCATCAATCAAGTGATGTCTTAAAATAACCTCACCATTTGCCATGTATCGCAGTTGAACAGATGCAAAATAATGGCTTCCAAGAAAAAACCCTTATGGCTTGAATTCTCATGTGTTGATTCACAAGCCACTGATGGTCCCCCGGTGGGAATAATATTCAAACAGGGTGATGATCTCCGACAGGATATGCTTGTTATTCAGGTGAGGAATGGTGGCTAACCAAAGCAAAGATCATTATATACTGACTAACATTATATGTTACTATGGGAACAAACATGAATAGTTCCAGGTTGCATAAGTGGGTCACATCATTATCACAGCATTCACTTCAGTGCAATTAGCCTTGACTACATAAAAGAAACCCTCTCCCCTAGTTTAATAGAACATTTAATGAACGTTGGCACACGGGATCTAAAGTGTATAGATTATTATGGTTTACTTAAGCTTGTGGACATCAGAGCGACACTAACCTGTCATAAACATGGCATGACACATATCATGAATGTGTAATGACCCTCAAAAATGTTCATGACTTTGTCATTAATCTACTTTAAATTTTTGTCATATCTGAACCCCAGTTTTAAATTTACATTACAAAAAACTTTTTTTTTAATTCATGTTCATGATGTATTTTTTATTCATGTTCATGACGTGTTACTGATTATTATAATAATCTTATTAGCCTATTTCAGTCAAGGCTTAGCCTA
>JASCQY010000173.1:5557555-5570055 GCA_030264315.1 Sardinella tawilis
ATAATAATAATAATAATAATAATAATAATAATAATAATAATAATAATAATAATAATAATAATAATAATGTTGTTATTGCTACTTTGCAAATGTTATCCAGAAACTTCTTGTATTATTCCACAATTGAGATACATACAGTAACCTACATTGAAATATACACCAACACATACAGACACACATTGCCCGAGTTTTTCTTGCATTTTACTTGTAGAAAATCTCATACACGTAATACAGTGAAAAGAAGTACACAATTTATAGTTTTGTGCTGCTGGACTCATTCTGTATCTATTATTCACATAGGTCCCGTATTGGAGAGACCACAGACACACTGAATCGGCTGGAGGGAGACCTCACCAATGTGCAGGACAACAACTATGAAGCCAGTAATGAGCTGAGTGCCCTGGAGAGAGAGGCCAAAGAGCTCAATCTGACCTGTGATGGCCTCAATCGCCAGCTGGATATCCTCAAGAACTCCAACTTCCTTGGTGAGATCGCAAAACATTTAGCTAGAAATTAATAATAGCAATACTACTGGCCTAAATAACAATGACAAAAATGCTATAGGATTATTATGTACAGTAAGAAGTCTGGATTAACTGTATGGAAATACTGTAGTCCTGAGGGTTTTTTGGTGTAAAATATAACATGTTTAAAAGAAGTGTCCAACAGAGTCCAAATCAACATATTGCTCTCCACTTCAGGTGCATACGATAGCATCCGCAGCTCCCACAACAAATCTCGAGATGCAGAACGCCGTGCTAACGAGGCCACTACAAATATCCCCAGCACCGTTAGCCAATCAGCTGCCACTCGCCGCAGAACTGAGCGACTCATCGCTGACAAGAAAGATGACTTTAACCGCAAGAATGCTGCCAATAAGCGTGCCCTGCTGGACCTCAATGCCAAGGCACAGAACCTGGACATGAAGAAGCTGAATGAGAAGGTCAGTCTGAGGTCAACATTTTCTATACCACTGGTTGAAAGTGTGACTCAGGTTTATTTTTTTCTTACTTTAGGAAAAGCCATCCACACATAGAAAAACATTTTTTTGAACATATTTGTTTTATTTTGTTCATGAATTCATAACCTCCGTTTTTCACCCTTAACAAGGTTTGTGGTGCTCCTGGTGACGTCCCGTGTGAAGAGAGTCTATGCGGTGGAGCTGGCTGCCGCGATGACAGTGGCAAGCGGCACTGCGGCGGCTTAAACTGCAACGGCGCGGTGGCAAAGGCTGACAGTGCCCTGGACAAATCCAAACATGCTGAGAAAGAACTGAATCGAGCCATGGCAGAGGTGGAGGAGCTCTTCCAGAAGGTGAGGCAGGCGACTGGACTGACCCCAGCATTTGCACATGAACCATTCTGCATCTTCACCCTCTTTTGGACCCAATCTCTTAAAATGTAGCACTTAAGCCTTTTTCTATTTTTTTTCAGAAGATGTATAATAAAAAGAGAGAATCTGTAGACTCACATGGTGTACACAAAGTGTATTCAACTTTTCTGGAGTAAAATCTGTCAGCCTTTAGTTCAGCTCATGTATGTTTATTGTGGCAGGTGGCAGATGCTAAGACCAAGGCTGAGGAGGCAAAGGACAAAGCCCAGGCAGCGCTGGAGAAAGCCAATGACACCAAGAACAAAGTGGAGCGCTCCAACAATGACCTCCGCGACCTCATCAAGCAAATTCGGGACTTTCTCACACGTGAGTCCAAGCTGGCCATCCAGTGCAAGAAATCCTTACAGCAAATAGCATCACAAAACACTAACCTGATAAGCAAAACATTTTCTTGTTAGTGCTTGTTTCTGCCTATTGGCTAATGAATTAATGACATTTTTTTTTATTTGGCATTGAAAAAATGTTTATGGCTTTCACAGAGGAGGGTGCTGACCCAGACAGCATTGAGATGGTGGCCAATCGTGTCCTGGAGCTCTCTATCCCAGCTTCCCCTCAGCAGATCCGCCATCTAGCCGAGGAGATCAAGGACCGTGTTAGGAGCCTGTCCAATGTGGACGCTATTCTGGAACAAACACAGGATGACGTGCGCAAGGCCGAGCAGCTGCTTCACCACGCTAAGAGAGTCAGGTACTTTACAATTAACCTTGGGCAAGCTTCTTTGGGTGCATCTTGTGGGATTTAGATCACATCATTGGTGAACTGGGCGTATCTCAGTGACTGAGAGCAATCAGTACTCTGGTAGTAATATAATGTTGATTGATTGATTGAACAGACTTTCCACAGACCTCTCCACACACTTTCCACAGAGATGTACAGTACCTTCCCATTCCCCTTCCAATTGGATTTATGCTCATACTCTTTCGTGTCTTTACTCAACTCAGGAACAGAGCTGAGGGGGCGAAGAACAACGCTGAGACGGTGCAGAAAGCACTGGACGATGCCCGAAAGGCTCAGGCTGCTGCAGAGAAGGCCATTAGAAAAGCCAAGGATGATATTGGACTCACTGAAAACCGTCTGGCTCAGGTTAGCCTTCAATTGCAGCCACAGATTTTGGGGTGGATCACATTGAAGGGACAGAATTCCAGTATTATTACATTGCAGAAAAAATTGTTAAGTTTTGCCTTTGAATGTTATATTTCTTCAATATGCAACTGTACATCTTTAGATTGAGTCTGAGACAACTGCCAGTGAGCAGGACTTGAAAGACGCCATGGAACGGCTGGGTATCTTAGGACAAGAGATTGACGCCCTAAAGGCCAAACGTGCCACCAACAGCCTGGAAGCAGCTCGAGCGGAAGAGACAGCAACCATGGCGCGCGACAAGGCCAATGAAGCCAAACAGGTGAGCATGGCTGTTATAAGCGACAAAATGTGTTACTTCAACTATTTGTCAAGAATTGATTTATTAGCCATAGTAGTCGATGGTGAAGCCAATGTGCAAGTCCTCAAGACTACAAAGAAGTTAGCCTACCATGTTTTCCTCTAAGGGAAATTACATATAGCCTATGAATTTTACAGAAGCACAGTGATGCAGCAACACAAAATGATTGGAACACGGTTTGTTCCATATCTGCATCTGCTGATGTTCTCCATTAGGCCCCATTGTCTATTGTCATTGTCTATGTGTTTTCCAGATTCTGGATGGTGAGCTGACAGACAAGTACCACACAGTGCAGGACCTAGTGGGCACGAAGGCCAGAAAAGTTCACGATGCCAAGAAGAAGGCCGAGCGTCTGAGAGATGAGGCCAAGGATCTTCTGAAGGATGCTCAGAACAAGCTTCAGAGGCTTGCAGGTGAGTGGAGGGGTTCAAGGCCACGAGAGGCCCATATTTACCAGTAAGCAATACTAAAGAACGTAGACTATAAAAAGTGCTGAAATGCTGAAATAGTAAGTTGAATTGATCTGGCTGATACGTTTAACAATATCCTTTTTGTTCATCAATCAAAAGCAAGAGATACTTACACCACATTGCATAGCCTACTGTATATTTCACTCAGGACACTGTTTCCCCCTTGTGGTGTTAAGCTGGTATTGCAAAGAGCCACTCTTTCTGTTGCTCAAAGGCAGCTCTGATTCTGTGGTTATTTTTGCAAGAAATGCTAATGCTCCACACAAAAATTCTGCATTATTCATTATGCAGAATTCTGCATTATGCAACATTCCACAACACAATATTTGTATTGTTTGTATCTACAGAGCTGGAGAAAGACTATGAAGAAAATCAGAAAACTCTAGAGGGCAAAGCGCGACAGCTGGACGGATTGGAGGATAAAATGAAGGCCATCTTGAACGATATCAACAAGCAGATTCAGATCTACAACACTTGTCAATAAAAAGCCTGTTCCATACATAGCCTTGTGTGCAGTTTAAGACACTCCAGAACTACTGAATCATCTCTTAGGAAAGGTGCCTTGCTGACCTTTCGCGTGTTAAATTCAGACGACCAATGTTAACTGCCTCAAACACTAATGCTAAAAAGCAATACTATGGCCTCTGAACTGCTGTTTCATACCAAAGAATGAAAGTGCCTAATGTTCTAATACAAAATACAATGAATTATATAGTATATTGCTGTTATGATAGACATCAGTGTATACATGTACATGCTTGTGAAGTTAGTGTAAATACATTCAAGGAAAATGTTGTGATTTTTATTTAATGAATTGGAGAAAATAAGTGTTATCAAAAATACTGTAATTCATATCTGTTCATTAACAGATTTTTACCTCTATAAACACGTCTTTTTGCTTTTTGGAAATAAACAAAGCAAAATAAAAACAAAGTCTGTGTAAGAATAAGACTATCACTATTAGTTTTAGACATGGACTGTTTTGTTTGATGTAGGCCTATTCATTAAAAGAGAAACACTGATGAGAAGATCTGTGTCTGGTGAAGAGCATTTCTCAGTGGCCTATTTTGGACCTGACAGTTTAAACAATAAATTATTAAATCATCTAGGCTAAAACTGAATGCTGTTTAAGTCTGAGAGTTTTTCAGTTTACTCTACCAGGGTGATGGTTTGAAGAAATGGACCATGGTTAATCATGATGCAATGTAGCCTTACCTATGAAGGTTTATAATCAGGTTAGGGAAACATCAATTAGGCTAGAATCTGATGGAAGACAATAGAGTGCAGATTAGAAGAATTAGGAGATTGTAACAACAGAATAACGCTTACACAATTTTATTTTATTGCAAGAAGCCTGTCTTATTGCCTAATTGACAAGACATAACCTGGTTAGTTTTACCTCGAGCCGGTTGACTAGACGATTGAATAAGTCTGATAGCCTGCCATGTTTTTATACAATGATTCAAAATGAACACAGAAATTTTAATAGGGCCCTGGTAACAGTGGCACAACTGAGAATGCAATTATGGCCTACAGTAGTTGGCTGGCTGTAGTTTGGTTGGTTGAGACCTGTGTCATATGATTGGGAATTCATGCGGCGCTGTCTTCAGGAAGTAGGCTGTGCGGTGTGGATTTGGATTTCGATCTTGTCTGTTTTTGTTCCCAAACAAAGTGCGAGTCATCGCCCGGTGCGTCCATAGGAGGTGGTTGAGGAGCACATATATTGTCCACACTTATGGGAATTATTACATTGCAGTCATAAGACCTCTTCCAAATTGCTACAAAATGGGACCAGGTTAGAAATTTCTAGAAAATCCGTAAAGCGAAGATTATATGCTTTCCGCGCAGGGCACTCAGCGGCCCGTTGCCGTAACGTTATCAAGAAGCCTCGGGCTGAATTGATTCGGACTCGCTGGCCATTGTTGGCAAACGAGTAACGAAGACGACGGTCACCATTCAGCTAACCGCTAACGAAATGTAAGTGTCAATTTTCTGAACGTATGTGGTTGTGTGATGATTGGCAATATGATGTTGTTAATACTATTGCAAAGCTTCGTGTCGATAAATAACGTCAGCAAACAAAAACACCAACACCGGTGGAGTTCCATGATGACATACCAAGTGAGCTAACGTTAGGAGGAAGCTAGCTAACCCTCTAGCTAACGTTAGTTTTGTATGTAACGTTAACGTTACGTTAGCAGCTGTAGGCAGAGAGGTTGCTGCCCAACATTAGCTTAGTTGACGCTAGGAGGTTAGCGCTAGCTAGCGTTTGTCGACCTTCGCAATGTGTGGTAATGTTAGACGAGCTAGTAGTGATTTTAATGAATATGATTTTATATCAAATGTTACGTTTTGTAATTGGTGTTGTAACTTGATTAATTGACCTGTGTCAATTTTCGAACCTGCGTAATGGTTTATACGATATGTCCCATCGTTAGCTCTTAAGGCGAAAATAAGCCGGTGGTCTGCGAGCTAAGGTAATGTAACATTTACTCTAGCCGGCTACCAGCTAGAATAAGATATATAACAGCATTGCAGGTTCGCCAATGCGAGTAGCCTTGACAACAGTGCAGAATCAGATTGTATTTTCATATTGCATATTCATGGTAAGATTGGTAACCCATGAACAAAGTGGTCATTTTGACCTGGACGACAGGTTTGGTCTGTTGTCAAGCTATAACGTTAACCATAATTATAGGTAGATTCTAGTGTTATGAATAGATGTTTTGACAGTTTAACAGTTTGAATTGGGCATCATAGTGTAATCGAAATATTGCCCTTTTGTCATTTGCCAACAGCACATAAAAATACACATCTTATGTTTTACATACATTTGGAATCAGTATACTGTATGGCATTCATCATGATTAGAAACTATATTCAAATGTAATGTTGGGCTTTACAATCCTTGTCACCGTTGTGTTCACGCAACGGCAGCTCCTCCTGATTCTGTTCTGGGAGTGTTCTGACCCAAAACGTCGCCAAGATAGCTGGACCGAGTAGGAAGCGACACAGCTCAGAACCAGACCCCAGCAGCAGCAGCGGGAGTGAGGCGGGCGACGGACGGCCAGTCAGCGGAAAGTGGCTGAAAATGGCCAGCAGCAGCACCAGCACTAGCACGGGAGAGACTGGTCGTAGGAGGGCCCAGCGCGGTCCCGACGACTCTGGCAGCACCAGCAAAAAGAAACAAAAGGACCGGGCCAACCAGGAAAGCAGGGAGGCTAAGCGCGTAGCAGCTGGCTCTATTACTTCAGAGACCAAGAAAGGTGAGCAGCAGAGACTACAGTTGTCTGTCTTTGTCAATGTACGATGTGTTTTGACCTTTAATCTGTGACAGTCAGAACATAGACTTTTACAGGGATTTCACTTCTGATTTCTTAAGATTGTAGGATGCATCAGCATTTTGTTTCCTTTGTTGAAAGATGAATGGTTCTTAAAGTTCAGTTGCAAGTTGTGCACCTGCAGTGGACCAATTACAAGTGATCATTGGCTTTTTTTCTCAATTAGAGTGTACAACCCTGCTAATCCACTTTGTCTTCTGGGTTGCTCCCAGTTTCTAAAATAACTCCTTTTTGTTGGTCCCATCTCTACTTCCAGATGCTCAGTGTTCTTGTTTCTTTCTTGTTTGTGAATCCTGGGTTCTATTGATTGGCAACTCTCTGCAGCAGCAGCACCCGAGGATCAATAGTCTTTAGAGACCAAACTCCTGAGGAGGGACAGGTCCATCAATTCCCCCAGTGTGTTGTGGCTGACTGAGGGCCTTGCAGTTAAATGCCTTTTGCGGGGAGCATGTTATGCTGTCTTTGATGTCATGGTCTGTCATGCTGTATAGCATCAGTGGTGTAGTCAGTGGCCAGCAGCAAAGGCCTCCGTTTTAAGATTAGAGCTGTTTGGAGGCTCATCTGAAATGAGGCGTAAAATGTTAGGCTCTGCGTAGGTCAGCCATACTTAGTTTCCATTGCCTTAATGCGAACTAAATGAGCCAAAAACATTCCGGAACTTCTGTGCCCTGTTGTTGTTTTTCTTTGACTTTGTTGGATGATATGTTTTGATCAGTTCTTAATACTTGCTTTCCGTGTGCTGTGTAGTCAAGCACAGTTGAACTTTCGCTCACTATGAATGTGTAGTTGTGTAGACCTGCAGTAATTTCCTGTGTTGATCTCCTCAAGTCCAGGGTCCTGAGGGTTGGAGTGAGTAGCGTTGTTTGTGCTGAAACGACACAGCGCAGCAAACTTGCTTGCTCCTTTTCAAAGAGGCTCAGTTTGTCAGAAGAGAGGCAGGAAGTTGCCTATACCATTAAGCCTACAGTGCATGGAGCTATGACCGTTTGTGTGTGTGTGTGTGTTTGTGTGGTCTGAAGGGCTCTGTTTGTGTACATTTTGCCAGAGGAAGGGAGAGAGACTTCCTCATGATATGCATGATTCACCATTGGATTGTGACAGGATCCTGTTCAGCCATATGCTCACTGCATATTGTTTCAATATGGCCAAATATGCATTCATAACCAAGCTTCAGTGAATCTGTATATGTCCACACAGGGTAATACATTCTACAGAAGTTTGAATTATGATAGTGGGATATGCTGCAGTTTGTTTATGATTTTGTTCCACATGCCTTTGTCGCTGGTGCAGTCTCCATGCTGATGAAAAAAGTGAAAGTGAAAGCTAGCCTAAGTGCTGATGTCATTGCTTGGTTACGATACAGAGTGTTTTGCAAGAACAACAAAGCCTTTGCAAAAGAACATTAGCCTACATTGTAGCTGCCGCTCATTGTGCCATTCTCTTATTTTTTTGCCTGGGGTGGTCTCTTAAACTTATATCATTGTGAATTTAATTTCAAATCATGAGCATTGCTAAGGCTAATATTCGGTACACTCTAGAATTATTCAGGAAGTGACCTAATTTAACATTGTACTGTAGGTTATTCAGTATGCAGATGGAACTGTGATCTTCCTCCTCCGAGCCATCATATCAGAGCTTTCAGAAACACAAAGCTTGTGTTTCATTATGAATCGGGTGTCCCACTCCATCCTCACTTTCAGCCTTGCTTGCTAGCACATTATCACCTTTGAACAGAACCACAGAATATATGGATTGGCATATTTTGTGCATGTCGAAAATGCATGAGATGTGAAATATCATCTTTTTCCCTGTTGTCCTTGGGCTTGGCTGCTGTGTCTGCAAGGCTGGCAGGATGGGACAAAGATTCTATCTGACCTATACAGCCAGCTTTGAGGTAGGCTACACAGATTCGAAGCCGTTGTGCACTGCACTGGGCTAGTGATTCAGTGATGTAGTACTGAGTATGCTATGCTACATTTTTGGGAGTTTGTTAATTGGGATCTTTGTGTTCCTTTTCATTAAACTGAATACAGATTCACAGCCTCTTAAAGGCTAGCTGCTATTTGCATTAAGGAATAGGGCTTGCTTCTTTTTTTCCCCCAGTTTCCCAGTGTTTAGTGTCAGTTCATTCGCAGCTGTATTTCAGGCTGCTGCAGCATGGAGGAACTCAGAGGGATGTTACATGAGCCGACGTAAATCTGCGCAGCCCCAGTAGACCAGGGCCTTGTGAAGGTCAGGGGATCCAGTCGCTGGAGTGCTGCTCTGTTCAGCTTGACTGGGTTTACCACAGAGAGTCTCGGTCCTGCAAAGAGTTTTAGCCCTTAGAGTCGGAGCGCTGCGTCAGAGCCACCCCACTGGTTCTGTCCTTGACCACGTCCCCAAACCTTGCTGATGCCTTGTCCCACAATTTGCCCTTCACCACCTAACTTGCAGGGAGCTTTTTCATTACCTGCCCTCATTGTGGCTGTTTTGCAGCATAGTAAGAATACATTTAGGCTGTTTTGCAACATAACAACAAATTGAGTTTAGTATTTTCAGTCTTCATTCTAGCCACATTAGGCTAGCCATTGGCCAGAACTAGCTGCCTAATTCTGTGACGTGCGCAATGCCAGATGGATCTGTGGCAGCCGTCAGCCATCCACCATTCGCTGGAGCTTGTTTCCTCCCTGCGTTAAGCCATCTGCAAAGTCAAGTCATTGAAACTAAATAACATTTTGTAAAATTCAGCAACTCTGCAACAGCAGTCATTTAAAAAACATACACACACATACACACACATACACAGAGGTGATCTGGGGCCACAGAGCAACCTCACCTGTGGGATCAAAGCCGAGGCTTGGTTCACTCAGCTGGGGCCGAGGAGGGCAGGGCATGTGCAGCCTGGTGGACGGGTTCCAGCCTGAGTGTGGAGTACTATGGCAACTCTGGCTGTGCTGTCTGTATTGTGTTGTTTTTTTTTTTTCTCTCTTTCTTCTAAGCTCTGTCCCAGTTTCTCCATAGCCAGCACACTGAGCCCTTTTTTTTCATTGAGGGTCAATGGATGAATGTGGACCCGGGAGAGCTAGGCCTATGTTCGCTGTGTTGAGCATTCTCACACAGATTCACACCCATATTCAAGATTCAAGATTCACACACACACACTTACAAAATCACATAGTAATCATACTAATTCCCATTTCTTTCTATCAGACACACATGCACAAACACATTCTCAGGCGTGTTAGCATGGTGGTGCGCCAAAAGTGACGTAGGACGTGTGTGTGTGTGTTTGTGTGTGTTGAATATTGGTAATGTGTGCTGTTGCCGGTCGTAACGGCAGCACCCAGCTGTGGGGTGTAGTGTAGTGTGGAGAAGTAGATTCTATTCCTCTGTGACCTTTCCATAAAGCTGTGGAGTAGGGCGTGTGTGCTTTAAGTGTGTTTGTGTGTGTGATGAAGGAACAGCAGGGAGGGTGTGAATGTGTAAGCCTGTATGTGAGCGTGTGTGTGTCTGTGTGTGTGAGATTGAGTGAGCATGTGCACGTGTGTGTGAGAGAGGGTGACAACTGCTGAAGGGAAAGTGATCATAGGTTTAGTGGGACTCTGAAGCCTGATCTCACACTTGTGTGTGCATGCGCACACACAAACACACACACACACACACACACACTCTCTCACTTAGACCAAAGCTTACTGGATGAGCTGTTTGGTGTTTACTGAACCAGTGCAGAGTGCAGAATATGGTGGTGTAGCCGTACTCAGATGAACAAGCCATTTGTAATAGACATGAGAAGGAAAGGTAAAGTTCGCTAGTCGCTGTTTGGCTCTGCGGTGTTAGCCTAGTCAATGCTATTTATGATGTCTCAAGGGCAGTGTTACACTTTTTTATAGCTCGTATGCATGCCTCTTATCTAACTGTCTGATTTGGTTTTGATTTGTGAATACAGATAGGCTAGTTGAATACGGCTGTTGTCTACTCTGTGTACTGACCTCATTTTTATGTGTCTTCTTGTACAGAATCGCCTATACATTTTTTGCTTTGTTAAAGCATCAAATCTAATGTTAAAACTTTGAGAAAACACTCTTTATCTTGTTTGTTAGTCACTTGGAGACACTAAGTTTGCTAAATGGACCACAGTACATGTATAGTAAAGACACATGCACAGTAGCTATGCTGAGTGTCATATTTCCTCACTCGTTCACCGTCCCTCTTCCTCGTGCCAGACATCATACACTACTTTTCACGACTACATTCAAGTTTGGCTAGTTGCATTGATGCAGCTTTGTGTTTGTGGGACACATTTGCTGGCAGTACCACTGAGTGGTGTAACACTCTTACGTGACCTGTTTTCTAATGTGAGGCACTGGGAGCGGAGTGCTAATGTCACTTGGGCTACTCATGTGGCCCGTGTGTGTGAGACGGTGTACAAATGTGGTCTGCTTTTTTTTGACATTTGATTAAATTGTGTGGCGTTTGTAGTGGGTTGGGGACTGGGGGCTGGGGACTTGGGAGGAGGGGTAATTGCAGGACAAAAAGGGAAATGTTCTTGTTCTTGTGCAACATTCCCTAAATTTCGCACGCAGTCACACTGCATCCCATTGAGAAATGTGGCCTAAATTGCATCGCCATGCGGCTTCCATTTGTTTATCCCCTTAGTTGCTCTCTTTCCTCACTTGGAGACTCGACTGTAATGTGCAGAAAATGGCTGCCTCTCATTATACCTTTTCGTCATGAAAGTTAATAAAAATGTAGATGGACTATTTCATCATATCAAACATGATGTAGGCCTGATCACTGACGCGTGAAGAGTTGCTGTGGAGTCGTTCCAGTATATTCCTGCACATGAAGCTCCTCTTGCCCAATGTGGAATTAATCATTTGTGTGACTAACTGTAGTGTAATGTATTTACCTGTGTGTGTGTGTGTGTGTGTTTGCAGATGTGTTCATGGACTGGAAGCAGAATGCAGATGAGGTGATCGTGAGACTGCGCTGTGGGGGTGGGGTTCTGAAGAGGGAGGATGTCAACGCTGCGTTCACTGACACCGCCTGCAGGGTCTGCTTTGCAGGTGAGCTCCGTCTCTCTGCTGTCTGCATTGCTTCACTTTTGCCTCTGCCCACTGAAATACATTAACTAGCCTAGTCCAGATAGCCCAAGTAAAGCTAATAGCACTAATGGAAAACAGCAGTGGAAGTTTTCATTTTTTTATCTCATGGAAATGCAGTAAAAGCACCAGCAATGACCCCAGAATTTTTCATGGCACTCTCTGTGTCTATTCTTAAAGTGCTTGTGACGTTCATGTTGCTGCATTGTAAGTCATTTTAGGATACTTGACCACTGCTGTTGTTAAGAGGTTGTATTTGAAAGGGAAACTTTTTTCGTCTGTCTGTAAATGAGTACTGTTTGTATTTTTGTGTGTGTGAGAGGTTTTTTGTTGTTGTTGGTGTTGTGTGTGTGTGTGTGTGCGTGTGTGTGTGTGTGTGTGTGTGTGTGTGTGTGTGTGTGTGTGTGTGTGTGTGTGTGTGTGTGTGTGTGTTTTGGTGTTTGATTGCATGACCCTTGTTCTCTCGTCCCCAGATGGCTCTGAGTGGAGCTGTCACCTGCACTCTGAGATTGAGGCCTCGTGCAGTAAGGTGCTCTTCAAGGAGAAGGGCGGCATCCTTCAGCTGGTCATGAGCAAGAAGATCCCCTTCAACACATGGCCTTCTCTCATGGTCAGTTAGTGTCCCAGTGCACTGTCATCATTACATAAACCAAGCATTTGTCCAAGCAGGACTTGATCTTGTGATCAGCATTGATTCATATTATGAATTGATAAAAAAAGGGGCTTTCAGGCCGTCCTGCATTTCTTTGGTATTTTCTCAGCATGTATTCCAAAT
>JASCQY010000173.1:5601624-5611925 GCA_030264315.1 Sardinella tawilis
CGGCCCCCCCCCCCCCCCCCCCCCCCCCAGCAGGGGAGATTGTTGTAGTCGTGCAACAGGACCCCACCGTCAGGCCAGGCTCCTGATTAAACACCGAACCCAATTAAGAGGGAGAGAGGCGGGGAAGGCACATCTGGTGTGTGATTCGTGCACACACACACACACACACACATAAATACACACGCGCACACACACACACACGCACACTCACACACATGCACAGGGTTTGTATCTCTCTTACACTCACCTGAAAACAGCTGACTCAGCTGAACAGCAGCTTCTGTTTTTGGGCGCAGTCTGGCCCCTCGACACACAAATCCACACATACACACACACACAAATCCACACATACACACACACACAAATCCACACATCCACACACACACCTCCTGCTATCCCTCTCCTGCTTGCCTCTTTCACAGCAGTGCAGCCGTTCTCTCTGAGGAAGTCTTTACCCATCTGTTTTCTATAGCCTGTGAGATTTCCCACTGCACTCTCTCTCTCTCTCACACACACACACACACACACACACCTGTTGGAGACGGCCTCAGTGGGCCAACTCCCTTATCCCTCTCAGGATTTCACTGTCTATTTCACACACCCACACACTCACACGCACACACACACACAAACACACACGTGAATCTCCCTGCAGAGCCTGTAGATCTCATCATACCATTTTTATATTTTAAATCTATTTTGCATTCCTCTCTTCTCTCTGTCGCTGTCTCTCTCTCTCTCTGTCTCTCTCTCTCTCTCTCTCTCTCTCTTTCTTTCTTTCTTTCTTTCTCTCTCTTTCGGTATCTCTCCAATTGTGTCACTCATCATAGTTCTCAAACAGCGATCAGGGTCACACTCCGCACCATAATTGGCCTGCTAATTACCTATGCAGGCCTGCTCATTACCAGGCATCAGTGGGCTGTGAGTAGAGGGTCCCCTGACATGCGCTGACCTTTGGAGATGGCCAAGCAGCTGCTCCTGTGAACCCCTCTCCATTTTCCTCACCTCTCTCTCTCTCTCTCTCTCTCTCTCTCTCTCTCACACACACAGACACACACACACACACATACACTCCACATGCCCAGCCTACACCCCCACCGCTCTGTTCCTGCAAATGTCACTGCCCTGGCCATTGAATCATCCGGGTGAAAGGAGATTTCGCCTTTTTCTCCCTCGCCATTTACTTCCAAAAGGCAAGAGGCCTCCATCCCATTGTGGGAGGGAGGGGGGGAAGGAAACCCAAGCGTGCGACCGCCACCAGGGAATGGCAGACAGACAGGCTGACTTCCTAGCTTGACAGCGGCATTCTTGGACTTGTAGTTTTTCGTCACTAATTAAGGGAAATTGTCTATTCTTTTTCCCGCTGCCTGTGCCTGGTAATTGCTGCTTGCTCTTATTACCCTCGAAGGGACTGTTCAATTGAAGGACACAGCGCATTTTCTCTCCCTCCCTTTCTCTCTCTCTCCCTCTCTCTCTCTCTGCCGCTGTATAGATTGGATTTGGAGCCGCTGGCGAGGTAATTGCCATCGACGGAGGAACTTAATGAAGGGTCTCAGGGTAGTCGTGGCTACGGATTATCGGCAGGTCTGAGGGCTCCGTTGCAGTGCTTATTTTTCCGCTCCTGGGCGTCTGATCCAGAAACGCTTCCTCCTTATCCATGACATTTGGAAGGAATTACTCTTGAAGCCGCAACGTGCATTTCTGGAGAAGTTCAAACGCAGTGGAGGCTCAGAGGAGCGCAAGGCCTGACAAGCTTCAAGCCGTGAGGTCTGAATGTGTCTGTGTGTGTGCGCAAGTGTGTGTGTGTGAGACGCAGGGCAGGTGCAGCAATTTGTTTTTTTTTGGTCTGCCAGTAAAAGCTGTTTTTGGTGAAAGTTTATCCTGCAAAGGGCTCACCAGATGGCTCTTTAAAGGGAAAAAAGGCGGTTGAAATGAATAAAACATCTATAGTTAGGGACACATTAAACTGACATTGAATTTCTGCTCCCCCGTCCCCACCCCCAACACACACACTCACACACACACTCAAACTCCTTTCTTCACCCTGCCTATGAGCCCAAAATTGTTTTGACTCTTTTAATAGAACTCCTCCACCCTGCAAATCTGTCTATTAATTAATCCCCCCAGTTTTTTTTTCTTCTTTTAAAGCTTTTTGCCCCTCTCCACTGCTGATCCTCACACACCCACCCACCCTCCTGTCTGCTGTCCCCCCATCGCCGTGCTATGCCCCATCGCTGCCACCGTCCCGTCCAGGAGTCATGCCCATCCCCGAGATGGCTCTGACCCCCGTCAAGTCTCTGTACTGGGAGGTGTTCCCGCCCATGCCCACGCGGCGGGTCTACTGCACCCCCGTGCTCCACGACGACCTCATCTACGTGCTGGGCGGCTGCAGCGAGAGCGGCCTGCCACTGGACGCCGTCGAGGTGCTGGACCTGGAGAGCCAGCGTTGGAGCACGCTACCGCCGCTGCCCACCGCCCGCGCAGGCGCCTCGGCCGTGGTTATGGGCGGACAGCTGGTGGTCATGGGCGGCATGGACGCCCAGCAGAGCCCGCTGGCATCTGTGGAGGTGTACAACATTGACGAGGGGAAGTGGGAGAGAAAGGCGGGGCTCGGGCAGCCTTCCATGGGCATCATGGCGTTGGAGAAAGGTAAGATAACACCTGGTTATTCACATTGTGACAATGTACTGCAGTGTTTTATGAGTTATGTTTCTGCTTGAAACTCTTTGATAAAAAAAAAAAAAAAGTTAATCATATAAAGATGACACACTGTGTTCTGTGGACTTAAAATCCTGCTGCTGTGGTTATGGAGTTTCTCCCTGAAATGTCTCATTACCACAGACATGTTGAGTTGAGGATACAAGCAAAGGCAAATGGTGCTCCAGACGCTCTTAATGAGGTACGCTTTAGCCATGACAGCAGCAGCACGTCGCCGTTATCAGAAAGAGGAATTCATTTGTAATACATCATGAACACATACTACTACTGTACGAGTCAAAACGTGCAACAGGGAATCAGTCAGAGACAGAGCATTGCAGTTCTGACTGAGCGTGAACATCTTGTGCATTACACCGTGCCTACTGCCTTTGCGAATTATCGAAGCAGGTGGCACAGCAAATGTTTCAGCATATGCCTGCAACATGAAGATAAATATGACGCTGTTCCTCTCAACATAACTTCTCCACCTGAGATGCTGGAAAGGTCAAGACAAAATGTCTTCTCTGTTGTACGTCTGGTCCTGGACAGACAGCTCTCTCCGCAGGAGTTTATGTGGTTTATGACAAGAGCAGGACTCTTGCTTTACCATCTGTTCCCCAAATCAACGCGCTGAGCCAGAGAATTTGCCTGGAGAGCGGCGATCAGAATTTAGCCTCAAGGTTCAGTTGAAGGACAAAGACAATACAACTGCTCACCTGGAGGAGGTGGTAGTAAATGAAAAAAAAAATGCCCTTACAACTAAATGCATTACCTTTTAATTGATTCCATTGCTTTTAATGCTATTGAGGCCATTCAGATGGAGCTTTATTACTGGTGATAATGAGAGTGCTTTTAGAAGAGTGTATGGAGAGACTCTTTTAGCGGTTAAGGGAGAGAGCTGGTGCTTTTCCACAGCAGCTAGTGTTAGCCGCAGTAACTCCTCCTCCGTGGACTCATGATTAGATCAATATTCGCAGTGGTGGTTATCCTTCTGAAATCACTTCCATTCTAATGAATGCCCTCGGAAAAAGAACTCTGTTGGAAGGCTGTGGTAACAACAGTGTGTTACTACATAAAATCATATTCCTTTTGTTTCTTCTCTCTCTCTTTCTTTCTCTCTCTCTCTCTCGCTCTCTATTTCTCTCTCTCTCTCTATTTCTCTCTCTGTCTCTCTCTCTCTTTTTTTTCTCTCCCCCTCTGTGCTGCACTCTCCCTCCCCTGCGTTGGTGTTTGAAAGTTGGC
Organism: Sardinella tawilis; assembly: GCA_030264315.1. Classification (NCBI taxonomy): domain Eukaryota; kingdom Metazoa; phylum Chordata; class Actinopteri; order Clupeiformes; family Clupeidae; genus Sardinella; species Sardinella tawilis. The sequence goes on from JASCQY010000173.1 coordinate 5,605,564, forward strand.
TGTTTCGTGTTGAATATTTATACATTTTTTAAAAAAAGAAACGATCTGCAGTGGGGAACTGGCTGCTGTTTGGCTTTGGAGCACTTAGCTTCGGTTTCCCCTGTCTCTGTTCTCGTCATACAGCTGATGATTGTGCTCATTCATTTTAGCACTCAGGTGCTTTTTGCTGCTTACAGGTCTCTCAACACTGCATTTAATTTGGAGAGAGTAAAGAGAAAAAGCACAGTAATTAATTGAAGAGAGGAAGGATCATATCACTGCCCCAAGCTACTAAATTGCAGTATCTCCTGGAAGTGCTTGATTGATTTTGTGTGTGTGTGTGTGTGTGTGTGTGTGTGTGTGTGTGTGTGTGTGTGTGTGTGTGTGTGTGTGCGTGTAACCAATGATTGGTGAGGGGCATCATTTTTGCTTTGTGTGTCCTATCTTTGTCTTTAGTCACATTCTTTAGAGCAGTGCCCTGCAGCCTGCCTTTTCCCTGTTGATTTGACAAGGAGTATATTTCCCCCTCCAGAGATAGCTCACCTAAAGCCATATGTCATAGCCCTCTTGGCCTCCAGATCTCTCTAGCCTTTCTATGTCCATCATTGTATCTGGGTGCACCAGGAAGCTTGATTTGAGTGCCTGCTTACTGCTGAGTGCTTGGTAAAAGTCACTGCTTCCTCTCCATATAAGGTTGGCATTTTACGTTGGATTTTGCCCAAGTTGCCCACATCACCTTTTATTACGGCTGATTACTGCATTGACACACTTCAGATACCGAGTAGAACCAGTCTGCTGCTGTTGGGTGGAGTGATTCGAGAGAGGCGGAGGTATTTATGGCAGTAATACCGGGTTATGCGTAGGAGAGAGCAAACCTTTTCTGCTTGTGCACTAATATCGCCATCATGTGACCCAGCTGCCTGAAACCATTCAAGTGTGGAACGGAGAGAGAGAGAGAGTGATTCAGTGGGCTGGGCTTGCCAGGGGCGGGATTGCAGGGTATAGCGCCGGCTTGGCTCGGCTGATGTCACAGTAGACATGGTGTGTGTGGGTGAAAGGAAGTGTGCCTGTGGGCTAATTACTCCCTGATTGCTCATCATCCGAGGCCAGTGGCGGAGCTGAACTCCCGATGCCGGCGCAGATTGTTTTTTGGGAGACGGAACTAACTCCCGCTTGACCCAGATCAGGGAGCGGGAAGGCGCTTACTTGGGTAGCGTTCGGAAGCTGACGATATGCATGCATATGAATGATGCATGATGTTTGATGACAGATGTCCTTCAACAAGCCAAGTGCAGTTTGACCAAGAAACCATGGTGGTCCACATTTATGTCACGCAATAGCAAACAAATAGAGATTGTTTCTGATAGACTCTGATAGAATGATGTTCATTGTAAACTTTATCAGGATTGACTCCTACGCTGGAAGCTGATTTCTGTTGGCCACTGGTATCATTCACTCAGCACACTTTGAGGTGAAATGCTCGCAGAATGTGTGCTGAAAACAAACTAGGTTTCAGTGTTTGATCTTGCATCAGTGAACTGAATTCCCATTCTTAACCTCCCATCAAAGTGCCGCTCTCTCTCTCTCTCTCTTTCTCTCTCTCTCTCCCCCTATCTCTCTCTCTCTCTCTCTCTCTCTGTCTTTTTCTCTCTCATGCCTTCTCTACTTATTCCCCTGGAGCTTGCTACAGTGAGGCTTGCTTCACTGCATTGCTTCATTGGATTTCAGCAGAAGTAGATGAGACTGACATGGTCTAGATGAGCTGTAATGATTTGCGTGGTTATCTTGCCGTTCTTTCAATAAAAGAATGAGTCAAGTTTAATTTATATAGCACATTTCTCATCCCAAGTACAAGCACAGCCTGTGACTCACAATACAAATCGTATAAACAGCAATGAGCAGTCAAAAAGCATTATGACTTTATGTTTACTGGTATCGATATTCATTGCTTTGAAAACCAGAAATGACCACAAATTCACATCCTAGTCTCTTTCCGTTATCAGCCAAAATATCCATGTACCCCAAAAGGGTTTATTCTTCTCCATTTCCCCAGTTGTTCTCAGACCCCTCTCACCTAACATGATGCAATGTTGTGAGCTGCTCTTTGGAGACAGGCTTGGGAAGTGGTGTGTGTGTGTGTGTGTGTGTGTGTGTGTGTGTGTGTGTGTGTGTGTGTGTGTGTGTAGTCTTAATGCTGTGTTTGTAGAGTTTGGAAATGTGAGCTAATTAGTGTTGCTAATTTATATATTTAGGTGATCTGGAGGTTTATTCTAAATCTGTCGTGACATTTGTTGGGTATTTCTGCTACTGGAGTATCGCAATTGTTGATGGCCAGTGGCGCTTCTATAGTAGTTATAAAACCTGCCTATAAAAAAAAAATATGTCTACACATTGGGAGAAGAAGCCTCCCAATATGTTGGTTCGTCCAGGTGTACCTCGCTGTCTGTTTCTTGTATCTTTTATAGCCAGACTGTGCCTGTGCTAAAGCAAGTGTTTGCTTCAGTAGGTGAATGTTATCTTAATCTACTGATTTTTTTATTTTTTCAGGAAAGCAGTAGCATCCCTCTACTGAGATAAAGAGATGTTGACGGTGCAGTTATTTAGGCCATATTGCCTCATGCAGCAATAGTACTGACAAAATAATGTCTAAAATGATCTGTTTGCTTGTTTGAAAAGCATGTAATCATGCTTGCAATATCTTAATCCCTCTATTGGCTCTGTTTGATTAAAGACAGCTTTTGTAGTTTTGTTTTCTAAGTTTACACATTATAGCCTCTTCTCTCTTCCTCTGTCTCTCTCTCTCTCACACACATGCACACACACACACTCACACATATACACACACACACAGACACAACAGTAGCAGTATCATCGACGACCAGCCATCAGTGTCAATCATAGAAAGGACTGTCATGTCCATCAGGATGAATTAGTTACTCGTGACCAGTGTTATTGTTTCATCGCACCAATTTACACGCTACTCTCTGCCCTACTACTTTGTAGTGCGGGTGACCCGTAATGTGTATTCTGCTCAGCCACAAGCTGTGACACTTGCTGCCTGATGAAGTGGGAATGATTGGCAGATGTCAGACTGGCCCGAGGGCTTTATGGGCTATCAGGAGTGAATACACAGCTGCATCTCCAATGCGCTGCCTTGTCTCTGTCTCTGGTGCTGTTTGCCCGACCTTTCTCCCTCTCCCTCTCTCTCTCTCTCTCTCTCTCTCTCTCTCTGTCTTTCTCATATCTTATGAGAACTGATCAAGAGGGCATTGCTGTTGCCTGGCAACAGGTGTGTGTATTTTGTGTATACTTGTGTGTATGTGAGTATATCTTCATAATATATGTGTAGTTTGTGTGCGTGTGTGTGTGTGAGAAAGAGAGAGAGAGAGAGAGTGTGTGTGTGTGTGCGTGTGCGTGTGTGCATGTGAACCAAGTGCAAACAAAAGACATTTTTAGAATAAACAAACCAGCAGTCGCCATACCCAAACCAAAGACATTGCCAACACCATTTGTATTTGCCGCGACAACTAACACCTCTGCTCGCAGGGGTCTGCGAGTACCGCCATTATTCTGTCTCTCTCCCCCAGATTCTGCCCTGTCTGGAACAGACGCAACGTTTGATTTGCGGCAGTGCCTGTGTGAGGCTGAACTTTACATTTGCAGCCTGACCCTTCAACCCCACTTTCTCTAACTTTTAATGCGCCACTGCCTTAGTCTGCTTTTCTCTCTCTCTCTCCTCTGTCTTTCTCTAGGGCCTCTGTGCGCTGTGCTGCTTGCTCGCTGGTGTTAGGCACTAATGAAAAGCTTTCTCCACACTGCAGCGAATTCTCCCCTGAGCTCAATTCCGAGTGGGCTTCTTAACATCCTCCAGTATAGCCCTCTCTCACTTTTTACTCTCTTCCCCCCTTCTCTCTCTCTCCATCCCTCACTCTTTCTCTCTCTCTCTCTCTCTCTCTCTCGCCATGCATTGATCCTTAACAACTGCTTAACGCTTCCCGTTTTTTGCTCCCTCTCTCACATTGCTTGATACCCAGCGCCACCAGAGAGTCCTCTCCAGGGGGTGATTTATGCAAAGCTCATACTTCTCCATGTTTTTGTGTGTGTGTGTGTGTGTGTGTGTGAGAGAGAGAGAGAGAGAGAGAGAGAGAGAGAGAGAGAGAGAGAGAGAGAGAGTGTGTGTGCGTGTGTGTGTGTGTGTGTGTGTGTGTGTTTAATGTCTGCACAAGGGGGAGACATTATATTATACAGGAAGCAACATTTCTGGTCACCCCCAAAGCCCAGCCATTACTTTGTTTCTCTCCATCTCCATCAGCAGAGCTGCTCATTGTTGCGGATGATGTGTGGGAGCTGGCTGAGAGAGACAGAGTAGCGCAGGAAAAAAAAGCACAAATAAACAAGAAGGGTCTCATGAATACCCCGAAATAAATCCATCAGGTTTGCTGACAGATGCATGGGAGTCGCTCTGCTAGGCACGATGCCAGCCAGGAGGTCGGGAGGTTTTTTTTTTGTTTTTTTTTCCTCCCCCCTCCTTTTTCATTCTCCTTTCATTTTTACTCCTTCTTTTAGAGAGAGGGAGCAGCAGGCTCTAGAGATTACTGCTGCTTTTAAAGAGCTTCCGAGGACTCATTCAGTAATGGCCTGTGTCGCGCCTGCGTCCCCAGACAGGCTAAACCGCGGGCCTCACCGGGCACCGAGGTTATTACAGCCTCCCCTGTCATCAGCTCGCTGTATACTGATTGAATTATCCAAGGTGTGTCGGCTGATTGCATTCAAGCGGCTGCATATACATTAAGTATAGATCGTGTCCCACTATAGAGTACAGTATATCCCCTCCGGCCGTCCTCATTGGCTACACATCTCTAGTTATATCACGTTGATTCAATTGATCTTATTTAAATTCTGAACCGAGAGAGAACTGAAGTGGAATGAAATAAAAAATGGAAAAAGCATTCAACATCTTAATTCTAATTAAACCTTGTTTGTCTGTTTAGCTGGAGCTGCTTCATTGTACCGTAGTGCTTTGGGATTAGCTAGAACAGGGAAATACAAACGCAGCTTTACTCAGAAACATTTTGAAGGAAAGTAGCCACATAAATCAACATTTAGTCATTTCAATAGTAATTAGATTGTGAAAAATTATGAGAAATGGCATTTTCAGAATAATTGCCTTCATCCAAGCTTTTCTGAATATGATTTAGCAAGCAAAGAGACACAACTTTGGGGGAGGGGGTTGGGGGCTCAGTCAAGTCCAGTCAAGACAAAAGAAACCGATTGTACCAGGCAGCACATTTGTATTAATTTGTTCCTTTTATTGCATTTTTTACCCGAGTGAAATAAATGAAAACGAGTCTGCCACGGAGCTGTGCAGTGAAAGACGCAGTTGGACGATGGAGACATGGAGTCAAGTTAGTTTAATTTGAATCCAGCTGAATGCTTCACATAAGAGCTACAGTACACTGATGGAGCCCCTTCAGATGCATAACCCTCACACCTATGAATACACAATGTACAGCACACTGGCTGTGCATTGCATATGGTGCCACCTACACACACGCTAGCCATAGCATCACACACTCCTCCTTTTCCCTCTTTTTCTCCCCCTCCTCTCCCTCCCTTCTCTCCTTCCCTTCATTCGATTCTGTGTCTCTCTATCTCGCTCTCTCTCTCTCTCTCTGTTGCATTAAGTGATGTGATTTGTGTGAAGACGACAGTCTTTCCTCTCAGTTCTTTTGTCTGAAGGATCTTTGATCTTGCTTTGTGACCCTTCCTTGTGCCAAGAGAGCTTGATTGGGATGTGAAACACTACCAGTTTCACACACAGAGAAATTTTGACTGGCAGGCAGATAGCACAGACTGATACACACACACACAGAATGTTTGACATAGAAAGGCACACCCATATTGTGACACAATAACTCAATGACAGATGCCACAGATACACATGCACAGAAATCAGAGAGAGAGAGAGAGACATTGGAATGACAGAGACAAAGGTTTTTCTTGTTATTGATGGCAGGGTTTGGGTCCTTGTGTGATTATGGTTGTTATGTTACTGAATACCATATGAAAATGTTTATGATTTCCAAAGCAGGAAGTGACATGTGAATGTCCTTCTGAATTTGAATTCTGAATTGTCAGCTTTTTTTGACCCTATTTGACCCCTGACTTTGACTGTGCTCAACTGTGCTGATGACGATTATGATAGTAATTGTTGAGACCAAGTCAGACGATGGTTAGGAAAATCAGGAACAGATTTTATTTACAATGATAGATAGATAGATAGATAGATAGATAGATAGATAGATGAAAACAAGGTCAACAGACCTAAGTCGCGTGCAGACGATGCTGTCAGTAATGAATATGCCCCGCGAAACTGATTGAGG
>JASCQY010000173.1:5648856-5665470 GCA_030264315.1 Sardinella tawilis
AGGCAGCTTGGCCATACTGACTTGAACACGAAATTTTGTGCAGTGTCACAGGAAGTATGGGCAAGCCCAGGCTATGTTTTTATAGTATGTGTGGACTCACTCCACGGTTTTAAATCTGACAATGGTGCACTTCTGTGCTGTGTGCTCTGCTCTCTGCTCTAACCGCGCTCCTTGGTATTCCAGATTACCAAGAAAAAGTACAACTATAAGCCCACCTATGACAGCCTCAGAAATAGTCTGTTTGCCATGAAAGCCCACTGCTTGGAAAATGGAGTTACAAGTATATCTATGCCAAGGTATGTATATGTCAAACTATACTGTTATTTTATATCTATTTTACACACTTTATATTAGATCAGTACTTGTCTTGAACAGGGATGTAGGTGAAAAGAAGATGGTCTTGACACATCACACAGAACTGTAATGTTTTAATATTGCCTATAAAGGAGTCCCGTTAAATCATTACAGATAAGATGCATCATGTTCCTCTATTTTACCATCTTAGGATTGGATGCGGTTTGGATCGACTCAGCTGGGACAAAGTGGTAGTAATCATTGAGGAGGTCTTCCATGATGTAGATATCTGCATCACTGTTTATACTCTCTGAAGTGAAGACATACATACTTATGGGGAAATGGTATGCTTGAATAATTTTGTTGTTTTGTTGGCACATTTCTTTGCATTTTTACTGGCCACAGAGTAAGCTACTACCTCAAAGATGTGTTTATTTGAGACCTGTCATTTAGCTGTATTTCACAGAGGCTGTGCTTGTGAAGGTTCAGGGAATGAAGGCATGACCCATTACTAATGTTTTTTTTTTTGTTGTTGTTATCTCTAAGGGCATTTCCAATTAAGAGAGTTTGGAAACTTTTTTTTTTCAGTTTAAAATACGTACGAAAAGACCAAAAGTCATGGAAATCAAACCATTTATATAAAAAAGAAACATTTATATTAAAAAAGTATATGAATATTTATGTCTGAGGTAGTAATTTTACAAAGAATCTTTGTATCATTTTTGTGCTCACATTATAGGCTTGGTGATAGTATGTATACCCATGCTGGACTGACAGTGAATAATGGTAAAATAAGGCTTAAAATAATTATTTTCAAAAGGCGTACATCTCACTGACCTACGTGCTCAGGTTGGGCATCTGATGATGATGATGTGGTTACAATATATATTAGTACCCAGTACAAGTTGCATTTGAAAAAATGACACAAGCTCCCTTCAAGTAGCATTTGGATTTTATACATACAGTAGAGAAAAACAAAAAACAAAAACAAAACTTGATCCTACATTTGAAATATGTTTTGTATAAGAAAGATACCTTAACTTTCATTCGACAATATGGAAAAAAAAACAATGTAAATATACTGTATCTATCTAAATGTCTCTAAAACCCCAAACAAGCCATGTTTTGTTTATGGCCATTGGTTCTTTGGCTTTACAATCTAAATACAAAGTTTCCCAGTGAGAACTGTGACTGGTGGTGTAATTATGACATCACAGAGATTTGTGACTCAATAATAGGAACTAGACATATGGGTAGTTCCAGAATCCTATAAAAACCAATATTCTGTGTCTTCACTTGGGATTCATCATAGGTTAGAGAAGGTTGAAGACAGTTGACTCCTCTGGCAAGAAACAGGTAGGAAACTTCATAGATAGAACTTGCAGATGAGATGCTTAGTGAACCTGTGACAGAAAAAGACATTTAGCCCTACTGATGGCCATACTTAGTAAATAGAACTAAATCTTGTCCAGTGAGAAATATTTTCTCAAAAATACTGATATATTTTTAAGAAAAGGCATAGATGGCTCTGAGTCTGTTATGCAGCTGATCCATTCAGTTTATGAATCAGGAAAATCATAATGTATTGCATGGGTTGGTACACAACCATGCATTATGTACATTACAGCAGAACTGAAGTATCTCGTTTTGATTTTATTTTTGTCCCCATATATTTATCAGCACTATGGAAATATCAGCCTAAAGGTCGAAGACTGGGCAAGCCTGAATAGTGGCTTCTAACCAGTATCACAAGGTTAAGGCATGAACTATAGACCTATGAATAGGGTTATGGAGAAAGTCAGGCAAACACAGGCCTTCTCTAGATGACAGTTGGAGGCAAGGTGACAGAGCCTTAGAAATAATGGCACAAAGTTCATTCAGGTCAAAGACTGGACAAGCCTGAATAGTGGTTTCTAACCACTGCTGAGATATGAATTGTAGGCCTATGAATGAGGTAATGGAGGAAGCCAGGCAAACACAAAACAGGCCTTCTCCAGTACTTGACAGGTGAGCTGACAGACCCTTACCAGCTACTGCAAGATGTTTGAGAGCCTCTCATCGTAGTAATCATAGTTCTCCTGACAGTCCTCCCAGGGAGCAAAGGTCTGCTCCTCGTTCTCCACAAATGTGTCCCAGGTGTAGGTGAAGTCCAGCGGCCTCATCATGCGCAGCTTGCACCCAGCGGCAGCTAGCGCCTTCAGCCCCTCCACTATCTCCGGCTCCTCCCACTCGAAGAGACGGGAGCAGAAGATGGTGAGACGGAGTGTCTTGCGGGTGCGGAGGACCTCCACAATCTTGGCAGCACAGGCAGCACAGGGGCTGGACGACGTGTACCAGGTGATCACATAGCCCTTAGCTGCGTCGTACTGAGGCAGCACCTGATGGAAGAAGGCCTCCTCGGCATGGGCGCCCGAGTGCTCGTCCTCCAGATAACCCCGCATGCCATCGATGGACTTGGACTTGTCCTGGATGTCCACCAGGTAGCACAGGAATGTCTTGTTCCGGCCAGATGAGTACTCAACGTTCCTGAATTGGAACTTGTAGTAGAACGGGCTCATCCTTTCTCTAAACCAACAAAATAGAATAAATTACCCTAATATTTCAAAACAATCATTTAAATTGCGGTTAAAGGAACACACCACCTTTGTTAGATATTTGCATATTTGCATTATGCCCAAGTATTATTCAAGAAAGCGCGTATCATTTGCTTCTCAGTGTGTTCAGTACTTAGACTGACATTATTGGCATAGCTTAGCACAATCACTTGAAGTAAATGGTACCATTAGCATCAAGCTACAAGTGTCCAGTTGCGGGAATCAACTATCAGTTTTGCACTTTGGTGAATTTTAGGTTAATTTTAAAGTGCTTTAGGAGTAAATTTGATGATGTTTTATTTGGTACCATAGACTTCCATTGCTATGTTAAATAAGCCTACACCGTCAAGCTAGACACTGCAAACACATAGAGAAAAAATGCAATGTATTTTCATTTTTAACTAGCGTTTGACTACAGATAAACAATTTCCCGAAATAAGGTGGTGTGTTTCTTTAACTACAATAGTCAACATGAACATGATGTAGCCAATGCAATAGAGGCTATTAATGGTGAGTCTTAGTCACATGGGGTCACATAGTTCTTGGCAATCCATGAGATTATATTTAATTTCAGTGCATGACAATGTGATGACAAACCATAGCCTGAGGAGAGTAGCCTGTAGTCTAAAGTTACAAATAGTCTGTCACATCAGTAGGTTCATGAATACCCTTCCAGGATTGTCTGTTCTCCTCTACAATCAATTGGTCTGAGTTCCTGACTCCAGTCTTTAACAGGAGCACAAATTCCTGTTATTAATGGGGGAGTGAGGGGTGGGGTAGGGTGGTCTGAGTCGTTGCTAACTCATGGTGTGGTAGACCTTGGCTTACACCTGTGGCTTAAAGGAACAGTATGCAAATTTGTGGCCAAATTCTGGTACTGCAATCACATTAAAAATAATACAGAGCATAGTATCCTCTCCTCCTCCCAGACAAGATTTTGCCAGATAGGTTGCCAAAATCAGATAGGTGGAGGGTGGCTCAACAGGCCAAAATATATAATATACACATAGTAAACACATAATGACAACGTCAACACAAGTTGAGGGCTGCAAATTCACTTTCACTGTAATGGCAATATTCAGGCTGGATTACTGTTGACAGTGATAAAAGTATTTGAAATTATCATGATTCTTTATGTCTAGTGATATTTCAGGGTAATTTTATGATTAATTTACATTTATTTCTTACATACAGTACGGTTCCTTTAAAGACAGGCATAAATCTACAACTTAAACCATGACAATCCTTTTACCATATTATGCCATGTTGGTTAAGAACTAAAACTACATTGTCTACAAGAATCCTGAATAATTTAATGAATAATTTATTTATTAGTTTTATGAAAAGTGTTGCCACAGTATACCTGTGCAACTCATTCATTTTTGGCAAATCTATCACAGTGCAGAGGCACTGTTTGGTGGAAGCAGGTGTTGAGCTGTTTATTCCCACATGTATTCAACATGACTACGCAGGGAGTCTGAAACAGATGTTCAGTATTCACAGCTCTTTTTTTCTCCCCCAGCCTTCAAAGCTTGTACTCAGCACTGTAATATTAGTATGTTGGCATGGCAGCTAATCTCTCTCTCTGTCTCTCTCTCTCTCTCTCTCTCTCTCTCTCTCTCTGTGTGTGTGTGTTTGAAATGTGTGTGAGAGAAAAAGGTAGAGTGGCAAATAAAGAGGGAAAAAAGAAAGAGCAAAGGGAGAGAGAAAGAGTTCTGAACTGAGAGAAATCTATTTCCAATCACAAATAGGTAGCAAAGAAGGTTTGTACACAACACAGTAATATTAATATGTTGGCATGGCAGCAATGCTGTGAGAACGAGTAGGAGGAAGAGTAACAGGGAGGGAGAGAGAGAAAGTGTTAGTGACAAAGAATGTATTGTGAAATCCAAATAACCATGTAAGGGTGTGACAAGTGTCAGATGATGATCTACGAGAGAAATGGCTTTGTACTATTGTTGAGTTTGACCTACAGTATATGCCAGCCAGAGAGGCGTTGTCACTCACCCGATGATGATCTCAAATGGCGGAAGCTCGATAGGCTCCAGCTTGAACTCTCCATCCTCTTCCATGGCCTCGGCCCCTTGTGCGCTCTCCCCATTTGCCGTTGGCTTCTCTTCCTCTGTCTTGGGTTTCTCTGCCTTGGGCTGGTCCGTCTTGGGCTGCTCCGGAGGCTTCTCCGGCTTCCCCGGCTTCTTGCTTTTCTCCTCCTTGTTTTCCTTTTCTTTCTCTTTCTCCTTCTCCTTGTCAGCTTTGCTGTCCACTTTCTTCCTCACCGAGAATCTGCTGAGGCCCTTTTTATCTGCCATGGCTGCAGACAAACAGACAAACAAGGCTGTGAAGGTGTGGCTGTGTGTGTCCGTATAGGAGGAAGATGAGGTGAGGGATTTGTATGCAAGTATGTGTGTTAAAAAGTGCTCAGGTGGTGGTGTGTGGTGGTGCGTGTTTCCCCCAATGTGTGTTAGTGTGTGATAGCTGTGTGATTGTCGGCGAGCAAGAGTGTGTACCTGAACGAAATGTCCAGGCGCGTGTGACAGAGCATTGACGAGCGAGACTGACCCTGTTCTATCAGATGAGAGAGGGAATCCACAGGCAGCTGTCCTCTCCTGTTTCCAAGCTATAAAAAGGCCCAAGGATAATGCAGTCAGTGGGGGGTTACGTGCCCGTGCGGGTAGGCCGGAGGTCAGTTGCTTCAGTCGTCTCTCACTATTGATGCTGTCATGCCATAAAAACAGGCCTTAACCAGGGCCCTCTCATCTTTCAGCACATTATTCTTTCCCCCTAAACACGTTGGTTTTTCTCCTTCTTCTCACCTCCTTGAGAGGCTGCCGTGTATCTCTGGGCGCAACTACAGCTGACACACTTATGTCCTGCGCCAGGTATGTCTGCCGGCTCTGTGGATCTGACTTTTTCGGGGCTGTCAGCGTACCAACAACAGGCCGTTTATTTATAACCCCGGCACTCTGGCAGTGCAGCAAGCGCCGGAGTGGGTCAGGCTCTTTTGAATTTGTTAATAGCTCAGATCAACTTGGGAGCGGTGGTTGTCTGATCAACACTCACACACACACATACACACACACACACACACACACACATACACACCCACACCCACACATCATGAAGGCCATGTAAAGGTCAATGGCTCCCTGAACCCTTGACAGAAGGGCAGTCAGGCTTTCGCGGCCTCTGATTGCTTTCCACACGCCTCGAAGGAGTAAGTGAGAGGCTGAGAAAGAATAACATCCTGACATCTGACCTGACCCCACCACTGCATATTAGCCACTGTCTCTTCTTCAGACACTGGGATCAAAGCCTGTCTAACCAGAGCTAAACAAATATAACCAATAGGGAAAATATGTATTCTCTAGTTCAGTTCTCAGTGTTTTTTTACTTGTTGTGGAGACCTGGAAAGCCAACCTTGTTAAGATGAGTTTATTAATACATTTTATAGTTTCTTCTTGAGAATGTGTGAGCATTAACCGTGTCCGTGTCTGTCACTCTCTGGATCCGGGAATGAAGATCATGAGAGTGGAATCTTTGCCATCTGTCCCAGTATGTACTTTTCAACCGAAGCTGCTAGACTGCCCCCTCTGATGGTAGCAGCCCAGAACTGCCCTCTAGGGTAAAAGCAGGACACATTTCACAAAGTTCAAAGCAGCAGTCAGGGGAGCCAGTAGGGTATGAAGACTGATATGACAACAGATGTTAATGGATAAATGTTGTCATGGGTGACCTTTTGGTGTGCTTCTGTTCTGATGTTTTAAGAGGTCTAAATGGCCATATTGCCTTAGTGAATGGCACACTACCCATCAATCATGGACCAGTTGGACATGACTAAGATGAGGTCATCACAGAGCAAATATCGAGGGGAATGATAAAAGATAACCAGAGAAAAATTGATGAGTTGAAGTATGGCAGTAAGACAGTAGCACAGTCAGACAGACATGGCTTACTGTAGATGAGCAATTCAGAGATTTCAGGTATTTATTTCCTGACGGCATGTTTATTTATCTGACCCTCCTTAAATGCCTTTTCCACTCTAACCTGCATTTCCTATCTACTTACTTTCTGTCACCTATAATCCAGCTATCCCGCTGCTGTAACTGTCAGCTGTGCAGTTAGTTGTGTTGAATGGATGAGGATGCCGTAGCTTTGCTTAGACTTATAACTGCAGTATGTGTGGGAGACTATGCGATTGTTTTTGTTCATGCATTTACACAGGTTGCGGGACAGCGAGGCATCTTCAATCTCTATCTCCCTCTCCCGCTCTCTAGGCCCATCCTGTTCCTCCTCCACTCTTGCCCGCGAGCTTTTCGCTGACAGCTCATCCATTTCAGTTAGGAGGAAAATGGCCCGTCTGTGCTCTGTGCAGCCGCGCTGGTAATTGCCTCTGAAATGAATTACTTCGCAGAGAGGGGAGGAAATTGAAATTGAGGTGCTCTCTCCTCAACACGCCCACATATAACCAAATGTACACACAAACACAAACATGCATATAATGCGAACACACACAAACACACACACGGGCCAATATTCATTACATCTCGGCAACACTAATACGCTCTCTTGGATGTACAATTTGCACCAGACTGTATTCCCAGACTGATTGCTCAGCTAAGCCGAAACCCACTCCCACACTCATCTTTTGTCCTAGCTGCACACACAGCATAGCAGAACAAATGAAACATGTGAATCACAAGAAGCCAGAGCCAGACGCTTACAAATTCTTTTGCGCAAAATCAGAACCAATGCGAGGACAGAGAAAAACAAAAAGATTATAAATAAATAAATAAATAAATAAATAAATGTTAACTGTAAAAGAGTAGGCAAGCATGGTTGCTAGGGAAGTGCCGTGGAGCCCAGGTGGTGAGTGATTGATAAAAACCAATTGTGTTCCGCCTTCTGGTCTCCCGTCTTTCCCTCTGACAGACTGGTTTTGATGGGCCTAGCTTTTTCACAATGCGTCCCCGCTGCACAGTCGCTTGCCAAATTCAATTTCCGCATCTGCTACGGGCCTTACACAGCACTTCAATGTTCCCTGTACAGTTCTGACCACTGAAAAGACTCTTTGTGTTGTGTGAGATCAGCTCCTTCCAATTCCTCGGAGCACCGAGATGTAATTATTTCCAATTACCCAGCGCCGCGGCAGTCCTGCTGTAGGCAGACTGGCCCAGACGCACACAAAAGCTCACACACTTATACTGGGCCGAGAGATAAAAGCACAAGTCCACTCCATCCTCGTATCACACCTCTTGATTGCAGTTACTGCAGGAGGTGTTTGGACTTGTACAAATATACAAACACACACACACACGCACACACACAGGCAGCTTCAAAGCTTTTCTTGCAGTGCAAATGGAACACTTCAGTCACAATCTCTGCAAAAGGAAATTTGTTTGATGTGTCTGTTGAACAAGCTGAGAATTCATTTAACAGGACAGTGATGTGACTTGATGTCTCTAGTCTCATAATAAGGTGTTGCATAAAAAAAACATTTGCTGAGCTCCACTGTCCCTCATAATCCCTTTGCCTTGGCTTGAACCCTCAAAGACTTAAATGGCATTGAGGGTCCAGGTCTTACAGACAGGGGAACAATGGGATTCAAGCACTTTCCTTTAAGTATCGCTAGAATGTCAGCTGCACTTTATTATGAGCAAATTAACCTGCACAATCAGAGCCATCTCAGTAAGAAACATTATACAAATATATATATATTTTTTATGACTCCTCAAAGCATTCAGTCTGCCATTCCTATTTGCCAATTATTTTCTGTGTGCACAGCACATTTGCTCAAACTAATGGATGAAGAATTGTGTGAAAGTCCTAACCTTATAACATCTAAAATTATTCCTGCATTTTACTATGATGACTTGCTGCAATATGTGGAGCTTCGTCTCTCTGATTAGTATTCAGCTGGTCTGAAATCAAATGAGCACGGTGACAGAAAGGGAAGTTCAAATGTTCTAATCTTGCGGTCATTACTGCAGAAGTATTTATTCATTTCCATGTCACGATATTAAAGATGGTCACTAAAACAACAAAAAATATAAACAGTAATTAACTCAAAGCTTAGTTCACAACTACAACAGTACATCCTACACTACTTTACTTAGCTGGCTTATGTATATATAAGCAGTGTATATAAATAAATATATATATATATATATATATTAAACATTTATAATAAAAAGACAGTTTAAGTGTTCCTTTGGATCATATATAAGCCTACAGTACTGCACTGGCACAACTGGCATTTGGATTTTGCTTCCTGTTCACCATCAAAATGAAACTGTTCCCTTTGTCCCCAAATGCAGTGTAAAGCTTTCAATGACAATACAGACAGAAGACAGAAAGTGCCTGCTGATGACTTAGAACTTTTACGTCCAAAGTATTCTGTAGTTTGCCTTCAAATAAATTAGAGTCTCCAAATTCTTTGGTAGCAGCCTGCATCGGTCTGGTCTCAGGGTCCTGCCAATGGTGCTAAATATCCTTTCCACGGATGTGGTGGTTGCCGGCACGGTGAACACCTTCTTGGCCACCTGGGACAGGAGGGGGAAGTCGATGGACTTTCGCTTCCAATAGTGCAGGGGTTCCTCATCTGTGGGCTCCTCGTGCAGGTAGGCAGCCAGCTCTTGCTCCACGCTTTTGGCCTGTGTAGTGGGCCTCTGCTTGATGAAGGAGAAGAGCTTGCTGCGCTTGGACGGTGAGGGCTGCGCTTCAGGGCTCGGATCGGTAGGGCCAGCTGCTTGGGTATGCTTGGCCATCTCCTCCAGTAGCACTTGCTTGTGCCAGTCGACGTCGCTGCTCCAGGACAGCTTGAACTGGGGGTCCAGCGTGGTGGCCGTTACGTAGAGCGGGTCCTCCAGGATGCCGGCCAACCTGCGGTTGATCGCTTGGGCCAGGCCCACGACGACGCCCGTGCAGTGACATGCGGTGGTCTCTGAGAGGTGCTTGCGAAGGCCCAGCACACAGGGCAGGGCCAGGCTAATGGACACATGCTTGTCCAGCTGAACCATGTCAGTAGCCTCCTCAAAGGGCTCCAGCACCTCCACCAGCTCCCGTAAGAGAGCCTTCTCAGGGGCACTGAGGGCCAGGTCCTGCCTGTCAATAATGTCCTCCAAGAAGTCCACTGATTCTAGCATGCGCCTCACTGTCTTGAGCTGAATGTTCCAGTGTCGGTTGGCTGAACTGGCGGAGGCTTGAGCAGTGCCCGCTGCAGTCACCCCAGTGCCAAACACCTGTCCAAGTTTCTCTGGGGCAACAGTGGCCATGACGTAGTTGTAAAAGCAGGCAGCTTTGGTAAGAGCGATGGAGATCTGTGAAGACGAACGGAGCCCCTCCCGCACACACAGAGCTAGTGAACGGGCGAAGCAGTCTATCCGACAGCGGCCAAGACATTGGCTGAGGGAGTTGTCTGTCTCCTCACCTGCCACTACAGTGTCTTTGCTGTCCCCACCACTGCCGGTTTCTTCATCACTGCTGTCATCTTCATCTTCCTCCTCCTCCTCCCCGTTGCAATGGAGGCTGAACCCAGGCAGTCGGAATGGCGGCCTGATGTCACTGGGCGACGAGTCAGCAACAACTCTGAACACCTTCCCTGCGATACCATGTGCATGGGACACTTCGTCAAACTCCGAGAGCACTCGCTGGGGCATATAGTGACCTGTGAGGCGCAAACAAGCCAGGAGTGCCGACTTGATCTGCCAGTCTGAGGTGATGAAGTGACAGGTCACTCCCAGGTAGCCGCTCATCCCAGCGCCAGCTCCTCCTCTCCAGAGGTCAAGGGTCACGCTGCAGGACTCTGCCCCAGTAAGGGCCTGCTTGGTAGCCAACTGCATCTGGTAAGCATATGCTGGGAGGAGCTGCTGCTGGATGTAGACACTTGGCTCTGGCGTGTAGCGTGGCTCCAGCAGCTGAAGAAGCTCCCGGAAGCCCTCGTTCTCTACAATCTGCACTGCCTGCAGGTCCCGGATAATCATCTTGGCTATGGCTTCCGATATGAGGGCCTGGCGGGGGTCGCTACGGTCAAATTTGGCCATTGTGCCAGGACTTTGAAAGGAGGCTCGAGAACTCCCACCTGTGTTGGCAGTGAAATTCTGCATGGTCCCAGAGGAGTAGGCTTCTCTTTTCACATCTTTTTTCTTCACAAATTCATCATACATAGCCTGGTGCTTACGCTGTAAAATGAGGGGGAAAGAGGAAATTATATTGCTTGGCTACAAACTGACGTAATATGAATAAATAGCCTACAGTAGTAAACAAGTTAGTCTACTTATAACTACATCACTTGCCACTGCAGGCTTCTGTTTACTTCACCATCAGCTGAACGGAAAATGCATTTATTTCTGGACGTGCAAATACTTCCATGTGGATGTTTATTTACAGCAAAAAAAACCTGTCAACGCCCAAAGCAATAATGTAGCTCTTCCTAGAACAAAGTGTCAAATATCTTCATTTACCAAATTGCAGCGCGTTTACGCAATCACCAATTCAAATACGATGTCTACTACAATTAAATCCTATTGGTTTTTAAACCTGCCAATCAGGAAAAGCCTAAATTGCCAAGTTGTTCATCAAACCTACCTTTAAGTGTGTAACGAAGTTGGATGTAACTGTGCGCTTCGCTTGAATCCTGGTACCACACGCCTTGCAGTTGGATTCGATCTTCCCATTTTCGCCCTCAAATACAATATTGAAGTAATCGAGAATAGACACTCTTGTATTTGACGCCATCTACGAAGTTTTACACCTTTACTTAAAAGGAAAAAATCAAGTTCATAAAATATCATGCAAAATTAGTCCTTGCTTCACTTGATCAAAAATCGTGTCGAGATGCACAGCAATATCAAAATGCCGTGTAATGGCTAACAGATCCATGCAACAATAGAAACATGACAACTGGTTTGTTGTCTGGCGTTATAGTGTCCTAAATATCATCCAAACCTGGGAATGAATTGATACGTTCCATAGATCGGATAAGATGTATATCAAGAAATAATGCAAACGACTCCATCTGTGCAAATAGTTATCCCAAAATGTCAGATTCGTAAACATCCATTCCTACTGTCGGTACCTACTACAGTTCTAGCCGCTAGCTGACTGCAACCTCAACTGGGACCAGGAAGTAGACAGTAAAAGGATTTTCTGTTTCCGACTGTTTCGACGGCTCTTGTATTTGCTTGCCGTCTGATGTACACGTTATGCATGACATCAATAAACCGGCAGATTTAAATAATTGTTGTGATGATGGAGCATCGAGGGAGTGGCACATCGCATCCCCAATGTCACCCGCACTCTCATCCAATCACAGCAACACAGAGGACCATTCCTTAAAATCCAGAAATCCACTCACTTTTGTGCAAATTACTTTTGAGTGACATATTGGACAGAAACATAAAATCATAGCAAGGTGTGAAATTTATTTACTTCAAACTTGAAATGACAGAAATCAGGACCTTAATGACATGAAAATAAATAGAACAAAAACATAACATAACATAACATAACAGACATAACAAAACATAATTTCTATATTTTACATCACTTACATCACCAAGTGTAACAATTTATATTGATACTACTCCACTCCCCTGACCAGAATCATTCTTTAGTTTCTCCTATGATGGTACTGTTCTGTTTTTCCTTCATCAGTCGTTGAAGCTCAACCCTTGAGGCCAGCACTGCACTCTGAAGGGCTGCAATCTCCGCTGAGAGTTCAATCACTGTCAGAAACATGTTCATTAGCCCATTTACAGAAATTATTTGTTATTTAAATGAGAATGTAGTAGCTTGCATAACTATGTTCCGTTCAAATTAGCTGTACACAGTGCATAATAACCATAACACAAGATGTTAACCTATGACTTCATTTTCAGTTTAACATCTATTCATCAATCTCACCTTGCTTAAAGGAAGACTGTGCCTGCTTGAGGTTTTGTGGAACAAGAATACCAAACCATTTCAGAGGATCTTGGTTTTCAGTGTGGTCTGTTTTGGATTTGTGCGATGTCTCCTCTTGTTGTCCACTGGACACTTCTTTTTTCATCTCACTTTGCTTGTTCGTACCTCGTCTTCTGAGTCCTGAGTAATATTTAAATATTCACAAAATCAAGTCCACTACTAAAATCATCTTTAGTCAAGGAATCAAGTAGTAAGATGTGCTGATTGAGACATTTTATTTTCTTTATTCTTTGTACAGACAACTCAAAATGAAAGACCTTTTGAATCTGAATGTTCAAGAAAACTTTTGTCCCCACTTGCTAAATTTAAACACATTAAGTACCTTGCTTTCTACCGCTTGTTTTGTAGTGTATTCCACAAATAATCTCCCCAATACAATACACAATGGTACAATATTTTGGCTTAATATATGTTTTAGAATGTATCAAAATATTAATGATGCATTATGCAAGAACTACTTTGGAAATTAAAGGGTCAAAAACATCGCCCACATGATTTTACACAGGACAGCTGTTTACCTTAGAAGAGGAAAGAGACCAAAGCCCCCACTCACTTTAAGTTAGGCATTAGGCCAGGGGTCTCCAACCTTTTGTTCCCCTGAGAGCCTACTTTGACAAAATCTACGTGGCTGAGAGCTATTCAACTGTTTTTTTTTTTTTACATTGCCCTTATTGATAGTCATGGAGATAGTTAAAGTCTTAGAGCATTACATCCTTACAGCACAGTGCAAACACTTTTCCATAGTTATAGCCAAATCTGGTGTGGGATCATTGTAAAGGACAGAGCAAGGTGTTGGATTTGGTTTCATAGAGATTTTTAACAGGTTTAATACCTTTTGGGGCTATGTTATGAGATCTATTTACATTTCCTTTGACTCTTTTGTTATCTGTTAGAGTCCCCTCCATTAGGCATTGCAGCAGCTGCAGACAAGAGATGCCAAAGCCAAACATATTTTGAATGTTTCACAATCTACCTTGGTGACAGCGATCGACTGGTTGGGCACCCCTGCCCTACAGCCTCTTGGCTAATTTACCACACTCACTGCAGAACAAAAGTAACTCACATTTGACTCTTATGAAATTGTGTTTATTACTTTGTCATTAAACATAACTCTTTGAAGAGTATCACTGGTTTCTTTGCTTTTCTTTACAAACAAATCCACATGTATTGATTGGTGACAATTTAGGAAACAAGTGAAAGTTGCAAAAAATCTGTGACTGTAGGAGGAGCTGTGTTAAAGGTAGGGTAAGGAATTTTTGCTAAATTACTTGAAATCCCCCTCATAATACACTCACAGCCTGTGAGATGGAGGTGCTGATATGAAAATTAAACATATCAATCATGTGTGGAACGGACAGGGCTTGAAAAACAATATCCTATCCTGAGACCAACATTCCCTATTGGAATATTCCTTATTCCCTATAGGCATCCTTGTGCCACCAATTCATGTACATTTTGACTTGGAAGAATTTCTATCACTCTTCTGAGTTTGCACTTGCACATGATTTTGCATCCAAGTTCTTCCAATAGGAAGAATTGGAGGACAGGGGCAGGACGATGGGTAGGACCATATCTGTTGTGGTTTTTTTTTTTTTTTTTTTTTTTAGATGAATGCACATTACCTTCTCTGGGTGTAGCTTCCTCTTCTGGACCGATGTCTTCCACTGGGACACCATCTTTATCTCCACCTCGGAGCTCTTCCCTCTCTGTCTGAAACTCAGCTTCTCCCGAGTCAAGCATTCTGTTGCGTAAATTGAATGAGCAAAAAAAATAAAGAAAGAAAGAAAAGGATTTGCATTAACAGATGCTTGCTGTCACTGAGGTGCAGTTTTGTCAACGAGATGTAATTTTAAGAATTCTACAAGGTGTGCATTGTTAAACAGACCTGATGCTCCTTATAATATCAATTGCCTTATTATATCAGTTTTAACTAAACAAAATTGCTGACTTAAGAGCGCTAGCCTCGTTGTTAAAAAGTAATCACATGCTGGCATGGCCAATATTTTTGTGATAAGCACAAGGTGAAACAATGTGAACACATTTGGTATACCGGTAATATGGATCAATATGAATCAATGGATTCAATGAATCAAGTATGGATCAATATGAGTGAAACAGACCAGATTCCATACATTCAGACCAGATTCCTCCATTTGCTTTCAGATTGCTATCAGATGGATAAAATCACATGCTGTTCAGTAAATGCTTGGCACCGTAAATGCTTAGGACCGTAGACATACTGTGAACAAGGAGCCTAGCTTTGGAGATGTTGGTTAAATGTCTTTTTTTCCCCCACAACTCACTTGGTGTGAACATGAACCAGAGGAACCATCTCACTGGCGTACTGGAGTGCCGAAACTTGTTTGTTTCCCATTGAGTACCGAGCTTTGGAGATAGAGAACCAACCCTGTAGGATAAGAATTTGTTATTCATATGAATATGCAAAACAAAATCTAAATAATAACAGAGTAAGGCATCTGCCAACACAAGTCATAGGTAGGCTACAATATTTTATCTAGGCTACTTAAATAGTTGATAGGATACAGTAGATCTCTTAACTACCTCTTCGATGAGGGAGTTTAGTTTCTCTCTTTTAATCTCCAAATCCTCCAACTGGTCCATAAGTTGAAGAAGTTTGTGGTCCAAATGAAGAGAAGCTTCTTTCACACCCAGTCCCATTTTCACCCTTTGGTCGAGATGAAAAAAAAAAAAAACACGCTGGATAGGTAGCTAATGCTGTTTTGCTGGCTTTCGGGTTAATGCAGACTACGTTCTTCTGCACACAGAAATAACAAGACAGGTTGATAGTGTTATTATATCTACATAAAGCGTAACACGAAATGTTTTAAGGCAAATCCCTTTACATCGCACCTTGCTTCAAGCTTGGAGGTCTTCTTGTGTACCTACACGTACTGCTTCCGCATTTTACATCATGTGATGTATCACATGACGTTTTTTCCCTTTCTGTCGTATATCAAACAAGCAAAAGGGTATAAATGCGCTAATAGATAGGCTACATCTTAAATATTTTATTCGAAATGATTTATCATTACCATTATTATACTGTAGAATAGTACTGGTATTATCCCAAACAAGTCAGCGTTTCTCACGAAGGAAATGCCAAAAGAAACAGGTAAAATCTTTAATGTGACAACATTTATTTGAGTGTGTAAATACTGTCACGCAGAGCAGCCTGTGGCTATGTTGGCATATACTGAAAACACTGAATACAGTGAAACAGTATCGAAGACGAAAAAGTATTGACATTCCCATACCGGGAGTCGAACCCGGGCCGCCTGGGTGAAAACCAGGAATCCTAACCGCTAGACCATATGGGACTGTGTGTAGCTATAGGTATTATATTATGTATTTAAAGGATCTAATAGCAGTCTGATATCACTCCTATCCACACACACATTCTTCATATGGTTATCGTTTGTAGTCCTACTCAGAAGTGCACCTTTTCATTTCAGCAACATCCGTCGGCGTATTTTGCATTAGGTCAGAACACTCTTACAACTAGATTATTTCTACTTCCATAGAAAACTAAAGTAGCCTAATTATCTTCAGATTTGACTTGAAATTAAATAGAAAATCGCGTAATTGTAAAAATAAATTACTAGTGTGTAGTATGTTTTCATTTAACTAAGTTATGTCGCGATTCATTTCGATCCATCCTTGAGTGAAGACGTAGGCTATACACTACATATTCTGGTTATAAGAATAATTTCCCGAATGTCATACATCAACCCCAGTAGCTCGCCGT
>JASCQY010000173.1:5713054-5723272 GCA_030264315.1 Sardinella tawilis
GTGTCCATTTCACAATGGTGCACATACCATTTTATTATTATATCTCAACAACGGAGTATCAGATATCTGATTTTTTTTGTGTGTGTAGCATTACGGCAGTTAGGAGTGTATGCAATTGTAATGGTTGATCTTAAAATTCACCGGACAAAGTTTTTGTGTTTGTTTGTGGGGTAACGTTAATCTAATGGAGCGTAAATCTGCTAAAAGGCGTAAAAAAACCCCAATATTTACCGGGCAGCTTGATCGCGGTACATTAAGGCGTCTTTAGGCAGAACAATATTATTTAAGAGACTATCTGTGAGATATAAATATTCATCCATGTCCTCCTTACTTAGATAATTAAATAAAATATGTGGAATCGTATTGTGTTGTGTTAATGTAGTGAGTTTAGAATGAAGGAATATTATTGAAGAAAAAGAGCTAGTTAAGAGTTGTCGCAACTCTCCCTTCTCTGCTCCACACCATTCAGTGGCGCTATTGCTGCATTACCTTCCTCCAATCAAGCACATGTTTGGCCTAGTCCTTTCCAGCCACCGTAGTTGTCCCAGTAACTTTGATTTTCTTCTACGTACAGTACATGCCGGTAGGCTGAATGCGTGTTAGACATTAGACATTTAGCCTACTCTTTTGCTATGATGTGGCACTTTTCCTTTTCTGTGATTGCCCACATCATAATGTTTTTTGTGTTAAGTGCATCAGATTTTCAGTCAACTCAAAATGATGTGACAATGTGAGACGGGCAGGCTCTACAACATCTCAAGGTTGTGACATCCTCGCGAGCTAACGTTAGCGTTAGCTAGCCTACTATTAACTTGTAACGCTGACACAACAAATAAACGTAAACCTGATACTTTTGGACGTTACAGACGAAATGTCATATTCGCAATGTTGACTACAGTTATCCAGGTTCGACTAAGTAACGTTAATATCTTACAATGGAGCAACAACGACGTCAGGCGTGTGTATATGGGCAGCCAAACGTCATTCTTCCATCCTCTATTCAAGAAACTATTTTCCACAACTTGCGGCTTATGTGGAAAAACCCGCAGGATTCAGAAAAAGACAGAGATCTCTGAAAAGAAACTGGTAAGTTGCTACTCCAGTGTCCTAAGTTAAGTTACCTAACCTCGACATGTAAATTTGCATAGGCTACAGTAACGTTAGACTTTTTTTCGATGACAACCCTAGCTCGTGCCACTTAACGTTAGGGTTGTTCTGTATTCTGTTGTAGAAAAATATGGCTACAGTACGTGTTTTTTTCTCTCGTGCAGACAAGATACTTCGTCGATCACCGTCGGGTGAGGTTTGTTGCTGGTTCAGGTGGCAATGGGGCTTGTACTTTCCACAGCGAGCCAAGGAAGGAATGGGGAGGACCCGATGGAGGCAACGGAGGAGATGGTGGAAACATCATCATTAAAGGTAAAAACTCTACGTTTTCTGTTTTCTTCAGCTGCATTCATGTGCTGGAAATAACTTTTGTAATTGAGTAAGAATTGTGTAACACTGATATTCATTCATAGCCTTTCTGTTGCCTTTTTGCTTTTTAGATAGTGTGTGTAGGCTACATGTAGACTAAATTAGTAGTGTTGTCCTGAATATCTTATAGTAAACAGACAGGTGAAGTCCCTGTCGGCAGTATCAGCTGTGTACCTTGGTGTGAATGGAGAAGCTGGTGGCAGTAAAAACTGCTATGGACGCAATGGAAAAGCCACGTATATCTCAGTGAGTCCCCTCAGACTCTTGCAAAACGCTCTATTGGATTCATCTCGTGTGCTGCTTTCTGACAAACTTGGAATATTTTGTTCTCTGTGGAGTAGGTGCCATCAGGTACCATCGTGAAAGAGCTTGGGAAATTGGTGGCTGACCTGTCGGTGCACGGTCAGGAGTTTGTGGCAGTTCATGGAGGAGCAGGGGGAAAAGGTAATCGTTTCTTCCTGTCCAATGAGAACCGCGCGCCCATGACTGCCACGCCCGGAGAGAAGGGCCAAGAGCGAATTCTGCAGCTGGAGCTACGCACCATGGCCCATGCTGGACTGGTGAGAGTCCGAAACTGAGTCCATCTCTCCTTAGAGTGAGATTTGACCATGTGGACTCTTGCATTTAGAGCCTTATGTTATTAAGGCTGCTCAGAGGATTTGCCAATTCACAATAAGCTCTAAGTGATGACACCATGTTTGTGTGTGGAACTAATGGTATTATGGATTGGCCATACATTTATTTTAGCCAGTATCTTCAAGCATTCTGGATGGCATCACAGTTCCATCTTTATGGAACTGTCTGTGATCCTCAGGTTGGGTTTCCGAACGCTGGGAAGTCGTCCCTGCTGAGGGCCATCTCCAATGCCAAACCAGCAGTGGCAGCCTACCCCTTCACCACGCTCAACCCTCATGTTGGCATAGTGCAGTATAGAGACCATGAACAGGTGGCAGGTACGTTGCACAGTTTTTGGGTGGTCCCTCAGTCCTAGGGTTAGTAAGGTAAGTGTAACCTTCTGTTGAGTTTGCCATATGGCTATTATTATTCCTCTGATTCATTCTCACCATTACTGGGAAGCCTGAGGTTGACCTCTTACATTATCGTCTAATAGGCTAAAGGAACTTGTCCCTACTGTTTGAAACAGACTTGGGGTTTTTTTTGTTTGTTTGTTTTTCCTTACTGTCCCTCGTCTCAATCCCTCCCGTCTGATTTCTATTTAGTGGCGGACATTCCGGGCCTGATCCGTGGTGCTCACCTGAACCGCGGCCTGGGTGTGTCCTTCCTACGCCACATCGAGCGCTGTCGCTTCCTTCTCTTCGTTCTGGACCTGTCCAACCCTGAGCCCTGGGTGCAACTGGAGCACCTGCGCTACGAGCTGGACCAGTACGAGCCGGGCCTCTCGCAGCGGCCCCAGGTCATTGTGGCCAACAAATTGGACCTGCCAGATAGCCAGAAAAACCTGAAGTCCCTCAGGGCACAGGTCTCCCAAAGGGTGATCCCCGTGTCAGCGTTGACAGGCCAGAACACAGAGGAGCTGATCTTGCATCTGCGAGAGCTGTATGACGGCTTTCTACACACAGGAAATGGCTCTAATGGGCAGCAGACTCCTACACAATAGCTGTGTTCAAATTGAGACATTGGCGTGTTGGAAACCGCGTGTGAAGTGAGGCCCTCGTAAACTGAAAAACACCAAGGTGGTTAAGTGGCAGACCTGGGCAAGTGAAGCCAGAGGTAGTGATAAACCTGATAATAGAAGGGTCTGGAATGTTGATCACTTAGGCCTAAATGTGATGGAAAAACTGTGGACGCATAAATTGGATACATACCAAACGACTGTGTTCCACTGATTGTTGATGGTTGTGTGTGTGAGAAAGAGAGAGAGAGAGAGAGAGAAAGACTGCTGGTGTCTGATTAGGTCCTGCTTATCTGTCTCATGGATGATGAAGAGATGTGCACCAAATGCTCCCTTGCCTGAAATCATCTTTCAGCTCAGCCACAGGCTGCAGCACTATAACACCGTAATGTATGGACAATTGAAACCGATTATGTTAAAACTGTGGAAGAACCAATGTAATTACTTTTTTGTAAATAAATTGTATTTATTTTATGAAGGGTGATTTCAGCCTCCTGGTCTGGTCAATTCCCATTTTCAGATAATGAAGCATTACTCCTCATCAAAGCCAAATGACATATTATGGCTCTGCTCATTACTGAAAAAAGGTAGCTTTGTTTTCATGATGTCACTTTTTTGTGTGTAGTCATAAATGTTAATGCACAGTTAATCTAATTTCTAGTAGACTATATTCATACATGGCATTTTAAAATGCTTCCTTCTGAGATTGAGTGCTTGACCTTACCTGTTAATTATGGGTCCTTTTGCGCACTAGCTGACAAAGAAAGCAAAGTCCAAAACAAAAAGGATTGGCAATCAGTTCAGGTAACATCCAGCCCTTTTTCAGACAAATAACCTGTACAAACAAGCTTGGAAAGTTGACCATCAACCAATAAGTAAAGTCCTGATGTCCTGATGGGGTGAGTGTCTCCATGTCTGCATCGTTGTTGATGTTTTTTTTTTGTTTGTTTTCAAAAGCACAGCAGAGCTGTGTGGTGTTTGTGGCTGTGCATGGTCATAGCAGGGGCATGTTTTTGTGTTGTTGCTGACTGGACTTCCAGCAACACAAGAGGGGAGGGGCTACCGGCAGGACAGCCAGCTGAACCATAGGCTGGGTCTCACCTTGTTGAAGTAAACAAACAAACAAACGTACACATAAACAAGCCAGTCCCAATGCAAGGAAAGAGGTGTGGTTCCTGAGTACATGGCACAGGAGATGCAGAGCTGAAGGAGAGTTTCTCTGTTCTGCTGATGTAGCTCATTTGTTAGCCACTCCCTTAAAGAACACTTTTGTCCAGTCTCCAGTGATAGCAGTCCAGAACAGAAGCCAGCATCACTCCTCAGACGGTGAGTAAGAAGGGCTGGAGGCTGAGTGATGGGAGGTGGGAGAATGGAGGTGTCTAGTGCTGAGTCAGGCCACAGCATCGTGACTGGAGGAGAGGGGAAGAAATGGGAAAGAGAAGAGAACACGGTCCTATCATGATCCGTGGTTCAGCAGAATGTGAAGTGGCTATGCCTCATGGTTGCCCCTTTTTGCGTCATCATTCCATCATCAGGATGAGGGGAAAGGAGGAAAGGGAAACTGACCTCACAGAGCGAGGCTGCGGCGGCAGTGCTTATAGGCTACTGGTTTGTGGTGTTTTGAATTGAATGCACTGCAGTGTGAAAAATGCCCTTAACGAGACTCAGGCTCTTCTTTCACACAGTCTTGAATGCAGCAGCCGTTGTCAGCAAATTTATGGAGTCAAAAGCACTGTTTTGGAGCACAGCTTTTTTTTTGTTTGTTTTGCATTGCTGTCATTGTTGAAGGTCCACACTGACTTCCCTGTGATGGGTATCCATGTTCATCGTCTGCTAGGTGTTTGGTAGCTTATCCGCCTATTACATTTTACGGCTCCTCAGAACAATGACAAATAGGCTAGTCATTCCTTGAAGCTCAGAACGCTGCGGGAGCTTCCGGTCACTTTGAAAAGGCCTTCCCAGGTCAGTTATTTCTGTCACCGCTACGAGAGCCGGCAACAGGGATTTTCTATCAGATTCAGCGAGTCATTCATCACTTATCACAATGAACCTCTTTCAACTTCTTTCTTTCAAAGTAAATTAGATCAACTGTGGTTCTAAAGAATGTTACAAATTCAGGTTAATGAGTTTGTTGATCTGAATCTTTTTTTTTTTTAATCAGCAGATCAGCATGCAAGAGAAATGGAGGAAGAGATTGACAGGAAAGCCAGAGTTCTATGGGACTACCTCAGTCTCAATCAGCCATTGGAGAAGGTAGGCTAGTAGAGAATATCAGTTGAACAATATAATGTGGGTTTTATTTTGTATAATTAGATGTAGGCCTACCCTTGTCATGAAATTGAAATTGTAGCCAGGCCTACAAACCTCTTTACAAAAGTGAGATTTGGTTTGAGGACCATTTCTTTTTTTAAAGAGGAATTTACAGTAAAACTCAGGTAGGCTATGGTATGCCCTTAATGCACTCAGAATGTGTGTTCACAAATGAGTTAATGTACACTGGTGAAAATAAGTGTTTAACACGTCAACATTTTTTAAAATAAAAGTATTTTATCGATTGGACCACAGACATAAAATCTTGACCAGACACAGGCATTAACCTAAGAAATCTACACATGTAAAAAAGCAGAATTCTAAAGCCCCAAAATATTGTTAGCCTATGTGTAATAAAGTATCAATGTGTTGAAGAGCAGAGAAGTACTGAAAGGCCAATGCTGATACAATTTGTATTCAAAGCCGAAATATATATACATACTTAAGTCAAATGGCAGGGGGAAAAGTAGGCTATTGAACATATCAAGAAAAAGGTGAAAACCAAGGCCAGAAAAGGCAAGGAACAAGCTGTAGTTTGAAGATAATTCTGCTTCCTATCGGTGCATAATAATATCAGCAAATTTAGTAAATTTTTATGGGCTACAAAAAGGCTTGTCAATACCCATGTGTGGCACAGATATGTTTCATGGCGGAGCTCTCCCAAGACATCTAGAAGACTACAACCTTATTGTTACAAATGAGTATTAATCCAGCAGTTCAAAATCTGTGCTTCCTCCAGTAAGTACCGTAGGATCTATTATCTGCACGATGGTAGAGTATCACTGTATAACTCACCGAGTCACTGAAAAAAAAAAAATGCTGACACATTAAACACATTTTTTTACTGCTGTACTGTAGAAAATATCTTAAATTACTTGAAGGCAAGCAAGGACTGTTGAGGTTCCAACCAAAGTTTATAGGTCTTACAAGTCATATGTTTCAGCCCCTTCTTTCCCTAAGTCTCACTGCCTGTTGTACACCTCAGAGTGATGTGATCATTGGACTCGGCTGTCACGATACGCGAGTGGCTGAGAGATCAGTCGAGCTCTTCCTGGAGGGGTTTGCCCCGTGGCTGCTCTTCACTGGTAATCTTGGCAATCAGACTGCAGGTGAGATCCAGCCGCTGCAATAAATCTGCTTTATTATGTGCTGGTGCTTTGCCTATTTCATCCAGATGTTTATTTAAGGCACATGGCACTAAAATGTCTGCCATGCTCTTTTATCGTCTTATCTACTGTAAGCCCAAAGGAGCATCTTGTAACTGCTCCTTTTCACACATGTTGGACCCATGCGTGTGGATGCGTGTGTGTGTGTCCACCAGGTGTGTGGACACGGCCCGAGGCAGAGGTGTTCCTGGACATTGCTTGCAGAATGGGAGTCCCCCGCAGTAGCATCCTTCTGGAGACAGCCGCCACCAACACAGGAGAGAATATACGCTTCTCCTACCAGGTCCTGAAGGACAACAATGTGCCAGGTATATGCCTGTTATTCCAAAGTGCTGCCTTTATTCTCTGCTCTGCCTGATGTAGTTGTATCACTTGGTGATGGCTAGGGGGCAGTGCAAGACAGTTTTTCCCCCCCAGTTATATACTGTAGACTGGTACCTATTCTATGGCTTTTGTTTATTATGTACATTTTCAAAAGTGGTCTTTTTTTCTCAGAAATCCCAATTTACAAAACTAGGCTACACAAAGTACAAAAAAGAGAGGATCCTCTGCTGCTCTCTCCTTATTGTTGCTAACCACATAACGCTACTCTTCTAAATGAATGGGCAACACACAGTTTCCCCACTCCAACGGATTGAGATTTAGGTCATTATTTAAGGATTTTGGTTAAGTTACTTCCAGAGAGGTTTGTGACATACGGGTGTGTCAGAGACCTGTGGATGCATGCAGCAAACCTTGTTTTCTGTACTCTCATATTTGTACTGTAAGTGGAGGCCCCACCCAGTCAGGTAGGGCTGGCAGCCACAGTGGCTGGGTAGATGCTTGAAGTGATTAGATACAGTCTGCCGGAGGTTCTTCCACAGGCTGTCTCATTAATCTTCATTTGTCTTTCTCCATTGTCCCATCCTTCCCTGGCAGTGAGCAAGCTGATTCTGGTGCAACAGCCTTTCATGGAGCGAAGAGTCATGGCCACCTTTCACCGCCAGTGGCCCGGGCAAAATGAGCACACTCACATCATCGTCACCTCTCCTCGCGTAGACATGGCCGTATATCCCAATGCCAGTGTGGGCAGCAAGCATGACCTTATCTGCTACATGCTAGGTACTTACCTCCATCTGCTACAGTACTTGCGGTATTTCGGTAACACTTTATTTAAAGGGGTCTGCATGGTGTCACACAAGCCTGTTATAAACATGGCATGACGTGTATCATGAACATGATGATGCCTCATTCTTGTTTATGACTGTTGTCATTAAGTCATGTGAATTACTGCACATTCCATGCACTAAGGAAATTCAGTGTGCTTCAGATACAGTCATTTGAAAGGAAAATAAAATTGCACTAGATAGGCTGTTGCAGTTCATATTTCATAAAGATGAGAAAGGAAATGGGCACATACATAAACAAAAGGAATAAGAAGCCATTTGAATGAAGTAGAATTAGTAAAATAAAATACATTAAATAGATAAAAAGACTGTGCATATTGCATAGCTATTGGGCTGTTGTCTGTGAAGTGTCAGATATACATACTGTATCTGTGCCATCAGGACATCCATATACAACTAGGGTCAATAACCCTGTTTAGATTTGGATTTAAAATGTGTCTTGGCTGGTCTAATCACAAGCACTTCCTAAAAAAACATGTGTAAACAACTACCAAGATGTACTGTGATATGATCTGTAAAACTGCATGCGGAGGATGGCATCATTTCAGTAGTAGGAGTAGGCCTAGGCAACTTCAATTCAATTATTTCAGTTATGAGTAGATCTTTGACAGGTCTGTACTTGTTAATACAGAGGCATTTGGGAAGTCTTTTTTTTTTCAAAAGTGGCTCAATATTTGGTAGGTTCAGGAACTGAACGTTAACATGGAGAGTTCCATGTCTTTCCAGGTATGAATTGCTGAGAAAGACATAAAGCACTACTTATACCGATAGGGCGAAATGCGCGCTTTACAAAAAAGCAGTGTGGAGACCGTATTACTTATCCGGCAAACGTTTACAATCTGCACTGCACCTTTGGTCATAATGCAAGATCATATTTAGGAGAAGGAGTCCTCATCGCCAAAAAAGTGTAAAAGAGGATTAAAAAGACAACGGGACTGGCGAATCAAGAAAACAAGGCTATATGGGGTGGCACAGGTGGAAAATGTGGAAAAGCGGTAGCCTAATGACAGAAGGGATGCTCAACTTTCTTGATTTATTCTCGACATGCTACAGTGGCCTTACAAATTTTCCAGTGCAGTGTTTTGTGAGTACATAACCTATTTATGCTCCTGTAGAAGTTTGGTAAGATTACATGCATTTTTAGAGGTGTATTTTACGAGCTACATAACATGTGCCAATAGTGGCTGTATCAAAGCATTCATCAAGCTCGGCTATCTCCGTCAATGTTCGACCAAGGTAAACAAATCCTCGGATGGGGTATGTGAATGGACTTCATAGTGCATAGCGCTTTAGTAAAATTTACTCCGAACCTACAAGTGCCGTTTTCACGATTTGAGACTTATTTCAGGGACAGAATAACGTTACTTACTCAGCCGTTTCACTTTCCAGTGAAGTCAGAAGTACTTTTGTTATCACCATCCGGGGTCTGTATATTCATGAAATTCCCGAAACAGCAAGTGATGATGTCATCACGTAGCTCTGCCAATCATGTTACTTCCTGAACTCAACTGGCTTGTTTAGCTAATAGCTGCTAATAGACAGGCGATAGCAAAGTACTCCTGACTGAAATGGGAATAGCACTACGGTATCATAACAAACATCTGAGAAATGAACGCATTTACTGGCTTTATTTCGGTGCCCTGACGACTCCATTACATGGATAGGTTAGAATTCCAATAACTCTGCAAAGACGTGACTTCACTGGAAAGTGAAACAGCTAACTAAGTAAAGTTATTTTGTCCCTGAAATAAGTCTCAAATTGTGAAAACGGCACTTAGGCTAATTCATTACGTTGGAAGCATAGCAGTAGCCTAAAGTTAAACCTCGTTTGTGGATAGTAACGTTACTAGGCCTACTGTAGAGTAGCCTACAAGTGGTAATTTGGCCTTATGTCTGCCACGAAGGTGTAATCATTATCTCTGGAGAGATATTTTGTCCATTCTATATTGCTCGTGAATGCAATCGCAGTGTGTTGACGACCACCTGTGAATGGGGGATGGATTGGCTATTGCATAGGCTACCGCAGAGCCCTATATCTCTGGGCTACCGTAGGTTGCAACACACATTTAAAAACGCATGGCGCTAGAGAGCGAATGCAAAATCAAATGTAACCACTAGATGGATAGATCAACTGATTGGTTATGGCAACATTCTGTTTCACTTTTCCCTAGCAGCGGTCTGTTATCGGTCCGTTATCGAGAAATATCAGACTGTAGAACGTTGTGAAGTCCCATTGAAGTGAATGGAGTGAATGGAGCATTCTACAGCATTATGAAAAGCCTTGTAATAATTGAAGACACTGAACTATTCTCTGAAGTTTACACCAATAATGATCTCTTTATGCTATTCTCTTATGGCAACTAATGTCTTTTGTTTAAGGTGTCCTTGAGCGAGTCCGAGACTATCCAAAGAGGGGGTTCCAGATTGAGCAGGATATCTCCCCAGAGGCCATGCAAGCATACAAGTG
>JASCQY010000173.1:5761010-5771107 GCA_030264315.1 Sardinella tawilis
TGTGTGTGTGTGTGTGTGTGTGTGTGTGTGTGTGTGTGTGTGTGTGTGTGTGTGTGTGTGCGTGCGTGTGTGTTGTGCATGTGTGTGTGTTGTGCATGTGTGTGTGCATGTGCGCGCATTCATCCCTTTCACAGTGAGTAAGGCGAGTGGGCGATAGCAGCAACTGGTCTGCTTATGTGCCGTTGCATAGCAGACATGCTCCTCACTGCTAGATATTACTCATTTCCTCAGTCTTGTGTACAAGCACACTCAAGTGAGCACTCACAATCACGTACACACACACACACACACATGCTCACACTCGTACACTCATACATACACGCACACAAACTGTCACACACAGACTCGCAGCTTTGCTGTGTTGTGATTCTTAGATTTGGTTGGGGACCCTTTGCGCGCAAAGACTTGACTTACTTTGTGGATGGTTCTTGTTTTTCTGGCATTGGATAACTGCTGTGTGTGGTAGTGGAGTATCCATCCGCTGATCAAAGACAAGGTCAGTCACTTGAGGGCATTTCAGCTTGCTTGGGGCAAAACTGCTTCTCCTTTTTTTTTGAGGCTCTGCTTTGTCTGCTGAGTTAACAAGTCAGTGTTGTTTTTTATACTGAGTGTCTGCTCAAACGTCTTGATTTCAGACAAGCTTTTTTTTTTAAATTTCAGACAAGCTTTTTGTGTGTAAGTCAGTATGTTCATTGTTACTGAAAATACAGGATATTTTGAACATTTGAGATTTCAGTCCTCAAGTCACATTGTCGTCTTGCTGGTTTAAGTGTGCTTTTCATGGTATAGCCGTGGCTCAATGAGAGCCTTTTTCTGCTATACTCTGTGACTTATATAGCCTGACTTTGTTATATTTGCTTTGTTATTTTTTTCCCTAAAGAATCTCTTGTACAAAAGTGTTTGTGCGTGTGTCAGGTGAAATGACTCAGTTGGATTGCAGCCTCCTACGGCTCCCTGAAATACTTTCTTTTGTGCACTTGTTCGAATCAGCCAGTTTTCTGCTTCAATCAAAGCTCAATTGTTCTGTTTGATCTGCCATTCAAACCTGTCTAGTCTGATCCAACACCCCCATCATTACTGAATTTTGATGCCAGTCCTTCCTTGGCATCAATAAAAGCATAGACTTAGTAACAGCTTGTGGGGAAAAAAAATGCAAACTGCTGTTAGGGATGTGTTTGTTAATATTTATTTATCTCTCTTTTGGCTCACAGCATCATTTTTTCAAGTTCTTTGTTTGTGTGTTCATTGATGGTGAATTGGCTCAGCTGGAAAGCCCCGGCATTGTGCTGTGTCAATGAAGCCGCTTGTGAATGGTTCTCTCTCTCTCTCTCTCTCTCTCTCTCTCTCTCTCTCTCCCTCCCCCATCACCGGTACCCGCCCCACTGCTATGAGAATGCCACCAGCTCTTATACGGATGTACCATGCCCCAACCGTAACAGTACCACCACCACCACTGTATCACTACCGCCCAACCATCCCTGCTGCTCTGCCCATTCGCTTTGGCACACGCTGCCAAGTGCAGAGCACTTGATAGTGGTGGCGAGATCAATGGCGATTCAATTGAAGGCCGACAGACAGTGGCAGCAGCGCTGATTGCTTAAAACACATTTGGGAGGGGAACCGGTGAAGAAGTTTCTCTAGGGGCTAGTTGAGTTGAGTGGAGTTTGAAAGAAGAGAAAAAAAAAAACAAGCCTGGTTGGTTTGACAGGAACAGCAAGAGCAGCAAGAGCGGTGGCACCATCCTGACCTCTCGCGTTACACAAACGTATCGATCCCTTCAGGGGAGAATGGCAGCCGCTGAGAGCAGGGCGCCCGAGCGCCGCTTTTGTGCGGAAACTTTCAGAGTCATAACCTCTGTGACGCTCGATGCTGCACGGTCAGCACTGGTCACCGCGCGGCATGCCGGCGGCGACGTCTGACAGAGATCACCTTGGCGGAGATCGGTCCTTGGGTCCCTGCTGCCATGGGTGGCTAGGGATGAGGCGCTCACTGTGAGCGGGCTCTCTTGCCTCCGCGGATCACCTTGTCTGGAGGCATCGATCGGGCGAAGAGCACCGCAAAGACCAGACAGTGAGTGAAACCAGAGATACAGAAGTGAGAGTTCTTTACAGTGAGCCGGGCTCGGGCTTTAGAGAGACGCTAGTGAAAAGGGGCGACAGCGTGAGTGTCTCTGTGCGGCATTCCTGCCATTCAAACAGCACTGGAAGGCTTGTCTGTCTGTGGTTGCTCAGACTCTTCCCACGTGCACGTCCAACTCCTTTGCTCTTTGTCTTTGAGTGGTATTTATTTATTTATTTCAAAAGTTGCCAAGATGCTGTCTGGAGGTCAGTTCAGGACCAAGCAAAACCTCGCTTCCTTTTTTTTTTTTTTTTTTTTTTCCTTCAAAAGTCCAACCATTTGCCTCCACAAGCAAGTATCAAATGAATAGAGGATTGATTCATTTTCAGAGTGCATTTCCTTGTACAAAATCACTTTTCATGAACAGCAGACTATATAAAAAAAGGGGAAGAAAACGGCGAAGGATGAAAAACCGCCAGTATCCCTGCGTAACCTCCCTCCCCCTTGCACAAGAGTGGAGTGAGGATGTATGGACTTAGTTTCCATAGCGACGGCTGCTAGGTGGCAGGGTTCAGTAGGGGCAGACGAAACGTTCGACTGAAGCACTGAAAAGGACCAGATGTGCCGGCGGCACTGTGCAGTCACATCAAAGTGTCTCATTTAGCGCATTCGGAGCATTTAAAGGCGCTCTGGAGAAGACTCCCCCACACTCCACAGTGAATGAAACAAGGGTGCTTAACTACAAGCTACACCCTCTCCACAGCCTCCCTCCCTCCCTTCTCTTCCCTTCCCTCTCTCTCTCTCTCTCTCTCCCTCTCTCTCTCCCTCTTCCCCTCTCTCTCTTCCATCCCCTGCTGCCTTGAATCCCCTTCAGGCTCAGTGCGCATCTCTGCCACTATACCACCACCACCATCATCATTTCCCTCTGCCCACGCCACCGACTCTCAGTGCGGATGGTGCTTTCGCCATGGGGGTGTGAGTGTTGGCTGTGAGGGAGAGGGGAGGGATGGGGGGATGAGAAGGAGGGAGGGAGGGAAAGGAGGTAAGGGGGGGGTAAAAAAAAGGAAGAAGTGACCGGCACGTTCCGTCGCTAGGGGAGTGTTGATTGGCAGTGGAACCCCCGGAGTGTGGGCAGGGGGCCACTGAGTTCTTTAAGTTGGGGGTGGCGAGGGTGGCGGTTCTATAGGAGGTGGCTACGGAGCCAATGTGTTTCCCGATATAGCTGAACAAGCAAGCGCACATTTTTGCTCTTCAAAGAGCCGCCTGATAACCTCCCGCTGTGCCTCTTGTGTGCGCGTGTGGGTGAATCTCTTTATGTTTGTGTATGCGTGTGTGTGGGCTCTACTTGTTCACCCATGCATGGGCTCATCTGTGGATTCTGTATGCGTGTGTGTGTGTGTGTGTTTGTGTGTGAATGAGAGTGTGCCTGTGCACTGTACTCCTCTGTGTGTGTGTGTGTGTGAGTGTCATTAGATCGGTAATGCACGCCCATTCCACCTCACACCAGTAATACAAGAGGTTTTATATTTAGAACGCATCACAATTTTCGAGGGCTTGACAGCCGCCAACTGGCCCTTGTTTTCTCACAGCTTAAGAGCTCACGGATGCAGCGCTGTCAGACTCCAGCAGGCAGCAGGGCTCTCTGAGTAGACCAGGAGAAAAGACAGACTGTGAGAAAAAGAGAGAGAGATGGAGAGAGAGATGGGGAGAGAGAGAGAGAGAGAGAGAGAGAGTGAGCAGGAACTCCTCGTGTGGCTCCTTACACCTCTATGTGCCAGCACAGGTGCTTCCTCGCCTGGTGATTGCTGTGCAGATGAGCCTCAGAGTCTTAAATATTCAAATTCATTCACACCAACAAAAAGTGCTAACGTTTCCCCAACGTTTCCCTCACATCCTGTTTCCTTCTCCTTCCACTCCCTTCTCATCTTGCACCTCACCCGCTTTACTGTTTTTTTTTTTGTCTTTTCCGTATGGCGCCCTCCTCACCATCTCTGCATTGCTGCAACGCTTACTGTACCTTCTTTAAACCTATACACTGACGCAATCAGTCTTACTATTCTTATTGCCTCCACCAAGGAGGTTACGTTTTCACCAGCATTTGATATCTGACAAGATATCAAGATGTATAATGTAGGTATGAGGACAAGGAACCGGTGATTAAATTGTGGTGGTGATCCCGTCTGGGATTTGGATTATATGGTCCTTTTATCTAGTGGCCCTTAGACGAAACACACACAAGGAAAACTGATCAAGATATGACTATCACTACCATCATCATGAGTTTAAAGTGATAGTCCCGAGTCATTCCAGTCTTAGCCCTATTGTACAAGCTTGCCAAGTGCTGTCAGAAGGAGAACGAGAGAATTTTGTCTGTGGTCTGTCTCCATGTTGTTCCAAAATCTTTCGTTCTCCTTCTTACTCAAGCTCATAGAACAGCAGCACTAGGATTGGAATTACTCTGAACTGGATCGTTTTAATCTCCCACCCGCTTTAATTGTATGACTGTCTCTTCTCCCTTCACCTCATCCTCTCTGCAGCATCTCCCATGTCATCTGTCCCACTCACATGATTATCTTTGATAGTTTATACTGCATCTCTGCCATCACTGGATGTTTCTGGAAGTTTCTAATTTTCTTACATTGTTTGTATATTGTCTTATACTGTCTTTTTCTTCTTCTTCCTGTCCCTTCTCCATCTTCAGTGTTTTTTTCTTGGTCCTCATGACTGTTTCAGTGTATATAATGCAGTCTGTATGTGTGACTCTACCTGTTTCTCTGTGTGTGTGTGTGTGTGTGTGTGTGTGTAGGTGAGCAGACGTTTGGTGCGCGGTGTGCTGTGAGGAGCGCGTGATGCTGTGCTGCAGAAAGGCGGCGTCCCTCTCTCTGGTCCCGTCATTCTCCCCCGAAGCCCATGTGACCTAATCTCGGGGCCACACAGGCCAGGGGGGTGCCCCATGAATCCCACCCCAGACCGCGGCAAGGAGTGCCTCCCCCCGAAGAAGCGGGAGTCCCGGCAGGGCTCCTCGGAGCAACAGCGCCCCTCGCTGGAGGACGACTTCAAGCCCCCGGCGCCGCTGCGGCCCCGGGCCCTGGCAGGGAGGCAGTCGGAGGGCAGGGAGAGTGGCGGCGATGCCCCTCCTCTCCACTACGACAAAGATCTGCCCCCTCCTCCTCCTCCGCCACCCCCACCTCCACCACCGGCCCCTCTGCAACCCCTTCCCCTCTCCCTCCAGTGGCACATGTCCTACTCGCCCTCGGCCTCCCACCCCTTCCTCTCCGGCGAGCGGCACAGCGCCATCTCGCCCTCCTGGAGGGACAGCCGGGTGCTGGACGTGGTGGACCCCGCCATCCCTCACCACTCGCGCTGGCTGAGAGGGGAGGTCCCCCCGCTGAGCCTCCAGCCGCCCCTGCCCCTGCCCCCTTACAAGAGCCACTATGCCTCAGAGCGGGACGCCTGGTCCTACTTCGGTCCCGGCCGCAGGGACTACAGCAGCCCTTCCTACTTTTCGCCGGCGCACCACCTCTTCGCCCAGCCCGCGCCGCCCTACGCCGCCGAGAGCTTCTCCGAGCGGCTCCGCTACCCGAGCCGGAGGCCCAACGGCCTGGACGGCCTTGAGGGTCGGCAAAGCTCCATGGAGAGAGCGCCCTCCGCGGGAGAGAGCGGCGCCGCCGACGGACGCTCCAGGCTCTCGGAGGCGTTTCACACCAACGGGAGGAAGCGACACCCGGAGGAC
This sequence comes from Sardinella tawilis, assembly GCA_030264315.1. Classification (NCBI taxonomy): domain Eukaryota; kingdom Metazoa; phylum Chordata; class Actinopteri; order Clupeiformes; family Clupeidae; genus Sardinella; species Sardinella tawilis. The sequence continues at coordinate 5,766,802 of JASCQY010000173.1, forward strand.
ACGGCGGGCTCGGCAGTGCAGGCGAGAGTAACGCTCTCCTCGCGAGAGGGCCCTAACGCACGTAACCCCCCGCAGGACCGGGACAGGGACAGGGACCGAGAGCGAGACAGAGACAGAGACAGAGACAGACAGAGGGACAGGGAGAGAGAACGAGAGCGAGACCGGGAGAGAGAGCGAGAAAGAGAAAGAGACCGAGACAGAGACCTCCAAAGGACACCCAAAGCCCCCCACCTCCCTGAATCACGGACAGCCAAGGTGGAGCCCCCGGGGCTGGGCGCCATCCAGGGCGCGGGGGCTCAGATCTACTACGCCCTGGGCTCCGTCTACCCATCCCTCCAGCAGCAGTCACCCTCGTTCGCCTACCCGGCCCACCTGAGCTCGGTGGGCACGCCGCCCTACACGCCCCCCCACAGCAAGAGGAACTCCCAGCTCTCTCCCCTGGGCTCGCAGCACGTGCAGCACAACAGCCACAGCGGGGCCCAGACCGAGCTCGAGCGCAACGAGGAGCTCGCCTCGCCCCCGAGCCCCAGCCCCTACCGTGAGCGTGAGCGCGAACGCGCCTCTCACGGCGTCCACGCCGATCCGCACCTCCACCCCGCCGCCGCTGCAGTCCTACCTCATTTCGCCAAGGGGTCCCTGATCGAGCTGGCCGGGGGCCGCCTGAAGCGCGTGGAGGAGCTGCGCACCGAGGACTTCCTGCGCAGCGCCGACACCTCGCCCGAGTTCCACCTGAGCTGTTGCACCGTGCTGCACATTCTGCCCGGCCCCACGCACGGCTTCAGCCAACTGCAGGTCCTGCTGGCCGACCGCAACACTCAGGTCAGTCCACCAGGGGGCGATCAGCATTGCTGTAGCACCCAACAAAATCAGAATCACTTTCACATTTCACATGTGGCTGAGCGAGTGAGCAGCACACTCAAGGAAATGAGCTAATTAGCTTTAGCTCGTATTGTCGGTCTAGTAGAGCCAATAATGGCTGAATCTCAATGTCTCCCATAAGCCCCTAGCCCTGAACCCTCCTAGACTTACAGAAACTGCCATGAATCGACTTAGTGTTTGGCATGACGCATGGCAATCATTAAGCAGTTCAATCTCAGGGTTAAGCCTTAGTTGCTGAAGTGTGAATGCTGTGATTTGATTTAGCAAAATAGGAAATTCTCTTCCATTTCCAAACTAAAGTTCTTCCTCTTCCATATCCTCCACTACAGTATACTGTATGTTTGTTGAAATCACTTTTTCATTTTTGTCTCCCATGTGTCATTTCTCATAGCTACTGTAGTCAGTGCCCTCACAGTTTGAATGACACATGTATAGAAACCCTCTTTCACTACTTTACACAACTGGCTAAGAGTTTTATCTGCTTTGACCTTCTCAGTTAAGAACAAACAAGTGACCTGGTAATGCAGCGCACAGAGCAAATCACCCTTGTGTAGCGCTTTGTTCAAAAGCTTACTACTGTATGTGTTGTTTGGTAAATCTGTTGTTCTGTTGTGTTTTGGCTTAGCGGATTAATAGTCTCCATTACGGCATCTGAGTGCGAGAGGTTGGTTTGTGGGACGGCCTCTTCACCACTGCTTTGTTGTTTCCTCGGCAGGAGTTACTCACAGTCTTAGTGGAGTATCCATTCTTTGTGCGCGACCGAGGCTGGTCTTCGTGCTGCCCGCAGAGAACCGGCCAGCTCTACGGCCTCGCCTGCCGCCAGCTGAGCGCCGGGGACGTGTGCCTGGCACTGACCCCCGTCCCCACGCCTCCCGGCTCCGGCTCCGGCTCCATGCTGGGCCCGCCGCCGCCCCGCTCTCGCTCGGGCTCCAGGGCGGCCCGCGCGCACCACGCCCAGGCCTCGGGCAGCGCGGTGGCCGAGTCCAGCCCAGGATCAGAGACGATGCCTCCGCCGCCTCCTCCTCCTCCTCTTCCGCTTCTTCCTCCTCCTCCTCCTCCTCCTCCGCCTGCGACTCCCTCCACCGCTAGCACCGCCACAACCACCACCACCACCACCAACACCGGCACGGCCTCCCATAGCGGAGAGGGGAGTCAGGAGGAGCAAGGGGAGCCACGGCCTCGCAAGAGACGCTGGTCGGCCCCCGAGCTCCCCGGCCACGAGGGAGAGCAGGAGGTGGACAGTGAGGACAGGGGCAGGACGCCCCCAGATTTACCTCAAGGCTCCAAACAGGAGAAACCGCAGTAAAAGCTTCACAGGCTTCCTCCTCTACCGACCACCCTTCCTGACACACACACACACATAAACATGTCCACAAACACACGCACACACACATGGCCTCCTCACAGCCCAAAGTGTGGTGTCCAATCCAGCGCCACCAGCCCAATGCACTCAATGTATCTGGCCGACTGAGCAGGAAGCGGGGTGGTGGCGCCGGAGGTTTCAGGTAACTCAACATTGCTATATGGCCATCCTCCAGTCAGCCCGCGTGAGAAAAGCCATGAAAACCAAGCCCACCTCCTCTAGGGTTTTTCAAGGTGGGGGAGGGGGGGGGGAGGGGGTGCAGGGTGGGGGAGTCCGAAGACGGAGGGAAGGAGTTGTATATTTCCGTGACAGAGAGGGTAAACGATGGGAGGGCGCCACGCTAGAAAATCCCAAAATGCACAAAAAGAGACAATTCAGTGAGACAATCAAATTCACCTGTCTGTGTCGCCACGCGTTTACTCCGATGATGTAGTAATGGTCGTTCCACGCTCACTGACAGTGTTTTCTGCAGGGTATCTATTTTCAAACAGTATTATTGAAGTTAATAACATTGGAGAGAGAAATGAAATATATAAATATATAAATATTACATATTACAGGTGTTACATAAATATGCTAAAGAATAAAAAAAAAGTCTAAATGAGTCAGTTGTTACTTTCGTACTGAAATTTAATTTTAACGCTTCTGAGCCTAATTCTGGCCGCGTGTCTGGGCGGACGAGGTGAATGTATCAGCAACCTTTAGCCTTTTTTCTCAGTGTGGGTCAACGCTCTCTTTCGCAAACAGCATTATTCTCCGGTCTGGGTTCTTTCATTCTTTTAAACTGTTAAAGGGAAAAGACACTACTGGAAAACTTGGAAGAGAAATGCCTCACACTCATCAGAGCTAGGGTGCAAATATCAGCCATACACCCCCCCCCTCCAAATCCCACACACCTTCACCCACGTCAGGTGTTTTTTCTTCCGCTTGCGATGCCGTGAGAAGTTTGAGAACAAGAGCGTAAAACGGTGCTAATGACAAGTTGGAATGCAGAGCTTTGTGAATAGAGCAGACCCCGCTGTGTGCTTCTCTTTTGTCTTTATGTTCATGTATGACCGAGCGCAGGGAGAAAAAAAAAAAAACAAAGGAAAGTATTCTGAACTCAGATACGGGTATCTCTTCTTGATCAAGCACACTCTTTCACTTTAGTTTTTTTTTTGTTTTGTTTTGTTTCATTTTGTTTTGTTTTCTGTTGTTGTTGTTTTTCAAAAATACTGTTGTTACTATTTTCTTTGTAAATGTTATAGCTATAAAATTGTATATTTTTAAAATTGTGAAACTGTCTACAATGTTCGCTAGAGATTAAAAAAGCTTTATAGATTTACCTTGAATTACCACTGTTTTTTTTACATCCTTACATCGGACGAGTGTGCAGCACACAGGAGCAAGAAAAAAGATAAGTGAGCGAGCTGATTACATAAGCCTGTATTCAATGTATCACAGTAACAACACCAATGACTGTTTCTGCTAAGGCTTTAAATGATAGCCTGTGAAGTACTGGGTAAGGAGTAGGTAAGAACAACATAAAAAGTATCAAGGGATAAATCATAGAGTACTTACTGCATAAGTAGGCTGGAATAACAAACTATGAATGTTATCTGCTTAATCTGTCCAATTTGCCTTCCATGATGCAGGAATTAATTTTACCCGTGGGCTTATTTTAATACCCCATTTCACCCTGCCTATAGGTTACGTTTACTCAACATATTTTGATGAATCGATGAACAGCCCAACCATTAGATAGCCTTAACTTTTAATAGTTTCAGGAGAGCTATTATACAATGACCACAGATGCACCGAATCGCTGAGCAGCATAGCACTCTCTACGCTTCATCCTCACAACTTGCCTGATTCTTACTTTGTAATTATGCAAACATTACACACAAGGTCCTTATCACTCTTTGTTATGTTGTTCTTACCTACTCTTTACCCAGTAAATCACAGGCGTGATTTAAAGCGTTACTCTACATCTTCACAAAAGGATATACTAACGTGAAAGAAGCTGAATTTTCCCAGGCAAACATTAGATTCAAACAATAAGTAATTAATAAGTATTAAAAAATT
>JASCQY010000173.1:5891730-5904900 GCA_030264315.1 Sardinella tawilis
ATAAACACTGAATTTATTTTAAGGCTTTTAACACATCTCAACCAGGGGTGCCAATAATTATGGAGGGCACTGTAGATAGGCACTGATAGACATTTGAAAAGGTCCCTAAGTAAAGACAAAAAAGTCTTCCCATTATGTTGCATTTGTTTCTGGTCCGTACCTTAGCCTTTCGCTTCTCTTGCCTGATAACCTTGTTCTTGGCGTCTTCCTTGCGCTTGAGTCTTTCCTAAAACAGAGACAAACAGGTCAAGAGTTAATTCTCTACATAGATGGCCCATAGTTGAGCCACATGTGACACAAATACAAGAGGATGTATGTTGACTGTACCTTTCTCTTCATTTTTTTCTTGATCTTCACCAGTTTCTCTTTCTCTTCATCAGTGAGTACTTCTGCAATCGCACAAAAAGTACATCATAGTACATTTCACATAAATAATCTAAACATCCAAAAATTGTGGACATTCACTTAAAATACTTGAAGCATCCCAAATTAAACCATGATCTTCAATAATTGTTTTCTGAATTCTTCGAGTTCTGAGTTTCTATGATGCTTTGAAATGAAGTTTTCCCATACTGTATATCTGTTATATGTGTTGCAGAGGGACGGAGCCCCATCTGTCTACCACACCAGCCTAACTGCAGACATGTGTGCTCTCATTTTTGTTTGACTTGACCTTCTCACATGCTATGCATGATGGGACTAGAACAGTGTCACTGTCATTTCAGAGTTGTATTACCATTTACCTACAAGTATTTCATCAGTTCTGATAAAAAAAAGCAACATGTCATCATGAGGGGCAAGAACCAAATCAGTGTTAATGCTACTCAGTGGTGGCCTACAGACTCCGCCCCTTTCTGTTCCTCACCCTTGGCCTGCAGCCTCTTCAGCGTCCTGGCGTCCACCTTGCTCAGCAGGTCCACTGCGTTGGTCTTGGGCGGTCTGCCAGGCCGGCGGCCGGGGGTCCCTTTGGCTCGTCTGACCCTGGCGCGTGGCTTCTCCTTGTCTGGGTTGGGTGGGCGACCACGTCTGCCAGTGATGGCCATGATCATGGAGGGCACTTCCTCATTGGCCAGCAGGAACCACTGCATCCCCTGCACAGCCAATCAAACAAACAGATCACAACCTGAACCAGATTCAGCTGCAGAAGGGCCCTAAACAAATACATTGCAGATGGAGATATGAATGACAATACTCATAATAATAATAATAATAATAATAATAATAATAATAATAATTTAATAATAATAACATGAATATCCAATATTAACAAACAAACGCTGGAACCTACGCCATGAGTTGCAACATCAGTGACCAATTGTCATCTTGACATCATGACGAGCTTAGACAAATTCCGCTGTACAAGTCAATGAAATACACTCTCCGCTATTGCCTCACTGACCTCAGGCGTCTCGCGCTCCTCGTAGAAGTCTCCCACAGGCATGCGTGGGCTGAAGCTGAAGTGCTCTCTGGTCACAGCCCCACACTCATGCCTCCGCAGGTACTGCAGAGAGAGAGAGGGAGAGAGAGAGAGAGAGAGAGAGAGAGAGAGAGAGAAGCCTTATTTGTGAAGCCTTATTTATTTTATTTTTATGTAAAATGTATTTATGCAAAAACATTAGTTTTTATAGCAAGCAGTCTGTGATGCAGAGGCACTCAACAGGGCTCTTGAGTGTGTCAGGGCGTATGAGACAGTTGAAAAACTGGAACCGCTGTCCTAACCAATGCTGAATGTCATGTCCACTGATTAAGTGAATGATGGACACATATACATTTTATCACTAATTCTGGGATCACTGGAGTGAGAAATGCACTATCTAGGTGTAGGAGACCCAAAACAGGACAATGTTTTTGCGGCATCTCTAACCTTGATGATTTCAGGGAATTGTTTCATCCTCCTCCCACAGGGACTGTAGTACCAGGTCTCTCCCTTCAGACGGTCTTCATGCTTCTTGACACGAACCTCCCTCCTCCACCTAAGACACGCACACACACACACACACACACACACACACACACACAGGAGAAGATCGCCAGTCAGCATCTCGCAGATCACAGTGCCATCCGCAGTGGAGCTCCACTGCACTTAATTCAGCAGAGTGACGGACGAAGCCTCAGGTAGAAAGCGCTGAGATCAGCACAGAGGCAAGCTCAGGACTCCGGAGGAATCACAACAGCAATAGGTGGAGCAGAAACACTAGTGCTTGAGGAGAGATGGAGGAAGTGTGTGTGTATGTGTGTGTGTGTGTGTGTGTGTGTGTGTGTGTGTGAGTAGGGGCTCTCCCTCGAAGCGCTTCTAATTCAGAAACTCAAGGCACTTACCCGTGCAGAAGAGGGAAGTGAACCTGTTCCTCGGTGGCAATCCTCCTCTTTGGAGTTTCTCCTGCAGGCCAAAAACAAGGACCAGTAAATACAATGTACAATAACAAAAAAACACTGCACTGTGTGTGTGTGTGTGCAGGAATCTAATCATTCTGATAAACTGTACCTGCAGTGGAGCCCTCTCCGTCATCGTCATTGTCCTGCTCAGCCTTGTCCGCTTTGGGCTCCTTGGGCTCAGCCTTGGCTGCTTTGGCTGCTTTGGAGGTTTTGGCGGCTCCGTCCTTCACCTTGGGCTCCCTGGGCTTGCGGGGCTTCTTGGGCTTGGCCGCCGGCGTCTGAGCGCTGGGGTCCTGGCCTGGCTCTCCGTCCGTCTTCGGAGGGGCGGTTGCCGTGGCGCCCGCAGGCTGTTTGGGTTTCCTGGCCTTCTTGGGCTTGGCAGGAGCGGCCTGTCCTGCCACCGGGCTCTGGTCGGCACCTGCTTTGGAGGCGTCCGGAGAGCTTAGGAGCGAGGCAGACTCCGTCGTGGCAGTACCGGATCCGTCGTCTTTGGACAGCTTGCGCTTCTTCCTCGTCCCGGAAGGTTCCTTGTCCTCGTTCTTCTTCCTCTTCCGTTTCTCCTTCTCCTCTTTCGGGGCCTTTGCTGGGGTCTTCTTCTGAGAGGCCGGGGAAGCTTGAGCATCTTGAGGACAACAACAGATAAGAATAATCATGAGAAGACACCTCAAAGAGTCACACTGGAACACCTTAAAGGAGAAATCTGGTACAAAACAACCCAGAGCCCTGTTGTTGCGAGCGCTGTCAATAGGAAAAACAACAAGCAGATTTCATACAACAGACCAAAAAGTGAACGGGCCCGCTAACACTAACTGAATGGGGCACAGAAACTCACTTTGTTTGCTTTTTCCTATGAAACTATGTTGTTCTTAATTTTCTCATTCTTTTCCCTACAGACAGCACTCAGTGGGCTATGAAAACTGGGCTATGAATTGAGAATCACTCCTTTAGACATGTTGCTTTATAACACAAAGGACTTGCAATGTTATAAATATAAGAAAACCAATCCAAATCCAAGAGAAAGGATAGACCAGTACTGAAAGTAATTAAAAGTATGCACATAAATGTATCAAGCCAAGTAGTCTAGGTAGCCTGCTGAGCTACCTTGACATTGTAGACACCCCCCCCCCCCCCCCCGCCCCCAACAATGCTGACAACTTCAGCAGCATAAAAACCATAAGAAGGACCAAGTTGCAAAATGCTGTGCTGCGGAGGACAAAAGCCATAGTAAGCCAATAGAGGCCCAGTGTAAGAGGAGGCCGGTGTGAGAGGAGAGGACAGTGCGGTTACCCTGCTTTGCTCTGGATCTCTTTGCAGCAGGCTTCTGTGGAGGGGGGGCTGTTGTTGTTGCCACGGTGACAGCTGAGGTGGACAGGGGCAGCGATTTGGCTGCTAGTTCCGCAGGGCTGGGGTCTGCTGCTGCCGCCGCCACCACCATCTCCTGCCAACCCTCATCAGCACTCACTGGGGTGCCAGCTGTGCCAGGCATGACCGCAGCAGCAGCAGCAGCAGCAGCGGAGGCGCCAGCACCGTCTGGAGCGTCACGCCCATCGCCGCTCGCCTCCGCAGCCTTCTCCTCACTCGCTTTGCACTCCTCGGGGCCTGGAAGAGGACAGTGTGACATTGAGCACATGTGTGGACAGCCCCCTCCCTTCCCCCATGTCTTTACATTTTAGAAGGCTGCATGTGACCATGTTCCAGAACTCTTAAGTAGTATGGTGATAGAACAATGCAGCTGGCAAGCAAACAAAGGAAGGGGGGGGGGGGGCATGAGTGTGTGACAAGTGTGAGCACAGATGGGAATAAGAATTTAGAAACGCTGTACTTTTTGTTGTTGTTTGCCCCATTTTAGAAATTCATACCAAATCCACATGGAAAAGCACCAACACCTTTTATATTTACAACAGATAAATCCATGGGCCTTTTAAAGAACTCCACTGTTAAGGTGAACTGGCAATTGCACTTTGTTCTACAAATGATGCAATGTGTACAAATTGAGACCAATGCTTACAATGAAATTCAGAAATTCAGGGTTTGAAGGCTGAGGACCAAAAAATATATATATATATATATATTTATTTTATTTATTTATTTTTTTTCAAATAGGGGTGGCCTGTAGAATAGAAAGTGGGTGTGACCTCTACGGACACTTGGTCCATAATCATATGTCTTTTGTCTACTTAACTCAATCCACAGTAACACATGTCATGACCTGCAGAGGCCAATCATTCAACAAAGAAACAAAACACACAAATCAACCATCCGTCACCATAATCACCACAAACAGATGCGCACAACGCACTCTTCCCAAATATTTCCACCACTCACCTTTGGCGGGCGGTCCCGAGAGGTGGCGTTCGTCCACGGACATCTGAGAGGCATCATTCTGAGACTCATCACTCACTGAGTCCTTCAGGCAAGAGCTACTGTCATCTTCTGTGCCAGACTCCCTGGGGCTCAGACAGCTGTCCATGGTCTCGTCAACCTGAGACGAGTAGTCGCCATCCTCCTGGGTGTCGTCAGCCGTCGTCACGTGTCTCGAGTCCTCTGCGGCCGACTCCTCTGTAAACATGGAGGGTTCGTCCGTACAAGAGGTGTCGGCCATCGATTCGTCGTAAGTGTCCTCCATGGCGCTGGTGTCCTCTGCCCGAGAGCTGTCGAGGCGAGTCGACTCGGCCACAGAGGTGTAGTCCAGAGAGTCATTCTCGTAAGTGTCATCAAACGAAGCAAACTTCCTTGGGGTGTCATGGTCTTTGACCGCTGCAGGGGCCGTTCCTGGCCCGGGGAAAGCGTTCTTGGCTGGGCCGTCCGCCTTGCGGGCCGACGTCTCGGTACCAACGTCGCCAAGGCCTTCGTGAGACTTTGCGGAGTGTGGAGCTGAGGTGGAGTCGGACTTTGGAAAGCTGCTGACAGTCGCGACGTCCTCTTCCTCTGGCTGAGGAGCGCTCGCTTCCTTTGCGCTGGCAGCCTTGCGCGGGGAGTCCTTGCCAGCCTCGCTGGAGTCCTGCCGGGCCCAGCCCTGGGAGGCTTGCCCAACAGCCTGGGGAGGGGAGGAGGGGGCCGCCACCTCGGAGGCCGAGGGAGGTGGCACCGAGCAGCTGGGGGCAGACCCTGCCTGAGGGGGCGTGGGGGCAGCAGGCAGTCCGGAGACAGGCGGAGGAGGTGGAGGTGGAGGCATGGAGCCCCCAGGGGGAGCGGTGGCAGCCTGAGTCGGCGCGGAAACGGCGGGGAGCGCCGAGACCGTCTTGGGAGGCGCAGCGGCTCCGGGCGGAGGAGCGCCGGTAACAGGAAGAGACACGGAGGCGGCCTGAGGGGCGGCGGCAGCAGCGGCACTCACCACGGGGGGAGAGGAGGCCGCGGCAACGGGAGGCACAGAAGCGGCACGAAGGGGAGCAGCGGCCGTCGGAGGAGGAGGCGGCGGCGTCAAAACGGGGGCCGTGGCAGGAGGCGCCGAGACGGGCGAGCCGGCGGTAGCAGCAGGTCCCGGTGAGCGCCCGGAAACAGCGTCAGGAAGAGACTTGGTCGCCTGCGACTGAGGCGACGATGACAATGAGGACATCAAGGGCGAAGGAGCACAGACCTTCTGAGGTGAAACGGACAACGGAGATGATCCAGGGGCCTCCGGGGGAGACAACGAGGAGGAGGAGGAGGAGGAGGGCACTGACGCTGGAGAGAGCGGCTTCGATAGCTCCCCTGGTTTAGGGCCTTGAGCCGCCTTGGAGGGCGAGGACACGGGGGAGTGAGGTTTTGACTCCTGAAGTTTGTGGGCTTGGACCATCTGAGGCGGCACGTAGGCCATCTGAGAGCGCGGGGAGGCCGAGCCGGGCGCCGCGCTCGTCCACAGAGGAGGTGCCGACGCTCCGGCCGAAGAAGACGTGGCCGGAGAGCTCGAACTCGCCACGGGCAGTGGCGCAGGAACTGGAACCGGAACCGACCGGCTCATCAGCGGGGGAGGACCTGACATTGCCGAGCCTGTGGGTATCAGCTCTGGCGGCGCCCCTACCATGGAGGAGGGCGACATGCCACCAGGCATGGGCCTCAGCCCTTGGACCATCAGCGGCGGCGAGGAGAGCATGGCTCCCGGTCCGGGAGCAGACGCGGGACTCCCGTGAGGCGTCTTCGGCCCGACCTGAGGGGGTGCCGAGGAGGAAGAGGAAGAGGAAGAGGAAGGTGGGGGATCCGTGGCGGCCATGTGATGCACGGAAACCACCGGAGGAGGAGGATGGGAAGTGGGAGGCCCTGACGGAGCCTGGCGCGGCGGCGTCGACAGGAGCGGAGGAGGCGCGGGCACGGCCGAGTGCATGGCCTCCCTCATGGGTCCTCCCATGTCGTGGCGCGCTTTGTGAACGGGCTCCACGTCCATTCCCCCGTGTGGCACGCGCTGGCAGTATTCACTGGTGGGCACTAGGAGGTGGCCGGAGGGCCTGCTGGGGTACCCCTCGGGTTTGGCCAGCCGCTGGGAGATGGACGCACGCTCCACCCCGTTGTAGCCTTTGTCCACCTCTTTGTACGCCTCGCCGAGACGCCCTTGGGAGGGGGACAGGAGAGGGAGAGAATGAGAATTCATCATGGATGACCCGCACACACGCAGGGAAGACAGATGATTAGGTCGTCCTGTCATATTAAGACTGCAATTTACTTTGACAGCGTGAAAAAGACCGAGGCCTGCGCACTAGATAAGACAACTGACTTGTACATTTACAAACACACAAACATTTGCAGCTCAAAAGGTAAATATAAACACTGTGGATGAAAGCAATCAAATTATTTCTACAATCTAGCAGTGGAATATTCAAAGCTCAAGAATAGCCTAATACTTTAGGACTGGATCATTGTTAGACTGGTAGACTGGTCTTGCAAATCACACACACACACACACACACACACACACACATACATTACACAACATAATGCAACCCATGGCATGAGGGTCTGGTTCTCACCTTGCATGACTGAAGGCAGTGACACACTGCTTCCCAGAGGGCTGTCCCTGCTCTGTGGGGAGCCGCTGTCCGGCACAGCCGAGGGAGACATCATGGGCACCTGCATGGGCAGGGGGCTGCCCGTGGCTCCACGACCCATGTGGTGGTGCTGGGGACTGCCCCTGGGCGGGGTGAAGTTCTGGGACGTGGGGGGCATCATCTGGGACTGCTGCTGAGGGGCGTGCTGGGCCTGGGATGGCGATGGGAGCGGCTGATGCTGCGGAGGCGGCGGGTGCTGTGGAGAGGGAAGGGTCTGGTACTGGGGAGCATGCTGCGGTGACGGCATAGTCTGATGCTGCGGCGGGTGCTGCGGTGACGGCATCGTCTGATGCTGCGGCGGGTGCTGCGGTGAGGGCATCGTCTGATGCTGCGGCGGGTGCTGCGGTGAGGGCATCGTCTGATGCTGCGGAGGGTGCTGTGGAGAGGGGAGGGTCTGATGTTGCGGCGGGTGCTGTGCCTGGGGGGAGGCCAGCTGTTGGTGCGCGGGTGGGTGCTGGGGCTGGGGCGAGGGCAGGGGCTGGTGCTGAGGCGGGTGCTGGGGCTGCGGCGCAGGCAGCGGCGGGTGCTGGGTCGGATGCTGCGGCTGGTGCTGGTAGTAGGGCATCCCGTTGGGCACCATGCCATAGTGCTGCTGCTGCTGTTGCTGTTGTTGCTGTTGCTGCTGCTGCTGTGGGTGGTGATGGGCGTGGGGGTGGTGGGTGTGCGGGTGGTGGGGGTGGTGGTGTGTGGGTGGCCCCTGGTGTGTCATGGGCGACTGCTGGTGGTGCTGTGCTGGGGACATGCCTGGGTGCATCTGACTCTGGTAGCTTCCATAAACGCTGTGGGAGTTGTAGCCCATTGCCATGGAGGCGCCTCCCTGTTGCTGTGTTGGGGTTGGCCTGTTCCAGTACTGTCCAGCCCCCAAGCTAACGTTAGGTGTGCCGCCCACAGGAGTCTGGTGGGAGGGCCCCATGGCCCCGTTGACCTGATACTGTCCGTGGCTCTGGAAGTGGTGCTGGTTCTGCTGCAAGACCCCCGGGGAGCCCTGCTTCTGGTGCATGCCGTGCTGGGGCCCAGACGACATGGCTGGGCTGTACTGGGGCTGCCCCCACAGGTAGTCATAGGACATGCTGCCCTGGTGGTGGTGGTTGCTCATGTGTGGGTAGGATGACGAGGGAGGGTGTGGGCCAGGTTGGCTGGTCCCGATTGCAGTAGTGATGCCATTCACATTCATGTCGCCGTTTATATCTAGACGGACATTTACAAAGGGTTAAACAGAGAAGAGAGAGAGAGGTTAGACAGTTGTCAGATCATTACCTTCTCCTTCTTCCTCTTCTTCTTCTTCAAAAAAAAGAGCCAAGAAACACCAAACACTCCAGACAAACCGACTATATGATCTGATGACAGGGACTACGGCTACTCACTTTTCCCTTGCTGGGGGAAGCTCATGGAGGACCCATTAGTATAGAGTGAATCCCCTGAGGAAAGCTTCAGTCCTGAGTTTGCAGACACAGATGAGTGTGGGCCATAGTTAAAATGATTATTTGCTTCCATCTGCATGACAAGACAAAAACACATAAGGACATCACATTTGTGCACCTTAAAACAGGAAAGCATCTTGTATTTATTCTTCGCTCATATCTAGGGAAATACTGTCATGATTTCTACATGTGTATTTGGAGTGTTATACGTAATTTTCATCTTTACTGCAGACACAATCGGACAGTAGGGAATGTAACAAAAACAAAAAAAAAACCTTCAACACGTTGAAAATTTAGTGACGAGTCTAAGTCCAAGTAACTTCACTAAGAAACAAACACTACCATTCCCTCTCTAAATCAAAGATCGCGGTAATCCAACTCTCGCATGGTAGAAATACCAGACCATAGAAATTGCAAATACATAACGTAAAAGTAATTCCCAACACGAGATTGCAAGAGTGCGCCACTGAATGCAGGATTATGATGACACGCTGTGGCCGACATCACAAACATTTCACTCCCACAACTCTTCCCTAAAATGTCGCAGATAACGCGGATGGGATGCCCTACCGTGTTTATAATGGACACAACAAGATCTTCTGCAGCTGACCACACAGCAGAGCAGGCGATGTTTTAGTTACAAGAAACGCTGTTGTGTTGTGGGCAGTGGTGAACACGAGAGAAATATTAACGATCGTACATGATGTTCAGATAAACGAAGAATAATACACCAACATTACCTTGGTTGATTTCCGTTCGTGCTATAGCTTGATACATCATTAGCACTTCAGCTAACCCAACCGCAAAAATAACACATCCCGCTAGCAAACGTTATACCCAGACAAGTGAGCAGGTTTCAGGCGTAAACACTTGCTAAAATGTCTGATCCTCCAGTTAAGCAACTGATGGTAAATACAGATAAAATGCACAGGGGATTCAGTACATACACGGTATAATAACAAAACCATATTATTAACGTTGGCGAGTTACTCACGAAAATGAAAGAGGAAAATGGTTAGCAAACATGCTAACCAATACATGTGACCATGCGCTCAGCTTCACCCGAGTTCCCTACCTAACCATCTTATAATACGGGATAGCCGACATCCAGTGAAGAGAACAGCCAATACACAACATAACCATCCTGTCTACCTTTGGCAGAATACACCCTGCCCCAACGAATAACAGGAACAACACTAATAAAAATATCGATGGACAATGCAGCTATAGCCCTTAACCTATCCGTCAAAGAGAACTTGCTCACCAACTTCTTCCATTGAAAAAAGATTAGCTAGCTCCGACGCTAGCCTGCACTACAGCCATTTATCGCAGCTAACGTTAGCAACAAACGCTCGACAAAAAGAAAACAAAAAAGCCTCTGCTAGCCATCGAGCTCTATAGAAACGGGAGTCCTTCAAAAACTGGGACTTGACAAATGAATAGCGTTTGTGTAGTTGTATGGGAGACGTTAGCACGCCTTTGCAACTCCTGAAATAAATATTTCAATATGTAACGTTACTTCCAATCCGACAGATTAGCGAGCTAACGTTAATGCTCATTTAATAACGTCATTTCCAACTGGGCCTATTTAGCAACACCGCGGTTAGCATTACTGGTTTGTTATCTTAAAATGCTCTCGGAAACAGTATAGTTCAACTAGAAATTTTCAACACATGGAATAGAATAATTCAATAATTCCTTGGATAATTAACAAAAACAAACACACATACACGAGGTGCGTAACCATATGAGCCCTCGTTAGATAACGTCAAATCCAAGGTTATTTAAATAATTAAAGAAGTTAAACGTACAGATAATCAAGCTAGCTAATGTGCAGCACTCGCGTATCTAACCTTAACATCACGCGTTTCATCTAAAACAAGACTGTCAGAAAGTTATATTTTCATTGACGATACGATATATCAGCCCTAAAGTTATATCGAATTGATGTTTATGTTTATTTTATGGGATGCTCTTCTTTTGTTGATAAATTCACATTGTTTTCCCGTTAGACTGTGAAGGGAATTTCTCAAGCAGCATCCTTCACACGCATACACACACACATACTCAAAACTTCTCCAGCAAAAAAAATGAAATGTAATCTGCCTAACCTTTTTATCCTTGGATATCAAAGGCACTGAAGCCTTTGACACTCCGACTGAAGATTTTTATGGTTGAAGATGGTGCAGGCGATGTAAATAGTAAACAGGTATTCGCTAACCTTTGGGTCTCAAATTAGCAAACATGGCTGGTGTGTTTGAGCGCAGCCATGATCACAGAAGAGAAAGAAACCGAGCTGAAAGAGGAAGTGAATGGTGCCCGTGCCCTACACACTGCAGGGTGTCTCGTGAGCACTGGGTCTTAACGCCGACTCTTGTACGCCTAGGATACTTTTAGTAGAGGGTAGACACCTGTCAACTGTAGACTGACGACTAAGCAAATGTATTAATTTATTTTAAATGAGTGTGTGCATGCCAATGAGAGAAATTACTTTGGCTCCGGAATAATGTGCTGTGTAGTTACTGCTACATATCATAGGCCCTAACCATAAACGGATCGAGTCCCAGGGTCCCTCTTCAAACATCTTTTTTCTGTCCCTCTAATGGTTGGTTATTTATTCTGACGGTAGCTGCTCGATTATGATTGCCCTCAAGAGAAATATGTAGCCTATCTGAAATGTGGCCTATAGACCTACCTGATTGCAAACATCTTCTCGAATGTTGTGGATATCAAACCCTATCAATTAAACATCTTATTGACCTACAAATATAAAAGCAGTTTATGGACTCTTGAGGAGGGTATAAAGTCCCGAATAAGCTTGTTGCTATGTTGCTTTGAAGTAAACGCTGATCTGTTTCAGGCTGCCTGTGTCTAAAGTGACTAGTTATCCCGACTATCTATCTCACCTCCGTAGAATAGTCCTACTGCTCTTATTGAAAGAAGTTTTTCATAACTGCAAAGGTTCTCAATGAAGCAATTTTAGGTCAAGGGCAAGTTTTAAACAAGGTGAGGCTGTAAGTAGCCTAATTTAGTGCCTCAACATAAGTAGGCCTAGCCTACAGGTATTTCTGATTGAACTAGCCTATTGGCATAACATTTTGACCAGACATTGGTATTAATACCAGAAATCCACAGATGTAAAGAAATCAGAACTTTAAAATCCAAAAATGTGTGCACCATAATAAAGCAAAATGGAGAGGGGGAAAAGTATGAGCACACGGGAAAAAAAAACTAAATCAAGCAAGGAAACACAAAAGGCGAGAAATCAGCTGATAGATTCTAAATTTGAAGGAAATCCTTCCTCCTTCTGTATAGGCCAATATCAGCCAGGTTAGTGGCCTACATTTTGGTGGGCAGGGCCACATAAAAGTATTTCAGTATTGAAGTGTGTCACAAGACTGGCGAAGAACTCACTGGGACACCTGTAACCTTGCAAATGCATAATCCAGCTGCTCATATAATTCATTTCAAACCCCCCAGGCGCCTCCAGTAAAAAACATTCAGGTGGATGACCCTACCATCAACTGGACATTCACAGAAGCTCTTTGGAAGTTTTCTATTCAGTTAGGGATCTGAAGTGTTACTCAGGAGCAAAATGAGCTACATGAAGACAAGTGCATCTTTTTTTTTCTTTTTCTTTTTTTTTTTTTTTACAGAGAAAACACTGTATTCTAACACGATTGCCTCTATGTGGGCACCATATGTTTCCTCTGTAGCCTAACACATTTCTGCTACCTCTAAGTCTAGGAGATCTTCTGATAGGTCCAGCATTCATGACTATCCATTTGACTCCTAGAATAGGAAACCTGCAGGTGTCCAGTTGACAGTGGAATGATGTTCACCTGTTCCTCCCACTGCAGATAATGGCTCCATACAGGAGTGGTTTTGAAATATGTCTAAAACAGTTAGAACCTATTTGTACAGTATGTACAGTATTAGAAAACAATAGAGTTGAGAGTGTCTGGAGAGCTTTTGCTTTTACTCATCAAGAGATGTTCTGGTACTTTGTTCCCCCCACAAAAATAAATAGTTGTCCAGGTGTATTTTCTGGGATGGGCAGAACTATCTTTAAACTAGACCTGACCTAGCCAGACCTTTCAAAAAGCTGGTCTCATTGGAATGGGAGGGGGTGCGCTGGAGGTCTATCAAGCCCAAGCTCACTGTAGGCCATTTCCAGAGTCGATAATATTATCAAAACTTAATCAGCCATCTCAAGGATAGGAAGCCTCGTTGCTGACCTCAGGTCAGAGAAACACTTTTTTTAAAGGGGTCTACATATCAAGTCAAGTCAAGTCAAGTCAAGTCAGTTTTATTTGTCAATTCTTTCACATGTACTAGACATACAAAGGAATCGA
>JASCQY010000173.1:5943495-5974076 GCA_030264315.1 Sardinella tawilis
TCCCTCTGTGTGTGTGTGTGTGTGTGTGTGTGTGTGTGTGAGTGAGTGTGTGTGTGTGTGTGAGTGTGCGCCTGCGAGAGAGTGTGTGCAAACACAACTTGACGTCTGCTGATGTTTCCCAGCTGTGTTTTACCGCTAAACAATATCTCATTCAAAGCCATAGCAACTTCTCCTCATCGGTTCTCTCTCTCTGTCTCTCTCTCTCTCTCCCTCCCTCTCTCCAACCCGACTATCCATCTGTCTCTCCCATCGCTAGGCAACGCTGCGTAATCAAGACACATGTATACACACAGGGGTTTCCTTTGACGGTGGGAGCGCCGACATGAGAGGGTCGGCCCAACTGTGGCCGCTTCCTTCCTTCCTTCCTCCCCCACTACTCCCAAGAGATGGAATGCCTTCGGACGCACATTTAAGGAAAACATGGCATGACGGTGGAGAAGCTCCATTTCACGCCCTAACGCGCCACAACGTCTTAGCATGTCCGTTCCACTCAGCACCCTCCCCGAGAAAAAGCTCTGAGAATGGGGCAGAACTGGAGAAGGGGCAGCCTTGCACCTCTCACTTTCGTTCTGAGTCTCTCTCTCTCTCTCTCTCTCTCTCTCTCTCTCTCTCTCTCTCTCTCTCTCTCTCTCTCTCTCTCTCTCTCTCTGTCTATCTCTCTATCCCTTGCTCATGGGTCAAGTGGAAGAATCAAACACTGGATTGCTGAGCTAATGACAGGGTGAGGAGTTCATTGTAGACCTGGGTTAGGGCTGCTTAGTCCCTCTCTCACTAGATTGGCACTAGATTGCTGAGCTAATAAGAAGGCGAGGAGTTTACTGCACCTCATCATCAAAACTCAACGCAACTCAATTCCTGCTCAGCATTCTTGCTGGGTTGTCATCGCTGTGGCCGTTTTGCGAGTTTTAATTTCCTGTCCGGCAGCGCCCCGCCTCAGCACGTGTCAACGCCGCTGGTCACCAAACCCAAACAGTGTAGAGTGTAGAGAGTAGAGGCCAGACAGAATACCCTGGGCTGATGGGACTGCCCTGATGAGGGTAACACTACATCCCTAACCCAATCAGTGTGTGTGTGTGTGTGTGTGTGTGTGTGTGTGTGTGTGCATGCGCGTGTGTGTGTGTGTGTCTGTGGTTCGACACTTACCAAGAGACGGCAATGCTCTCGTTTCCGCGGGAAATGTAGCAATGCTTCTCCTCTGGGTTAATCATGGCTGGGTGGACCACTAGAGACACACTGGTGTTGACAATGGGACGACCTCTGGGTACGGCGACAGGACAAGGAGAACAGCAATCGATCAGACACATCAGCATGAATTCAACACATTATGCATATGGCAGTTATGTATACAATAGTCATTGTCGATGCCGTGTTGAACGATAAAATGCCAGCAGAGGGATGTGGATTTACAGTGATGTCGCTCGGACATACCTGTACACTGCTACTTTGTCAGCTCCAAACGCTCCCACGATTAGATCTATCAGGAGAACACAAGATCCATTACCTTCACATCCATTAAGTTACAATGGCCACACCGTACAGTAGATCCTAGGAGATTATATTCACATTATCCACAGGCGTCTCAACTCACCTGGGTAGCCGTTCACGTCCAGGTCTTTGTTGCCGCGGAGGCTGAAGCCAAAGCTAGCGGGTAGCGCAGACGCCCACTGGCCTGAGATCACCTGAGAGGGTTTCTCATGCAGCCCCTCACTGTGGCCATTGTAGATGTGGACCACACCCTGCTGGTCCTCTCCCCCGAAGGGACAGCCAATGGCAACGTCTGAAATATGCAGCAGAAAGACAGTTACGGGACAGAACAATTATGGGACAGACATGAGTGAAAGGATGCCAGTACATATATGGACATATGAATGAAAGAATATCAATAACATATGGGTGAAAACATAGAAGAGAAATCCAAGAAAAAAAAGAGTTTAAAAACAAAAGTGCACAAGATGTGAGCAAAGAAATAAAGAGTTTTATGTCTTTCCTGACCATTGAACCCGTCTTGGTTGAGGTCGCCAAGAGGGGCGATGGAGCTGCCGAATCGGGCGTAGACTTCTGTGCCGGTCAGGTGCGGCAATTGGAGCTGCAGGTCGAGCAGGCCTTTCTGGAGGTACACGTACACGCGCCCCCTCTCCTCCAGACGACCGTCTGTGTCCACAATCATGAACATGGGCGCCCCCACAAGCAGATCCATCCGCCTGAGGACAGATCAATGGAAGTCAGTGTACAGTACTGTATATCTGGATAGAATCTGAGAGTATCTATCTATCTCTATCTCTCTGTCTATCCATATCCATCTCTTCATCTATCTCCATCTCTCTATCTCTACTTCTCTCTATCTCTTTCTCTCTCTCTCTCTCTGTGGATTTATCTTGAAAAAGAATGTATGAATGTAAATATCAAATAAGTAAATATCTCTATGGCCCAGAGGCTCTCTAAGAGGTGACTGGTGCTGCGTTAGGTGTATTAGTCACTCACCCGTCATTGTTGATGTCAGTGGTAGCCAGAGAGTAGCCATAATATGATCCCATCTGCATAAATCATTTAAAGATATAACATCCAAACAGAACTCTTAGCAGTACATCTTACTGTATAAGCTTGTGGACTACTAAGTCATGCTAACAAGCAGTACATTGTTCTCGTGTATTGACTTTAGCTGAGTTCGAGAAAGTTTCTTGTCTTTTGTTATGACAATGTCACAATTCACTGTTTCTCTATCCAGACAATTGCTCTTTACAGTATTATTTGTGGGGGAACCCATAAGTTGAGAGCCCACAACATTTCCAGACCCCTTCAGTAAGCAAATAAGGAGGTTTTGATTATATTTACTCAGCTGAGGCTGAATCAGGATACACACTAAAAGAGGTTTCTCTTTTTTTTCAAACAAATAAAGAAGGAGGGGAAAAAATTTGGTAAAAAGCTGTGGTGCTCATTTGTGAAAATTGCCTCTGCGCTTTCGCTTCAATTAGTGCGCTTTACTGCCAACCACAGACGACTCCATGCCAGTTTGCAGAAACTTGTAAAGGAAATGGTTTTGCTTATATCATCAGTGCAATGTGCTGTGGGCAACAAGATGGCGAGATGAGGGGCTGAGCAGACCAAACAAGGACCTGCCACAAAACCGCATGCAGCCTAAAGTAACATGACAAAGATGCCGAGAGAAAGACTGAGAAAGACGAACCTGTTCGCCAGAGAAGGTCTTCACTTTAGTCAAGTCCGTCCCGTTCAGAATAGACACCTAAGCAGACGGGAAAAAAGATTGGCTGTCATTCGTTTGTCAAGTCTGTAGTTACAATGAAAGCAAATATGCAAAGCTGTGTATGAAAGCAAATCATTTTCAGATAAAATGGGTTTTTTTTTGCACAAACAGAATAGAAGTCTTCAAATGTCTTTCAACGACGCCTATATTCATCAAAGTCAAGCAGTTATCAGTTAATCTTCCTAACATTGGTTTCCCATCCTACAGAGAACTAAATGGTCAGGGGAGGCTCCTTACCAAACCGTGCAACAATTCTCCTTTTGGGATGCCAGCCACGAAATCTGAAAGGCAAAAAAAAAATATATATATGTTGTGGGAAAAAAGAGGAGATTTGTCAAATGGAAAAGACATTAAGGAGTGGAAACATGGAAACGTCTGGAATCCTCAGGAACTCTGAGAATCCCGGCCGTCAGAGTCAAAAACCTTTACTCGCGTTGGCCTTGGTGCTTGGTTTATACGATCACAGCCCAAGTATGTGAGCATGTGGTTGCAGGGTTTACACCTTGAAATGATGTAGAAAGATATGTGGCAGGAGATGGTGCGGTTTGTTTAGTGTCTGTATCTGAGTGTCTGTGCGTGTGTGTCTGTATGTGTGTGTGTATGTACTAGCCAGTCCATATGCATACTCTATGTGTTCCAGAGAGAGAATGTGCCAATAAACAAGCTTCACCTTCCACATTATCCTCTGTAAACTCTCCCGCTGTGACTGAATAGCCTGCAAGAGGGGAGAAAATGCAGAACATCAACATACACACAGCATCTGTCGACCACATACACAGCAATGGCTAACTGCATGTAAAAATAAATAAATAAATGAATAAAACAAATAACACATCAGGGTAAATCTCACATTATGGATGCGAAAACAACATACCCATGTAGGTATCGTCATGGAACACTGCCTGGGCGAGCTGTTTGGTCCGCATCTCCCCTTCCACGGAAGACAGGAAGTAGCCTGGATAGTAAGCCCTAATAATCTCCTCCTTCACTGCCGCAATCACCTGACCTGATATAAACAAGAGAGAGGAAAGGGGGTTGGAATTTGGGGAAATGAATGCAGAATGTTTACAAAACAGTTTGCTCTTGGAACCACACAATAGCAAACAGTAACATTAAGATGTGGTGTACCTTGCCAAAAGAAGCTTCCAGGTCCTCCCAACACCACCTTCCCATCCTAAAACATAAGCAATTCAGATGAGCACTCAGATGTTACGCCACGCAAGTCATCATTAAATCTCTTCCAGTATTTGTTGAACATGACTGCAGAAATTGTATTTGTCTTAAATGGCTCATGTAGTTTATAAATGATTGCTGTTAGTTACTTACTTACTTATTTCCTTAGTGAGTTAGTTAGTTAGTCATCTTGCCAGTTAGCTAGCTAGTAAGTGAGTTAGCTAGCCAGTTAGTTAGTTAGTAAGTCAGTTCGTTAAGCACTAACTTTCTTGGCCAGTGCTCACTTGCAAAAGAGACTACAGTCTCAACGTGACTAGCCTGGATAAAGGATACATAAAAGTAAATCTATAAACAAACAGAGCCCATACCTTGGTGAAGTCAGCACTGAAACCCCCTTGACAGTACCCTTGGCCTGCTCTTCCAAACAACTCTGTGAGGGACATACAACAAAAACAGTTGGGAATGTCAGGGGAAGACAAACCAGGGAGACATTATAGCCTTTCAGTGACCTGACAAATGATGAGAGACTACGTATAATGAAATTCAGTGCAAAGTAAATGTTCACTGTATATTATTCCTGGACACTATGCCATTGGAATGAAACAGATAAAAAGTCAGTGACTAAATCTAAATACCCCCCCACAACTCATAAGCCCTGAACCCTAAAATACTTAACTGGCAGCCAATCATGAGGTAATTTTTAAGGGCTCGTGGTTTTAGGGGGCACATTTGGATTTACATTTCGATTCAAAAGCTGAAAGGTGAAAGGTGACACCCTACCTGTGCGACATGGAGCGTACTCCACAAACTTGGTGAAGTTGTTGACAGACAGGAAACAAGTTCCTGTGGAATCAGCACGGCGTTCATCTTCCTTTGCTCTCCAGGAGTAGAGAGGGGCACAGGCCTGGAGGGGAAGAAAAGCGGGAGACCGAGAGAGGAGGAGAGAGAGAGAGAAAGAAAGAGAGACAAAAAGAAAGAGAGAGAGAGAGGGAGAAGGAAGGAAGGAGGAAAAGGGGAAAATGTTACTGATTCACAGAGAGAATATCTGCTTCTGACAGATTCCTATCACTCACTTGCAGCAGAGCTGTGCCAATGTCAATGGTGGAGTTCCAGAAGGACATGAACACAAACCAAGAGAAGCCAGCAAGTATGTGAATGCCAAGTGACAGGAAAGAGAAGAGGAGAGAAGACAAGAAAGAAGACAAAGAAGGTGGTCTTGACGGCAGCAAAAACACACAGATGAGGTGAGCAGTGGGGAAGAGGTCAGTCGTTACATCTGGAGCAAGGCAGCCATGACAGTGAAATCCAGGTCACGTCCTCCATAATCCACCCACAACACAACACCTGGGCTTTGATGTCGTGGCTGCCCAGAGCACAGGGGCTTATCCAGAGGTTAGGCCTCCCAAGAACCTCCTCTACCCTCGACTAACGACCATAACATGCAGGACAATTTAGGTAACACTCGCTGTATTTATTCTTTCAATACTTAAAAAGTTCTTGATTTGCTAAATCTTATTCATATCCATACGTCCATCCATAAGAGCTAAATGAACTCATACTGTACACCTGGGTGAAACTAAGCCGATGAGGAGACGGCTCTCGATTTGTTTTTTCTGCTTCTTTTCTTTGCCTGCGCTGGCAGCTGACCTTGAATGACAGTCAACCGCAGTTCAAGACCTTGAAAGGAATTTGGTCTCTGTCTAGACAAGCTGCATGTAATGGCTTCCACCCATTAGAGCGAGCAGTGTGGTCTTACCAAGATCGTGTCACCGTGGGAACGCACAGTCGCTCCAAACCACTGGCGGGACTTGTACTCCCCTTCCAAATCGGTGTTATTGATGTTGATCGTGCGAATGCCTAAGAGAAAAATAAAACAAGATAGGGGAGAATTAATTGATGATCACACACACACACACACACACACACACACACGAGGACAAATATATCTCAAATATCACTGCATCAGGTTCTCATCTCCCTGCTCCAAACCCTCAAACAGTACTAACCACACAGCATTGAATTCCAATTCAAAACAGAGAGATCAATACATTAGTGCCAATCTGGTTAGTCAAATATCCATAAAAAGGGAAACATTTCTGGAAGGTTCAAAAGTCAAGTCATGACCTTTGCCGAACTGACTGCACCACTCTCTTTCGTGACCTCTCGCGATGGCCATGGTGACCTCTGTGTTTGTGCAGCCAGCTGACAGGATGCTCAGATTCGCGTCATTTAAGAGGCGTGAGAAAAAGACAGATGGCTCATCGGGTCGTTCGTTCGGTAGTGACATCTGCGATGCCAAAACCCAAACCGACAATAATGTTTTTCGAAAGTTCTCTGAAACAATATAACACCACCAACCAACACGGTATCAGCATTTCAAAGAATGCCTCTTCAACTGGAGTTTAGAGAGAGAGAGAGAGAGAGCGAATCCCACGCCTCGCTACAGACATCTGGGGCGCCGGGAAACGTCAACTCTGCTTAGGGGCTCTGGCTCCATCTCTCCCTCTCTTACACACACATTCCGTATGTGTTGACGATGCTTACATTCTCTCCCTCTCCCTCTCTCTCTCTCTCTGTGTCTCTCTGTCCTGAGATCTATTACCTGACCTGAACCTGAAACACAGGCCCTGAGAGATTCCCGGCTGCAGTTCATCACAGCGAGAGCTCGGGTTGCGCTACAATTGCAAGCATGATGCAACCAAGGGCCTGTGGTGGCGGGGTTGAGCTTGGGGCTGAGGGCTGAGGGCTGAGGTCTGGGGGTCTGGAGGTCTGGAGGTTGGGAGGGGGATCAGAGGGCAGTCCGCAGGCTGTTTGCCCAGGCAGAGCAGTGCCTTTGTGGGGAGGAAAGATCCAGTCGGTGCCTGAGAGAGAGGAGGGGGGAAAAAAAGAAAGTAGACGGGGGGAGACCTGTCCAAGGAAAACACGCCGCTGGCAACGGCCAGCCATCTATCAGCCCTACAGTTAGCATACATACAGTATATACACTCTTTCCTCTCACTGTCGTACAGAAACGCGCACACACACACACACACACACACACACACACACACACAAACCCTTCCTCGCTGTCTATCATTCTTTCTCATAGATAAACACACACTCCATTATTCTCTCTCGTCCTCTCCTCTGTTCTTTCTCTTTTTGTCCCTTTTCTTTCCTCTGCGCATGTGTGCAACATCTGGCTGTTCGCTGGCTGTTCTAGATTGCTTATATTCTTCCATTGCCCTTTCTCACCATACACACACTCACAACGCCTTCCATTGCCCCCCTCACCATACACACACTTACTACGCCTTCCATTGCCCCCTCTCACCATACACACACTCGCTACGCCTTTGCCCAGTTTCCCATGCAACAGTCTATATTCCAGTCTCCTCTATATTCTCTGTTGCCCTCACATACTCATGTCATCTCCTAGTGTCTCAGTGTGCCAGTCAGTTGTCTTGACTGACAATCCGTCTGCAAAACCATCTCTCTTTTTTCTCTCTCTCTCTCTCTCTCTCTCTCTCTCTCTCTCTCTCTGTCCCCCTCTTTGATCCTTTAGGAGGGATTAGAAGCCCAAAATAACATTATGGAAGATGTGCTTCTCCATGACTGCCTCCCGGCTTTTCCCCATGATGTCTGCCTCGGCCTCTCTCTCTCCCTCTCTTCTCCCTTCTCTATCCCTTTCTCCTTCTCTCCGTGGGTGCCAAAGAAAAGAAGGCCCGCGTGTCTTGTGGGCAACCAGCAGCCTGGCTCCAGCATGGATGTGTTTGACATGAGGAGAGAGACACGGAGAGACGTTTGGATTAGTGTTTCCATGTAGACCTGCCCGTTAGGCCCTAGCTCCAGTACGGCGTACCAAAAGAGGAGAGTTTGTTTCAAAACGAGAGAAGCTTTTTGGGATGGAGGTGGTGGGGGTTTTGGCAAACGGAGTCTCCATGCAAAAACACAGCGAGTGGAAATGAATGGAAGTGTGTGTGATAAGGTCCTTATTCAGTGTGGCGTGCATTCAAACGGCAGAAACGACCTCTGGGAATGCCAAAAGGAAATGGTCTTGGGGAGTGCTATTTTTATGACATTTTTATCAAGTCTTTTTCGGGGGACTTTACCATTTTTTTCAATCAAGGCAAGCATTCAAGAACAACAATAAAGCATTGGCCTTTGTTCAGCTTATCTGTGAACTGTGGTCAACTGGTCCCGCAGCGGGCAGACATGTTAGTGTCGGACTTCGCTGGCAGAATGACAGAAGGGGCAGACTGGCATCGCGGTTGGCATTCCCTCCGGGTCCTATGCCACCATGTGGCGCCAGCGCATATCATTTTTAATTGAGCCTGCGTGACATTGGGAGTTATGAGAAGCGCTGCTGGGGCTGGCGTCACAGCCAGGAGTTGTTCTCGGGACAGAGGCTCCAGTCATGCGGACAGCCTGACAACTCACTCGAGTGCTACGCTGAGAGACATGAGATAATAAAACTGAACAAGAAAATACACAAATCGCCTGTTCTCCACCACACACTCACACACACACACACACACACACACACACATTAAGATATTCCTCTTTTTCTGTAAATCTGATGCAAGTGTTCTCCGGGCAAGCACTAGGCCCAAGGGCAGGCCTCTCGCTCTCTCTCTCTGTCTTAATCCATCTCTTCTCAGGGGAGTTGGAGGGTTCTAGAAAGGGGGCAAGGAGTTCAGAGCGCGTGTGTCTCCGTCTGCTTTGAACCGTGGCCGAAACAGAGCCATTAGGCTGGGGGGTGCGGGGGTCTAGATGGGTGTTGTGTGCACACCGGGGCAGGAGGGTGGAGAGGAAGGCCAAGACAAATGGCCAAATTCAGTCATCACATCAGACGCCCCCAGGGACACACTGGCTGGAGAGGAAGGGGGGAAGGAGGTCAGATGAGAGAGACAAGGAGAGTCGGTTTTCTTTCGTCCTCCTGCCCTCCCTCCTTCCCTCACTCCCAACCTCTCAAACTCTCTCTCTCTCTCTCCCTCCCCTCCTCTTCTCCTTCCATCTCTATTTTCCATCTGTCTTTTTGCACTCTTTGTTTACGCAACTCCTCTCCTCCTTCCTCTCCTCATCCTTTTATCCATTTAAAAGCTTTTCCTCTCCCTCACTCTGCCTCCATTTATTTATATCTCTCTCCGACTCTTATCTCACTGGAGGGGGAAATGGCCAGATTGGTTTGGGATGTAGCGAGGAGGTTCCTCTCGGACCGTTTTTGACCCAATTTAGAGAAACGCCACTGATGTGGGTCACGGGCAGTCACGGTAGACCTCACAGGCAGCCTCAGATCCTGTGTGTGTGTGTGTGTGTGTGTGTGTGTGTGTGTGTGTGCACCCATCTTTAATACATGGATAGTACTGTATGAAAAAGAGTCAATATGTGCAATATGTGAGTGAGAAAGCTAGAAACTGAAAAAGCTAAAAGCTAGGGTCCATAAACATTCCTCAACAGATGAGATTTCGTAGGTCTGCAGTAGTTATTGACATTTCAACATTAACCTTTGAGAACTAGGGTGACACAACACTATGTCAACTGTCATTTAGTGTTAGTCTAACCAAGTTACACTTTCCATTTTGGGTATTGGGTATCAAATTAAAAGCCAAGCTGCTGCTGAACTGAATTAAGCCAGACGCCTTATCGACTGACATTTTACACACGAGAGAGGGGCGACCTGAATGGAAGCCTTCAGTGACTTCCCACAAATCCATCTTGCTAGGCAAGGCAAATGTTTATACAACAGTTTGTGTGAAACTCATGGCAATGAAATAGGAAGAATAAGGAAAAGAGAAGAAATGGAGGAGGGGATGGACTAGGCTAAGTTTTGCATCTGATTCGTTCAGCATGCAGCGCAACACTGCGAGGGCTCAGAGCTGGATTGGTTGACTGTACTGCAGTGTCAACAAGAAGTCAGTGATTACAAAAGCCGTGTAGAGCTCTCAGACGACTAATTCTACTTTGATGGCCTTTGAATGTTCAGCTCATAAACAGGCTTACCGGCTAATGAGTTCATGTGCAGTGAGACGATTTATAGTTCCCAGTTACGGTTTCAACAACTGGCCCCTGAGGACACAGTGACTTCCTAGTGCCAGAAAACCCCACTCTTGAAGGCCACATCCGTAAACCCCTGCAAACGCTCAATTTACTCTTGTTTAAAGGAAACTCAAGTACCCCCTCCAGCATTTGTGAGACTCCCCCCTTCTGTGCAGTCACAGGGACCATTTCATTTGGACGCATCGACAGGCCATGAAGCAACCAGTGAATCAAAACGCCCAGCTCAGGACCCGCAACACCTCCTCCCTCCTCCTCACCTAACCCAGACACTCTTCGAGAGTGCCACTTAAAACAGGAACGGTACTTTGGCGCTTAAACCCCCAGCTCACACAGCCCACACCCCCAACTCTTCTTCCATTTCCTCTTCCAAATCTCCTCTTCCATCCAGACGTCAACTGGCAGCTCCTTCCCACGACAATGGGAGGTAGGGAGAGGTGACCTGAGGGCACACCGGCACGGGAGGAAGCCCAAGGCGGGGCCGCTTAAGGAAAGGAATGAGTGTCCGTCAACAAAGGAACTGTTTGGTTGGGGTGGGATGGGGGGGGAGGATGGGGTGCTCAAGCCAATGGTTGGCTGAATCTTTCAAGTTGGGCATTTAGTGATCATGGTGTTGCTTAACCATGGGATTGTTTGGAGAACAATGCCTGACATCCATTTGTGGCTCGTGACGTGAGAGTGGCTCACAGTGTTTCCCACTCATTGCCTAGACTAATACGGCCCATCAGAGTCTAATTTACCCCAACGTAAAATATCTCGAGGATGTCTGACACATGCATAGCAATGCTTTATAATCTCTGGATATGAAGTTGTACTCTAACGGGCGGGAAGGAGAGTGCCGAATGTGTTCTAGAAGCCACAGCCCAACATAGTCCCCTACAACACAGAACACTGGACTCGTGACGTGACTGTGTTGACTGCGTAAGGGCCTGGGGCAGGTCCTGACATTCACAAACTACAGCTGCTTAAAACAGTGCATAACGGTGGTTAAGACCAGGCTTAGTATGAGAGACATTGTTTGTGCAAATGGAGATAACAAATCCCAAACAAATTTCAACAGACAAATCCCACACTTAAACTGCTAGCCAAGCCAGGGATCAGTTTTTGCCAAGTGCTGTTGGTACAAAGTGTGTGTGTATGTGTGTGTGTGTGTATGTGAGTGTGAGTGTGAGTGTGAGTGTTTGTGGTTGCACATGACAATCTCAGATTCAGTCTCATCCGGTGGATGTGCGCTACAGCTTACCTCTGTCTTTTAACCAATTTGTTTATTAATTTTGTTAAGACAACAAAAGACAGGAAAGGAAGCATTTAAAGAGAAAGAACGAAAGTTAGGTTTTTAAGACTTACGGCAGAGGCAAGGAAAACAGAATCATCCCTATACAAAAGGACCATGTGATGTGACTATAGCAAAACAAAACGAAAAATAAATAAATAAATAAAATTAACAAACAAACAGAGGCAAGGTTTACCTTCATGATCAAACTCAATGCTGTGGCAGTCTGATTGGCCAGAGCCCCAGGGACAGTAGAAGACCGAGCCGCCCTGAACGATGCCCACCTGACTGGTTTCGGCCTTGGGTGCACCCACCACTATGCTGACACTAAAGAGAGAAGAAACAAACACACACACACACACACAAAAACACAAGTGTTATTTACACAAATTCCAAAATGTCCTCTACCTTTACAGCAACTGTATGTTAACAGTACAAGTAAAAATGTAACTGTAAACTAATATAAATGAGAATGTTAAAATGCTCTAAAAGTTGAATCGGAGACGATGAAGTGAAACATCCTCAGGCACAGATATGAAATAAGTGAAAACAACAGATAAACACATGTGGGAGTGTGAACACACACCACTAACTGTCTTACTGGAAAAGAACCACGCAATCATAGATACCCATTGCAACTGGACCTAAACAGGCATTTCAACTATGAAGTTCGAGAGATGGAACAGAAACTATTAGCATCCTTGACCGTGCCGAATTGGGCAAGACTCATGAGGGTAAAAAACAGGCTTTCAGATAGCAATGTTCTGTACAGGAGCGGGTTGCATAACAGTGAGTGGCCATGCGTACTTGATGGTTACCCCGCTGGCAAACACGTGATGCGCGCTCACAATGCACACACACACACACACACACACACACACACACACACACACACACACGTCCTTTGGGACAGAGAGTCAATGGGAAAACAAGAGAGAAGGCCGGCTAAGTGGAGTCACTGCTGTTTCCACAGCTGTGAGGGCAAGTCCCAAAGGAGTCCCTCATATACATACATATGTGTATGTACACACAGACATCAACACACACACACAGACCCCCCCCCCCCACACACATTTCTTACACACACACAATCTAAATAATACTCTGTCTGTTCTTAACCATAAGTGTGAGAGCAGCATGGACACCCTTGAGCACAGTGTGAACACACTACACACACACACAGGCTGGTACTTTGCTGGTATTTCTGGGGGGCCTTAGGCCAAAATCACGCCCCCAACTCTCCATCTTTAATCCCAACCAAACACATTCTCTCCTCTTGCCCTCTCCCTACATCTCTCTCCCTCTCTCTCCTTGTGTTTCTCATTCTCACTTTCTTTCTCACCGTCTCTCTTTTTCCCAGTTCTATTCCTATACCCACACACCCACCCCTTACCTCCCTTCCCCTCCTTAGTCCAGTTGTCTCTCTCTCTCTCTCTCTCTCTCTCTGCCTGTCTCTCTCTGCCCCTGCACTTCTAATCTGAGTCTAATTTTCCGAGAGACGGCACGGATGGGTACCGCGCAGCCATGACCTCACTGTCTGTAAAATTACTATCATCTCTTTCCTGTCATTAAAGCACAGGCAGAGAGAGAGGGAGGGAGAGAGAGAGAGAGAGAGAGGGGAGGGGGATTAAGAGAGAAAGGGAGTGTGTGTGCAAGGGCAGAGAGGGCATGTGTGTGTGTGTGTGTGTGTCTGTGTGTCTGTGTGTCTGTGTGTGTGTACGCGTGTGTGGCTATCACAGGAAAAGCACACCCTTTTCCTGCCCCCTGGGGTCATCTGGTGTGTTTACGCTGTGCCAGCTATATGTGGCACCCCTCACCCTCTCCACGGGCAGACCAACCTTCCCAATGACCCGTTTCACCATTTACATTACACTCATGCATTTAGCACACGCATTTGTCCAGAGTGACTTACAAAAGAGGATTAACAATCAGCAACATAGAATAAGCCTTAGAAGAGCACCGCAAGGTGCTGTGTGGGTGTGTTAAGACAGGAGATGCTCTTTGAAGAGCTGGGTCTTTAAGAGCTTTTTGAACACAGACATGGACGCCCCTGCTCTGGTAGTGCTTGGTAAGTTATTCCACCAGCGTGGAACAACGCAAGCAACATGTGAACTAGACACTAAATATTGACGTGCAAAAAAAGATAAATGTATATTTTATTTATTTAGTGACAACATGGCACAAAAACAATATAGGAAATCGTTGCAAACTGAAAACGTTTTTTTTTATTATTATTATTCCTTTCCAAATCTGGTGAGAGAGCCTGAGCAAACGCACCTGGGCTTGGCTCTGCTGGAGTCTGTCTGTGTGTACGGTACAAAAACACAGGTACAATGGGCACTGTGGGGCAGTTTCAATTTAAGCCGTTTGCACGAGTCTGCTGGACATCAAAGGGATGACTCGAAGGGCTCCCACTGGGACACAGAGAGAGAGAGAGAGAGAGAGAGAGAGAGAGACAGACAGACAGACAGAGAGAGAGACAGAGAGAGAGAGGGAGAGGGAGAAGCTCAAGACAGACAGGAAGAAAGACAGAGATGAAGGGATAAAGGCAAGAGAGAATAAAAAAAGACAGGAGGGATGGGAGGAGGGGGGGCCTGGGCATGAGTCATTAGGGTTTAAAAGGTGTCCTGGGGGTCACCAAGTTCCATGGTCTCTTCAGAGGGGACAAGCTACCTCCCTTTGTGTGTGTGTGTGTGTGTGTGTGTGTGTGTGTGTGTGTGTGTGTGTGCGTGTGTGTGTAAACACAGCAAAGGCTATGAAAGAGGAGAAGAGAAATGTGTTAAAAAGACAGAAGAAGAAAGAGAGAGAGAGAGTGAGAGAGAGAGATGGGGGAGAGAAGAAGGCCAGGCCCACTGTGTGTTGTTTTAGAGGGGGAAAACAAAACAAGGCACTCTTCCGGCCGGCCTAGAGAGACTGCGCTGCTCTCCGGCATGTGTGTGGACACGGGGACAATCCCAGAGGTGCCGCTGCAGTCCAGCAGCCCCAGTAATGCAGAACACAGAGCAACGCCCCCGCCACAGATTCCCACGATGCACTTCTTCCAAAGCCCTTCCAAATACAGTGCAGGGGTGGTGAGTGTGTGTGTGTGTGTGTGTGGAGAGGGGTGGGCAGAGAGTCACATGCCTTCCTAAAAGTTTCTCGCAAGTTCAACTCTGTTTCAAACTCCTATTTGTTTAACAGTTTTACATTTTACAGAAGTCTGGGGGTCTATTTTTTCCCCTAAAACCTAACACCACACTCGATCTCACACACTCAGGCCCCAAGCTGTGAAATTTGGTTTGCATGAACCACAGCCTCTTTGTCAGTGTGAAAAAAAAGAAAATAATTGCAACGTCAGCGTTGTCATTGCTGCTGGACGAAGGCCGCTTGCATCTTAAACGTTTAACCTGAAGTTGGGAACGTGTCAGGCAGCTGTGGGCCAACCAGAGCCAAACTCAGCACACTTCCAGGCTACCCCTTCACTGAAACTCTTGGAAAGCTTCACCCATTTCTTACACACACACACACACACACACACACACACACTAATCTGTCTGAATCTAAGCAAGGGTACTCCTACCTTTGAATGTGTTTTTCTGCTTAAGAAAGCAAGTGGGAGTTAGCAGAAGTTATCCAAAGACCAAATGGATCTATGCATCCGTTAGCAAACCTGCCGGTGAGTGAAGAATGCCCTTTATGTGCTGAGTGAATAAAACCAAGAGAGTGCATTAGGCTACAGCATTTATGATATTCAGTCTTCTTCCACTTCTTGGCTTCACACGCCACAGGACTCCCGTGTTTGAGGGAAGCGCTGCTTCATCCGAAAAGACAAACAAGATGGAGAGTAGAGGGAAAACAACAACACAAAGAGAGACTGCTTTCATCAGCATAATGGGGCCTATGCCCAGGCTCCTGCCTCACGCATACAGGCCACTATCACACCTTGATAGGGATCTGCAGGAATTGTAAATAGGGAACAATTAGTCTGTAATGGGCCTTTATCTAAGCAGGGATCAGTCTAGTCTTAACTGCCTCCTTTGCCGACTATGAGCCTAAATGCTAGCATTAGCATTTGATAAGCCTCTGATTGTTGTTGGCCCAAACGCTCAGCTTGGCAGGAGCTTAGGATAAGGGGGAGATTTTTCTCTGTTCTCCAACAGGAAAGACAGTGGGAGATTTCCCATGCCGGCTAGCTTAAGGCCTTTTAAGGGTAATGTTTGGTGACAACTAGCATCTAGCATAGGTGGGTGAATCCTGAGGAAATGTCCCATCTCCCCCATTAGGCATTATCTCTGCTAGACACAATGAGATGCCATCAGCAGCGTTGCAACCTACATCTGTTAATTTTCTTTTATTAATAGCTTTTCTAGAAAGCTCTGGTATCAAAGAAACACCCTGGGTCGATGCAAGGAACCCATTCTGTGGCCATGGGTGTTGCATAGACTAGGAGGCTACTGGGGCCCTGGGAATTTTTCCACCAGGAAAATGTGAGAAATTCTGGAACCTAATTATTATGAACTATGGGATCAAATGAAAGACTAACTAATGCATTAAATACAATAAAATAGTTCATTAATTGCAATCAAGGCAAAAGTCATAATTACCCAGCACTAATAATGAACTCCTCCATGTCTGGAAATTCTATGCTCATTCATTTGGCTTCTTTACTGCTCTACTCTAAGGCCAGACATGGTCCTCAGATTCTGGGGTCACAGTTGACTTTCCCTCTCTATGGGCCAATATCCCAGCAGGGTTAAAGGTCACTTCCTCCATCTTGATCATCTCTCTCTCTGGACACAGGCCTATAAACTGCTCCCTGGGTGAGTGCTGCCTCAGCAGGCTGCCCACTGCTCCGAGATGGCGTGTACGTTCCCTCTGTGTTCACTGTGCTGTTTACGGTGTGCTGTGTGTGTCACTAAATTGCTGGTGGGATAAATGCAGAGACCAAGTTTCCCTCACAGGCATTATACACTATTGCAGTGTGCTATTGGTTGTTGTCTAGGGTGAGGTCTAGGAGAAAGAACAAAGACATTCTGGTGGTCCGGCAGCAAATGGATGGGGTCACCACCGGCAGACCTCTCAGCCACAGTGCGTTATGCTCAGTAGATTACAGAGCCACCCGCCGCAAGACGGACAAGGACAAGCAGCACTTCTCATGATGAAATACTGTCACTGTCTGACCCAAAATCAAATATCTTTAAACCCATTTGGCAGCCAAACACTCTGCCTGTCACGATCCAGAGAGACCTTGTGTGTTTGTGTGTGTGTGTGTGTGTGAGCAATCTTACTGGCGGGATTTGGTGGTGGAAAACCCAATTCCCATGGCTTCCTTGGGAAATGACCACTGCCGTTTTTCCTGTACCAAACCCCCACCACTAACAGACCACTCCTGACCGCTGTCACGATTGGGGTGTTGATTAAGCTAATTAATTTAGCCTGCAGCGCTAACTGCAAGCTTACTGACCGGCCAAGTGGTACTGTGAGCTGCTTGTGCTCAGTGAGAAAAACAGGCTCATTTGAGGGCAGGCTAATGAAGGGGAAATTACGTCAATAAAAGTTACTGAGTGGGCCACAACGTTGTTTATTTACAACGGGCCCGTTTACAAACGAAACGAAGGGAGCAGGGGTGAAGGGAAACTGCTGATGTGACACCGCTGATGTGAATCAGCCCATCACCACTAGTGTAGAGTGTGAGACAGTGGCTAACGCAGGAGGCAATGAAATGCCAAATGCCTTTGTTCACCCCCCCTGTGACATACACACACACACGCACACACACACACACACACACACACACACACACACACACACACACACACACACATAAATACGCACACCACTCATGCCCAGACACATTCCTTCAGTCGCTCCACACTTAATTGTCTTCCTCCCAGCTGTGAGGCTTAGGTCACCCGAACACTATTATAATTGCTAAAAGCCTGCCGATAAACCACTGTGGCTTGCCTCTAAATGGCAAGAGAATTTAACTGTTGCATTTTCATCACAAAGCGACAGCAGACGACCGCTGCATTCATTCGCATTCACTTTTTTTTTTGATAATGAGAAAAAGCAGACCACCATCAGCCAACACACACTGTCATTTGAAGGGCATCGAGCAGCTTTGGGGGCTGGTGAGAAAGACTCCGCTATGAGGACTGAACACTCCGATTGACCTCATAGAAACACAATTACCTCATGATCCCTCTCAGTCCGGCTCAGCGTCCCCGAACAACTCCATCCGTCAGCACCCGATGAGTGGAGCGGGCGATACGTGAGCCAACAGCATTTTATTACGGCGTGACTCTCAGCTCTCGTCGTTCATCGCTTGTGATTAACTCACAATGGCCACAAGCTGTGGTCCGACTGAAAAGAGTGAGGCACTTAAGGCTGATTGAAAATGACTGCGGGCTCATATCTAAAGTCTGATCTGCTCACACTCATTTGCACAGGAACTCCTGCAGCTTTCATGCCTGAGAAATCACACACTAAATCATATGGACCCTAATTCAGTTTACCCGCGCATAATTACAATGGCTATACATAGACTTAGCGATCACACATCCACAGGGTGTGTGTGTGTGTGGGAGTGTGTGACAGAAATTGAATTAGTCTAAATGAGCAACCTGTGACTTAAACTGAACTAGCCAAAAGCTTGACCTCTGTTGATCTAGAGCTGATCTGGTCGACATCCAAGAGCGAGTCTCTTCCTCAACGGTCAGGTTGGCCTGATAAGGGTCCATGGCCCTTGGCATTGGCTCAAGGTGTGTGTGTGTGTGTGTGTATGCGCATCTGTGTGTGTGCCCATAAATATCAGCCAACATCTCATACTTTGTGTAAAGTTGGCACTGTGCCATGTCCCATCAAGTGCATCATGGATCACTGGCATCGCTGTGGCTCTGACTGTTTATCTTCTCCTTATTAAGGAACAGTATGAGCTAGCCAAGGATTTGCCATCACCACCACATCAACCGAAATGAAAAATCCTGTCAAATGTTCCTGGGTGGGCTGTCAAATTGTATAAAAACCAGACACCAGGACACGAAGACCCTGATTGGCTCATATCTAACTCCCCAGCTAGGTTACATTGACTGGCTTAGCCTTAGCCAAAGCTACTGTAGTTTCTGACTCAAAGGGGGATGAACCAGCCATCTAGCCCTGACCCCCACAGGTGTGCCACGTTCTCAGACGTGCGTCTGCACGTGCTCAGTGCTGCTGTGCTACAGCACCATCACTCTCCGGGGAGTGGGCTGCTGATGAGTGAAGCAGTGGCCTCTGGGATTGCTGCCGGAGGACTGCACGCCAGTCGGAGGCTCATGAGGGAAACAGCTGAGCAGAGTGGAGCAGAGAGGGGGTCTCTTTAAAAAACACACACATGGTAGAGGAGGACAGGGGAGGTCCACTTCTGTGAAACCGCAAAGTGCCTTAGCAGAGGATGTTAAGCTTGGGAAGATGATTGATGTTAAAACTTAATTTATCCTGAAGAGACAATAACCACATCAGAAAGACAGAGAGAGAGAGAGAGAGAAAGACAGAGAGAGAGAGAGAGAGAGCGCATGGAGGGTGTGAAGAACAAACAGAGCTGTGAAATTGGGTGTCAAACTACAGTAGATTTGCTACTTACTACAAGGGAAAAAGACAGGGTGTGTTGTTTTTCTTTGACAACTTTGAAACACACACACACACACACACACACACACACACACCCTGTTGTGTGGGTACAGTAAACACCGCAGTCCAACCCCCTCCTTTGAGCATGCATACACACAAGACCGGATTTGAATGTCACCACAGAAACATTTCCTCTCAGAGGATACGTCTTTGGGAGCAGGAGGCCTGCAAATCAGAATGGCTGCACCAGGTGCAGCGGGGTTAGCCTGGGCCCCTGCATTCTGTTGTGCGTCGTCGCAGAGAAAGACAGGCTGTAGTGTAATGCAGGGGCAAATTACTGCTATTTCTACTCCAGCCAGTGAGAGAGAGAGTGTGTGTGTGTGTGTGTGTGTGTGTGTGTGTGTGTGTGTGTGTGTGTGTGTGTGTGTCCATGTGTTTCAAATCAGACCTGTTCTCCTTCACGAGGAAGCTAAACACTGCAACTGCATGCAGGCCAAATGACACAAAGTAACGCAAAACAAGAATGCTTATTCAGTACCGAAGCAATGGCAATGGAGCACATGTTTAAAATTAAGGCATGTTTATAGGCTAATTCATTAGCATAATTCACAACGTTGATCTTCTGTCCATTTGAATCTGAGGTAGAGTAACCCAGACTTGAGGGAAATTATGGTCGAAAATTATGGTTTAAACCATGGAGGAAAAGTTGAGCTCTGCAAAACCACTAACCATGTCATTTTGCCTTAGCGAGGCCCTCACAAGTGGCAACACAACAAAGCACCTAATTCCATCTACGTAAACATGAGCGGTGGTTTCCAACCTTTAAATTGCCCTGTGCCAAATTGTAGCCCCCTTTGCTCTGGGCAGTCGTAACTCACACCCACCCAGACCCCAAGAACATGGTCCACCAAAGTGTTGAGTGCCATGGGTCATTCACACCTCCAAAACAACAGCCTTGGAGAGGTGCTGTGGTATTTAAACACCCACAGAGTGCGAGATTGACTCAGATGGGCTATTTTTGGGGGGCTATAATGTTTGCCCATTGATGGTAACTTCTGCTCAATCACTGCCTTCCTTTGTCTTTCAAATCCTACCAACAGGACACTAACCATCCAAATGCTTATTTAACGATACTTGGGGATTAACGTTATTATTGTCTCTCCAGTGGCTACTCTTTCTGACCATAGACAGACGGGCCTAATCTCACCAGGCATTAGAGAGATTGACTCTACCTGTGGAAGGCCCTGGACAATGGGACACTATACATTGCTGTGTGTTGATCCTTTAAAGTCACAGAGCCCAAAGACAAGGCTTTTAAACAAACACACAAACAAGACAATTGTTCCCTCTTTCTCTCTTAAGAACACACACACACACACACCTATGTAACCCATTATTAAAACAGACAGTAAATCCAGACAGGGCAAAAAATGCTAGACAGAGACGACTACATGACCTTTATGTGGTTATTAGGCCAAGCTTGCACCTATTAACCTTTTGAACAGCAGTCACTTTCCATGCCTCTCCATACTGGGGCCACACTAACCAGACATGTATGTGTGTGTAAGTACTGGGGTTGGTGGGGGGGGGGGGGGGGGCCCAACAGCCCCAAGGAGTGAATGTAAAAGAGAGTAAATAAATAAAGCACATGGTCACATGGAAAGACTCTCTCCTCCCAAAACACAGCAAATCTTTTCTGCTGTTGTTACAAAGAGCACCATTGTTCACCAAGTATACACCAGGAACACGGCACGGCAGAAAGAGAGAGAGGGAGAGAGGGAGAGAGAAAACCTGGGTGAAGAATAGCTTGGCAAGCACTGCACACTTAGGAGGGAGGGGAGAAAGAGAAAGAAACACGCCCTCAGTTTCCAGATGGACTCTTGACTACAGTTTATAAACAACCTAAAAACAATAAATGCTCTCTCCACTGAGCAGAAAAGGGAAGTTAAAACACAGACAGGGACAAAAACATGACTGCTTTTAGCCATGGCAAAAAAAAATAAAAATAAACAAATAAAAAAAGAACTGGAGCTCAAGGTCTGGGGTAAATATTAGTTTAGCACTAGCCCCTATAAGTGGGCAAACTGCAGGGGTGTAGCCCAAGGCGAGCGAGGATGACTTCATTCACGGTATGTCAGAACTCAACCATCTATGATGTAATACAAAGGAAGGGTCTTGAGCGAGCACATGCTTCATCTGTGTGTGTGTGTGCGCGTGTGTGTGTGTGTGTGTGTGTACAGGCACAGCCCATCATGAGGCCACTGGGAGTACCAAGACCTCTTGGACAAAGACTGCAGCGTAACTTTCCCATTGCTCCACCACACAGAGCCTGCTTTGTAATCAACTGCCACACATGATTTCATTTCATTACAAAAAAAAGAACAGCTTTTTTCGAGTCTTCGAGGAGCGGCTGTGCGTTTTTTGGAAACACTGAGGGGGCATATGAACAGACCCTCACAATGTTATCTGGAGATCGACAACACACACACACAGGCGCCTCTCCAGCCTTGTGACCTCTGACCTCGGCAGGCACGGCAGCTCATCCCTTTATCCCCACCAGGAGACAGAGATGGAGAGGGAGGCTTATGAAGGAATATTCATGGGGTGAATTTTTCACTTCTCCTTCCCTTCTTTCTCTCTTTTTCTCCCCCTCTCTCACTTCTCCTCTTTAGTGATAACTCCAAAGCTGAGGCGTGTGCAGCTTGTCCTCAAGGGGCCCCAGACAGGAAAAAACTACAAGCGCTTCAACTTCCTGCCATTTTCCACTGATGCATCTGTTTTGCATCTAATCATTGTAACACTTTCTTATCCTCCTTCTCTCTCATCTCTCTCTTCTCTTCTCTCTCTCTCTCTCTCTCTTTCCATTGCTCCGTCCCTCTCTCTCTTTCTATCTTCCATTGCCCCTTGTCTGTCACTGACGAAATCTCTCTCTTTTTTGTTCCTCTCTCTCTCTCTGTCTCTGTACTCCACCCTTCCCTCCATTTTTGGCTGTGACAGGGAGATCATAAATAACACTGTTGCTCTCTGTGCTACTGACAAGGGCCCTCACTCAGGGTTCACGAACCCTCTCCTCAGGCGATCTTCCACGGTGGTCTGTCCGACGCAGGTCTTAATTCTATTAGCACAGGCAGGGCTGCCTCACAGGGCACACAGCTTTAGACGTGCATGCACTCTGTGAACCTGGGCCATCAGGGCATCTGGGAAGAGATAGAGGGCTGCGGTTCTAAAGGGTGACGGAACCTAAAGTTCTTTGCCTAAAGTTCAGTCACTGGCTTAGTTACAATGTCACCCCTAAGCCTTGGACCCTCATAGATCGGCATAAATCAACTTCATGATTGGCGGACTCATGCCAGTCAAGCTTTTGAGGGTATAGGAATTAAGGTTAGGAAGGACATTGAGATTCAACTAGTGTGTGAAAAACATGAAGGACAGGTTGTCATGGGTCTATGGAAGAAAGTATGAGAGCGATGGAGAGGAAATGCGTAGAGACAATATGGCTGAATCCCAAAGTCCTCCCCAACACCTAAGCCCTCAAAGATCTTCAAACATCTGCCATAAACCAACTAATCATGAAAATGCATGTCAGTTATGTCTTTGAGGGCTCATTACATGTACCGTAGGCTAGGTTTAGTGGGGACACTGAGAGTCAGCCTCTTTGTTCCAGTCTGTTTCAAGACCCCAGATCCCCGCAGGCCAGAAGATCTAGAATAGCGGAGCATTTCTAAGAGGTGCCTCTGAGTAACAAGGGTCATATTGTATGGTGCCAGAAAGGGAAGTGCATCTTGTGTTCGCTTTAATGAGTCTCTGCCATCAGACAATGACGTGGCTCCAGATTCGCACTTCAAACAAATTATTTGACCGCCTCGAAGCCAAACATCCAGATGGTTGCGGACTTGTACATTTATCATCTTTGCTTGCAGCTCAACAGTGTAGGCTGCTCGGAGTCTTGGAGAGGAAGAGGATGACGAGGAAAACCTTTTGCACCTGGCGCCTCACGAGCGAACGAGCCGAAGAGCAGCTTTGTATTTTGGCTATGTGGGTCGAGTGTGTCAGCGCTCTTGCATCATGCTATTGCAGTGGAAACTACAGAGCCAGGCACTTTAAGTCTTTGGATAAGGAGCTCTCTGGGGCAGCAATGTCTCCTAACACACACTGACATACTGCACAGACACAGACAGACACACACACACACACACACACACACAGACAGACAGACACACACACACATACAAATAGCCTACATAGAGATACACACACATTCATAGACAGATACTAGTTCGAACACACACACACACATATATAAATATATATATATATATCACACACACACACACACACACACTGGGTTTCTCTATGGACATTAGATTCCTGGGCCCTTTATGGTGTGACGTCCCAGCTGCTAAAAGTTCAGATGAAATCATTGCCAACAGGGCTGCACCGCTGGCCGTGACCTCATCCCTCTGAGGGGGCCAGAGCCGAACAGAAAGGGGGGGCTGGGGGGTGTTCAACTGTGTGTGGGGGCGTGGGGTTAGAAGGGCGGGGGGTGTTCATACCAAAGATGAATTACATCAGCACACTGATGCAGAGTGGGATACACACACACGCACAAATGAACATTAGCACAGGAGTGCACACACACACACACACACACACGCACATTAGTACTGGAGAGCGCGCACACACACACACACACACTTCACCGACTCAGTAAAAGGTGGCGTCACACTTTAAATCATCCAGCTTTTCCCCGTAAACCCTTTTGCCAGACAGGCATGCAGAGAGAAGTGGGATGTGGAGCAGTCTTAAAGAGAAAGACAGGGGAGAGAATAGAGGGACACACAGGGCAGGCAGAGAAGACTGAGGGAGGGAGGGAGGACTGAGAGATTGAAAGAGCGATAAAGAGCTATATAGATACGGAAAGAGAGAGAGAGAGAGAAAGGGAGAGAGAGAGGGAGACAGAAAGAGACAGAGATGAACAGACAGACAGTCAGAGAGACAAAGAGAGAGAGGAAAAAAGTCGGAAAGACTTTCAAAAAGATAGAAGCACAGAGAGAGAGACAGACAGAGAGATGTATACTGTAGAGAGAGAGAGAAAAAAAAAGTTGATTAAAAAAAAAAAAAGTGTCATAAAGTGTCTACAGCAGGGGAGGAAAGAACAGGGGGAAACCGGAGCCATAGTCAGCCCACTCACTGCAAAGCCCCTTCACCGTCTAGTCAGCCCAGACATGGACCAGTAGACACACACACACACACACATACACTCACACAGCAGGAGAGGCTGCCCAGTCCCTCTTAGGACTGCCTGAGATCACACCAGTTCATATAGAAAGCTCTTAACGGTAGAGGGGACAAAGTCTCTTGACTTTTTGACAGTAACTCTTAACAGACGAGGGGCGTGGGGATGTGTGGAGGGGGGAGACGAGAGTCTCTCATCTGACTAGCTCCGAACAAACACAAATCCCAGCACTCATGGCTGAAGGTGATTCAAGGGGGCTGTTTGTGACTCACAGAGACCACTGCCTCACAGGTCATTCACCTGGAGTTCCCTGACGCTGGCTGCCGACTCATCAGCTTGTAGCATATGAACCCCCCCACCACACACACACACACACACACACACACACACACTCCTACTTAAGACTCAGACCCCCAGACAAGACAAGGTTCCTGACTGTTGGTCACAGAATAGTTTAGCTGATTCATAGTAGCGGCACAAGGTCCCATTCAGGCTCCTCTCTGCACAGGGTGCCATTCTTTCCACACAAAGGTTATCTGGTGTCGAGTCGGCATGCTGCAGTCCCCTATGTGGCTCGGAGCCGTGGTGTGCCCGTGTGCGGAGCAGACGTAAGCACCTGTAATTATGGATGATTACAGGGCACGTGTGTTCGCTCATTCCCCCTCCGTGCACATCACATCATCTCACACACACACATACACAGGCTTTCCTGTCAGTGATGTTCTCCTCTCACTGAGCTCACTCTCTAAATATGGCTCTATTGCCAGCTGGTACTGGCTGTCTGATATGAAAGGCATGACTCTGGGCATGGCCGATGAAGTAATGGGGTGAGAACGCAGTGTCAAGAAACTGGTGTAAATGAAATGAAGTACACATCTTAATCCATTATTACACAAATTCTGTATCATGTCTACTTAGGTTGTGCAAACATAATTATTTAAAGCAAAGACCACCTCACTTCCCCCCTTCCAATACCAGAGCACACACAAATGTCCCAGATGTACAATTTTTAATGCAAACTCATGCCTGATGGTCCCTCATCTGTTCACCGAAAACAGCTAACAGCTGACCCTGGGAGTTACTCTGGGACATCCCTTTCCCACAGCTCTCTGCCAAATCACCCAGTTAATGGATGAAGCTTTTTCAGATAGTTTCGTCTACGTTCATAGATGAATGGTGGACCTGCGTGCCAAAACACACAGCAAGGAGGTTTGATAAGCGCACTACTCACAAACACACACGAAACTTTGGTGACCCTTTATCCCTTTGGGTGGAAAACACACCTCCGCATGCAGCATCTTTTATTTGACAATTTTCGAAGGTCTGTGATGAAACTGTAAACAGCAGCAGACAATCCTATAACGGTAAAGTTGTTGGCAGGGTCGGTCTATTGAGAGGCGAGACAGTATGCGGCATCACAAAAGGCAAACCCCAAACAATGACACCGAGAGCGTCAGCTGGTCCCTATCCACACCAGCGGCGAACCGCATAAATGAATGAACGTCTTAACCCCCAAAAGAAGTATGGAAAAAGAAGTATGGAAAAAATACTTAACGAATGGATCTAGTCATTTTTTATCCCACAATCAGATGATTAGATAAGGATAATCCTAACTTCATTGAAGTTGGTTTCCCATTGTCAAAGGGTGTTGAGAGATCCAGTAGGTGTGAGGAGGTTTAGCAGTACAAAGGTGACTTCCCTTGAGAGTTACATTGAACAC
The DNA here is from genome assembly GCA_030264315.1 of Sardinella tawilis. Taxonomy (NCBI): domain Eukaryota; kingdom Metazoa; phylum Chordata; class Actinopteri; order Clupeiformes; family Clupeidae; genus Sardinella; species Sardinella tawilis. The sequence continues at coordinate 5,969,783 of JASCQY010000173.1, forward strand.
ATTGTCTTGTCAAACACCTTTTCTTTTCTTCTGTGGACTTTCAGAATAACTCTGTAATTTAGTTATAAACAGCTACTGCTGGTTTAACAGAAACATAACGGTGAAATATTTACAGAAGACGGTTGCCGTGCATTGTTAGGCTACTTTAATAGTAGGCTACTTTAACTTTTTCATCACCTAATATTAACAGTTGGAAATATCTTAATTTGCCTAACGTTAAGTCATCTTACCTTGAGGTGTTGGTCAAGTAAAAATCCGCCGCATATCCAAAGTAGCTCCCATTCGGTCCACTGTAGACAGTGGGGCTCTCAACGTCCAAGTTGAATGCAGCAGACAGTTGCAGAAGTATTATGAGTGAAAGTCCAACTGAACAGAGGCGAGCGCCCTGACCGCTTACTTTTGATGCGGTCTTCGACCGATGTCTTCTGGAACCCATAATAACTCTTTAATCCTTTTTTATGTTTTATATTGTTGCAGTCAACTGTATTATGTATTCAAAAGAAACGGTTCGACAGGACACAGTGTCTTCACTCCTTTCCTTGGCAAGTCTCTTATCGCCAATGCATCTACAGCGTTCGTAACGTTTGCTCACTGATTTTCGGCGGGTCTGTCTCAGCCTCGCTAGATCCACAACCCTTCTCTCTCCCTCTCGCCGCTCTGCTTAATTGAAGAGATATTGGAAAGAGGGAGTTCCTTGACTCGTGACAAATTTTGGAGAGGTGGGGCCAGCCTGCTGATTCACAAAAGAGGGAGGAATCCCTGTCAGTCCTTTTTGGGTTTGTGTGGATAACCTAATGATACAGATTTTTTTAAAAAAATTCGTTTAAGCTGTTTCAGCCAGTGGTGAATGATAGTCCTTCGGTTAGGTCTCATGTAGGAGTTCTCGAGAGTCACTTATTACTTTGACTTGTAGCTTATATTTTTTGTTTAGCCGGTTAATAGAGAAATTGATGCGCAAAAAAGTTTCCAAGCCTTTAGTTCTCGAGGCTCAGACAGTATCGCAGCCAAAGCAGTGAGAAAACATGAATATGCTATTCACAACGTCTAGGCGGCTTATCGATGACAAGGAAGGCGGCTGTAAGCGCGTAATGGATACATTTGGGTCCTGAGTCACATAGGAGTCCACGCGTGTTTTGGCCAACTCTTTTAAATTAGAGTCAGTACCGTGTGTTGGTTTAGCTGATTCACAGTCGGCCCCCAGTCTTGGGATTGACTGAAGAGGCCAAATTTGGCTATGTGACTGCGGACACAGTCGAGGACCCGAGGGTTTGTTGGCGAGGGGGGCTCAAATGGGCCAAGCATTTCTCACTGCGCGAGTGGGAAGGGAAGGGGCTTCTATTTGGGAAAGTGGCGAGGAGGAGAGTCGTGGGGTGTCGGAGGTGGAGCAGTGTATGGCTACAGCTGTTCAGGGCCATGTGTCAATTCACAGCGTAGGGTGGTTCTCTACGCTGCCCCAATTTTCTGCGCTGTTTTTAGCTGGTAGGTCCGTTTGTTTATATGCTGTTATCTCCTGTAGAGAATATTCAGAGATGCAAGAAAAGAGGACCGAGGTATCATGCTTTATGTTATGTCTCCGATAGTGTGTCAGACGACAACTCTCAACGGACACTATGCCACCATCATACTCGGTTCAACAGCTCAAAAGCGAGTGTATGCCCTGACTGAACGTAGTCTGCACCTGGAAGGTGTCACTCTCACAGGGAAAATATAAAGCCAAAATACTACTCAACTCTAACCTACCACTGATTACATTTGATTCTTATCAATAAGATGACTTATCAATAAATAGTGTATGAATGCAAGTCAAAACTGATGTGGCTACACAAATGTTTAGCCAATGGTCCGCTCACTCGAAGAAAAACAATGGATCACTGGAAAGTTGACTTCTTGTTATAGCATCAAATTTCTGCATTAAATGTAAAAACACTCCAGGACCTCAATTTATTTTTCTTTTTTTGTCTGGTGCACAAGTGCCATCCCAGTCAATGCGAAAATCAATTATTGAAGCCAGGTGAAGCCAGACTCATGTAACCCAGTGACCAGCTGGAGGTCAAAAGTTTGCTCTCCTCAGAGGGGGGGCCCAAGGATACATGCTCAGGCTGAAGATAAGAAAGCCGGAACATGAACTCATGGTTGGTCATTGCAGTCTAGGTCAGAGCGGAATCAATGACTAAGCCTCCCCTATGGAGAACTTCCAAAGCTTAGGTAGCCTATTACCTGACTGACTATAAATTTACCTCTCTGAGTGCACACCACCAGAGACTCAAACAACACTCAACTCACACACACACACACAAACACACAAAACACACACACATACCAAAGGGTCTTGGGGTTCTGTGTCCACACAGCAAATTGTATGTGCGTTAGAGCTCCAGCCAGCATGAAAATGGCCCCTCAGTGTGAGAATGGCCCAACTGCAATTGAAAGAGAGGGAGAGCAATTCAAAGGGTTGCATATGTTCACTTAAAATAACAGGAAAAGATTAGGTAATGTGGTTGGATTACGGTCAAGTCACCAGTCACCACCCCGCTCCTCGCCTTTTGTCTATCTAATCTGTAGCGTATTATTGGAATGCTGTCATTTCTTCTGGCGGTGAGTGGAAAGGCATTTACAGCTTATTACCCCAGTCTCATGTCTCTGGAGGAGCCGTGATTACCGTTGCATTACCAGGTCCTGCACATCTACCCCTTTCCTTTCCTCTCCTCCCTGTGCACTTTGATTGTCTCATATGTGTGACCTGAAACAGGCACTTTGAAGAGGCCCTTGTCTCTATTCCAGAGGCCTGACCTTATTAGTTTAACACACAGGATTTCCATGTACCGCCAAATGTGTGACCTATATCAAAGACGAGATTGAGTACCTAGAGGCACACTTGCACTCTCATCCCGCCTGAGTCCCCCATAATAAAACACGCCATCTCACAGTTCAACAACGCCTTGAGGCCACAGCTGCTAAGCCCCTGTACTGTACATAGCCTATGTCTCTGTGTGTTTAACATGGTTATATTACTCTAAGTGCTGTCACTATACAAACACTTCAGAGGTAGGTGTTTACTGTAGTATAGGGATACACACATACACACACACACACACACACATACACGCACACAGCGAGTCCTTTCCATCTATAGTAACATCTCCAGCCTATTTTTTTTTTGCCTGGTCCGGAGAGACATAAACTGCTTGTCTGGGAAGTGATGGTGGGCAAAAGAGGTTTGATGTGATTAGTAATCTCCAAGCATGAGCGTTGACTCACGCAGATGTTCGAGAACATTTCTGTTTACACAAAACAGCACTCTGAGGGGACGCGAGATGTCTTCTTATTAAAACACATGACAAAACACCAGCCATTAGTATTAGTGGATTATGATGCCGAGTCACATTTCTGTGGCTTGTGGGCTTTCAAAGATACTTTTCAGCAGCAAGGAATGATGTCGACGTACAAACCGAACGTTCTTGGTGAAATATTTTAAATTCTTACAGTTTCAGTGAAGAAAAACGCAATAAGGTTTGTCATTTTCTATGAAAACAACCTGTTACACTGAGAAATGATATCCACATCGAACAGACTGAGCACAGGTTTTAGTCACAAATAAACACTGAAGACAGAGCATTACAGAAAATTCTGATTAAATAACAGTGCATCACTTCCGTTTCTGTAAAACTTCAACAGTGATTTTAATCCTGAATTTCCTCTGACTTCTTTGTGACAACATAGAGGACTGTGTCATAGCAACCAGTCGTTAGCTTAACAAAACAAAGGGACAGCACTACACCCAGTGTTTCGACTGAGACTTTTATAAACAGAGTGTATAAATATCACACTTATAGGGACAGACAGACATAGCTACACACATAGTATGCATACGGTTCTATACATAAACACACACACACACACATTTCACACACGGTCATATGTCTCACTGTGAAAATAGTGCTTGTACAAGAGATTGATCTTTCTTTTAAGACTTTAAAAGCAAAGAGATTGTGTATTCAGATAAATCTATCCTGAAAGCACTGGACCACTGCACACAGAGATCCTCTGTGATGCCAAGTAATTGTTCAGACAAAGGGGGCAGTGTTGAAAACTTTTGTGTTATACATTCAGTGTTATGCATTATATTCAGCAACCATAAAAGATATATCCACCACATACTTCTATTATAGGCCTATTTCTTGTGCCAAACAACACTCACACACACACACACACACACACACACACACACACACACACACACACAAACACACTCACAGACTAAGAAGTCTCAAGACATCAGCAACCAGATAAAGTA